>VWYP01028810.1:219621-359780 GCA_013400435.1 Pycnonotus jocosus | reverse complement strand
AAACCGCCCCCACCCCGCGCAGAGGAGGAAAAATGAAAAAAAACCCACCCAAACCCTACCGATCCCAGTGCTGCGTGGGTTTGGGGCTATTTCCCCCTTTCACCTTTCCACCCCCCCGCCCCATTCTCCCGCACCGCCTCCGAGGCAGGGGCTGCCCCCAGCCCTCTCTCTCAGAGCCACTCGCTCCATGATTTTCCAAGCGGGTGCAAAACAAGCTCATTTCCACTAATTATAATTATACCGTCGCCCTCGGCGAGCCTGGCTGGACTCGTCCATGACTGCATTCCGTGGACAGACGCAAATTAGTCCTTCAAAAGTGCGGGTAATTTTAGTATAATTTGAAATGCGCTACAGTTTTGCCAGGGAAAAAGATGCTGAAATACCCTCTATTGGCTAAACAATAGAATAAACGGTTTTTTAAGATTTAGGAGTTGAAAGAGCCGAATCCAGTAATTATGTAATATACATTAAAATACTAATCCAGAGCAGAGCCGCGGCGGAGCTGTCAGAGGCAGGAGCGGGGTTTCCCCAGCAGGGAGGCGGGCAGCCTTCCCCGCGCACCTGGAACAGCCTGGACGCACACACGCTCCCCTCTCCCGTACAAGGTAGCTCTCGGGCGGCACCAAGCCATCTTAGCTCGGGCTTCAAATCCTACGCAGGATTCTCACCGGTATTTCAGTGAAAGCACAAGGAAAGCCCTTGGTAATTACTTGCTAAAGAACGCTCCTTTTTTGGGCATTGTTCACATCAACAAATCTGTCCAGTTCACCCTTACGGCTCGATTCAAGGGCACTGAAGTTCCTGACATATGGCTGGGCTCTCAGACAGATACCTGGAACCATCACAGCAGCTAGGCAGCTTGATTTTTTTAGTTTCTATACAGACAACTCAAGAGACTTCACCTTCAGAAATTTTCTTTTTTTTTTTTTTTTTTTCCCCCCGGCCTCCTGCGAAGTTTTCTGCCCAAGTTCAGAAGAGAGCATACCCTGAACATGATCTGAAGCTGCAGCATTCCCCTGTAATTTTCCCCAGGTGCAGTGGAAACTGGAGATGCCTAGCAGCCCTCCAGACCGATGCACTCAAACAGAAGGATGCATGTAGTCCATTCCTACTGACCTGAGGGGAAACCATCTTCTTTATCACCCAAAGCAGTATAAAAAGGTTCTGCCTTTACAGAACATACATCTAAAGAAGAGAAAGCACGTTCTGTAAAACCCATTAGCTTCTTCATTAGTACTTTAAAAAAACCCCTCTTATTATTGCTAAGCAATATTACTTAGCAATTGCAAAGTGTGGCAGGGGTTAGCACACCCAGATAAGGTAAAATCACTACCCCCTCAGCACAGAGACTCTGCCTCTCTATGGTTTTATGTATCTCCCATCCAGCACTGAACCCTCAGTGTTTTTCATCTCCCAGTGAAAATGGTTCTGCCCATCAAATCTTGGCATTTATGCCATTATCCATTAAAGTGCCTTGCTGTATATTTTATGAGAACAAAATGGTCTTGAGTTGACTTCATACCTCAGATATGAACAGAGCTGTACATATCCCGGGAGACTATTACTGCTTTCCTTTGCTAGCACATCACATGCAAAGGGGAAGGGGAAAAAAAAATCACAGGCTGCATATACACATTAAGTAATCACAGGAAGCAAATTAATACTCAAATCATCAGAGTAAGAAAGAATTTGAACATTATCACTGTGAGGACTTAGAAGTATTTTATGCGCTTGCCTAATGCCCTGTGATGCTTGCAGCTATCTCTGCCCCTTCTCCCATCAGTGAACACACTCGATGCAGAAGGGGGATGATGGCTACTCTTGCTCCAACACAGAAACTGGAATGGGCAGGAAATCCCCACAGATTAGCCTCTCCCCTAGCCCAAAGGCAAGTGTAATCTGACAGCATGGCTAGATTTATCTTTTGAACAAAACGCGCTTCAGAATTAAGCAGTGAGTTGAATAATAATTAAAAATTACTATTTTCCTCTCTTTTGGAGTACTACTATTGCAGATTACTTCTCTTTTGATCATGATTGGCAGATATTCTCTCATGGTAAAAAACCCCACTGACTTAACTACTAATCACTTTGCCACAGTCAGGACCCATGTAATAACCCCAACAATCATTTGCTAATGGTAGAAAACTTGGTATGTCAGGTATTTATTCTGCACAAAAGGTTTGGGTTTTTTTCTAATTTTAGATACAGATATCCTAGACAGATGTGACATTTGAACAATGACTATCTCTCATCTAGCAATTTGCCTTTCTCAGGGCAAAAAACCAAAAATTGCACATGGTTATGGCTCTGGCTCTCACCTTTTTCAGTATTTTTTTCCGTAATGGTCCCAGTTTTGATTCTCCACAAATAAAGAAACATTCCCTCTATCTCAAACTAAGTTTGATAGTCTCTAGCTAATTGCAAAATTACTCTAGTTGGATGTCTGCTCTTCCCCAAAATGCCTAACCCCAGCCTAGGCTCTCCCTAGTTATTGGAGAAGAACATGCTTCACCACACGCTGAGGGCACCTACTGTTAGACTCCCACTTCTAAATTCCTGTCTAGAAAGGACTTTCTCCCTTGACTTTGAGAACCACCCTGTCCACAGAAAAAAAATTGTGTAATGAATGCACCACACTCTCCCTTGCAGGAAATTAATTATGGTTTTGCCAAAGTAATGTGGAACTGCCTAACCTGGGAAGACTGAGGTCACACAGCTTCATTCTGCGCGTTCTGGGAAAATACAAAGGTGGAGGAATAGGACCCCAATCCTGCAGGTGCTTTTGAGATCCTGACAGAAAGTAGCAAAGATGGTACATTCACTTACATCTCTACCAGCATTTGAAATAATATTTACTACAGTAACTTAATACCCCAAGAATACTTCATGGCATAAAGTAAACATTCATCAGAAATGAAGGCAAACTGGGGAAGACTACAGTTTAAAGCAATGTTGAGAAAGATCAAAAGCTATCATGTTTCTTTCCCTGCTTGGTACATATTTAATTTCAAAGGTTGTTCTTACTTTGTTTAAACTGACAATAATTTTTCAAGTTCTTAAAACCACAAACAACATACAATTCACGACATTTAGAAAAATGTCTACACCAAAATTACACAGTTTTCAGTGGACACAAGTCCAATCCCATTTCCCGTCAGTACTGCCAACTCTTAATTAAAAAAAATTCACAGCATCCAATTCTTTTCCTGTTGGCAACATTTCTAGCACCTTTACCAGTTTGTCATGTGGCATGCTGTAATTAAGACCGTCTATTACTTCTAATGAAAGACTAGAATGAATTACAGAAATCACCCGCAGAGCTATATAATCCCCAGAAGAACGGAGATTACAGTGCAACAGACCAAAGAAACAACATTTTTTGTTGTTGGGTGTTTTTTGCGGGTTTTTGTTGTTTTGGTTTATTTTTTTAGTTGGAGAAACATTTTTGAGTGGAGAGACTACAGGATGGTCTCGCTGTGGTAATGGCCAGTCAGCATTTTGAAAAAACACTGGTGCTTAAATCAGGGAATGCAAGAACCATAACTGGCATTTCACATACACACATATGTGTGTTGGGAGCATAATGTGTGCAGGAGGAACTGTGGAGCAATATGGTTTGGTATCTCCATTAATATTGGTAAATGCATCATTCAAGACAGTGCCAGAAGGAATTCTGTGTACTCTGCACATTTAGCAGACGCTTAGCAGACTGACTCCTTTAGAAACATTTCAGAGGGATTTTTGTGTGTTGTCTAATAGGATTGCGGGGTTTTTTCTGTCCAGGAAATCAAACATCCTAATCGGGAGGGGCCAAATCCTTAGCTGCGCAAGATTTACCCTGGACACAGTGAAGATGACCCGAGAAGAACAGTCATGCTTAGCTGTTTTCCCTTTTCTCAGATTTGGATCCACTTAGGCTTTAAACACTCCCCTTCTGCTCGGTAATCTAGTTTGGGCAGCTGCAGCAGCCAGCACTTTGTCTTCTACATTCGACCTATTCATCCAACTACATACTTCATTTAATTTGCCAAATGCTCCCATTCAGGCAAGAATCTGGCCCCACAGAGAGGTACTTCTGCCATCTGCTTTAGACATTTAACTACAGCTTAGCTTAGGACACCTACATTTAGAAGCCTAAGTTCCCATTCACTCAATGAGAAAGGCACATGCTAGAGTCCAACATGTGTAAGGTCTCAGAAAAGGAGAAAAATATTCCACATGATAGCAACTGTTTACATGTTTCAAAGTAATTCAGGGTGGGCCTTTCCATTACAAAAAAGGCATTGCTATTATTGTCAGATCTTTTTCTTTTTCAACTATTATGAAATTAAACAAATGACCCACTGAGATCATAGAAATCTCATGTTCTCATGGTTTCTCCCAGTCCAGTTTGGGCTAGGCAGCAGCATATCACGCTACACATTTGAGATTTACTAGTGTGCATCCTAGTTGCTGAGCTGGAAGTATTTTATGGGTAAATTCCAGATCTTTGGGCAGGGTGAGACAAAGGTTTAGCACACTCGCCAGTTAAGGAAAATGGGTATTTGGCTAAGGAAGTTCAAGGGTACAGTGTAGGATGCACCTATCACACAGGTGTAACCATGTAGAATATACCATTAGTATTGATGCCACAGAACAGACCCCAAAAAAAAGAATTTAGGGGCACCAGTTTGTGACCAGCAGCTGCTACATTACAGCTATGAGGGGAGAACAAAAGCCACTTGGCTCACCAGAATCAGTTCAGACAGAAGAATTTCTGCACAATTTATTTATAATGTGTGCAGCAAACTTAGAAAGGTTCACTCCTGCACATTTGCCTCAACACAGTTACAGGAAGAAATTTACACTTATGATCATGTGTAGTTCGAGTGTAGTACAAGCAATTCTGGACACTGCAATGTGCACTGATCAGCAGTCTAATGATAAATGACTTATTTTTATAATAGTGATGAAGTTAAGGTTGGGGAGGAAGTAGTGAAACCAACAGTAACTCTATTATGGGAGGAAGGAAACAGAGAGGCATTACATTAAGTTGCATGAAGCCTTCCAAGCTCACTTAAGCGGAGTGGAGAACATGTATTATGAAGTATGATAGATAATACCGAACTGTTTCACTGACTGTATAATGTTTCTTGGCAAAGCATTTTGAAGACTGCTTTCAAAATTAAATTCTCCACACATGATTATCTGTGATTTCCATGCAAAGTAAGGTACTGTAGTCAAACAAAATTGTAAAAAGACTTTAAGCTTTGTTTCTGCAGGGAAGAAAATGGCATCGGTAGCAACTGAAAAAAATCAATTAATATTTATTTATAAATCCTGATCCTATTAGAATAGTGTGAACTTTGATTACAAATACCATTTTAAAGGTACATATCTATAGCAGAGATTTCCCATAAACCATTTAAAATACTTCCGTTTTAAAAAACAGAGTTCTAAATACATTGTGATAGAATTCAAAAGGTGTGCTAGTTAATGGCTGTAAAAAATAGCTTTGAAAAGGATTTAAACATGAAGCATATATAACAGATTTTAGCATTGGATGCTTATAATAAACTTCAAATTATGTTTTAAGAGCAAGGAGATTTCACAGACAGGCTTAATGTAATATGGCATCACTGTGTCTCCAGCAGAGCAGAACTCCCCTCTGAAGGTCATACATCCTGTCCTCTTTGCTGGTTCCCTGTAGTTGGGCACAGAACTTGCAACATATGCTTCGATGCTTAGGTTATTTTAAAGGAGTACAGCCAAAGCTGTCATAATGAATGCCCAATGATGAAAAGAACAGATCCATGCACTCCTCCTTGGTGATAACACCAGCTTAAAGATGTCCCAGTCTCACCTGCTCATTCCCATCCCCGAATGGCTCTTGCCCTTATTTCTGCAGGAACAATCATCTGCAGAAGATGGTTCACTCTGTGAACCAGATTCATTACTGATGCAGGGTGAAGAGAGATGGGTTTAAGATTTTACCCTTGGGGTTTTCTTTTTTTCTTTCTTTTAGAACTAGTTGCTAGTTTAAATTTCCACCATGCTTTCACAAACAACTGAGCCAGCAGAAGAAAATGAGCAATTCACAGGCAGGGCACAAACTCCTTGAGCCAGCTACACCACTGAGAAAAAGGTACGAGGAACTATGACCCGAGTGTCCCATGCAGAGAGGATAAGCCTGTTATTTACACCTAGAGGCATCACTCTCTCAGCTACAGCTTCATGTGCATTTAAGCCAGCACGGCCACTGAGAAGAAGGAAAAAAACAAACAGTTCCTGCACTTGTGGCTGCCCTTGGCCATTCATTTCTATGCTTGCATCACCTTCTCAGGTGCCACCACAGCCTTCGCTGTATGGCTCTGTGGTCAACTATAGTGGCAACTGACCTTGGGTCACCATTTTGCTAAGCTATTTTCCAGCCAGGTGAGATTCCTCATCTCCCTCACTGCACAGACATACACATCTGTGCCCGCATAGCAAGAGGTACAGCCTGCTCTCTCTTTTTTAACCTCCCCAAGCCCCCAGAAGAACTACCTTACCTTGAACACTTGCAAAACTACAGCCCTAGGTGAAAAGGCAAGGAGCTGTGGGGTTTGGCTTTGTCCTTCCAACACAGAGGACTGTAGTATCACCAGAACAACTTACTTGTATTGAAAAATATACTTCAGTCTGTGATAAATGGAAATGGACACTCAAAGATTTACCACAAAACAAGCACAACAAGGTGAACCACAGGCAGGGGGTATAATGCCAACCTTCTTTAAACACGTCACATTGTGACTCCAGGAAGCTTGTCTCATTAGAACTCTATATTATTTCACTGAATAAAACCAACAAAACCAGAACATTTTTCTTCCCAAAGCATTTTCCTTCTTGTTAAAGAAAAAGATAAATTAAAACAAAGTATCAGTGCAGCTAAGCTTCCTGTTGCTTTTAATTCCCCGTGACAGTAACCACATGCAAGTTTCCTACACAGAAATATATGGTTTGTTTTAAAACTGGCAATATTAGCATATAATAAACATTTTTTTCATAATGCATATTTATAAGGAGCAGAGTTAAGGTTGATAATGCAACCTGCACTTTCACATCCTTCACTGCTTTCTGTGCAACAGGAACATTATGAGTTGCTTTTTTGAGTTTTGTTTTTACACAGTATTATAAGATTATTCAGTTTTCAAAGGAAGAAGGTATTACACACAATACATCTTGCAAAACATTTTCTAATGGCAGCAAATCTTCATAAGAACTGCATCTCCATTCATTGTGCTCCTATTAAAGTTAACTGTAATCTATTTATTAAATCATTAAACTTAATATATTGTAAGATGAATTCTATTTATAGATGCAATAATAGCTGTGCTAATCACTCAAGTTCACATTGAACCAGACTGTGCTTCTTAGTCACAGCAGCAGTTGCTTCAGAGACCAAAGGACATTCCTAAATTTCCTGAAGTGATGACCTTGCCTGTTACACACTGGGCAAGCCCGAGTGGCCCCGCAGAGCAGCCCCTGTGAGCTGCTGGCTCCCACACTCACACTGTGGAGGAAGTTGGCACCACACATCCCATCCACTTTCCTCCCTTGGCCCACTCTTCTCCCAGATACCTGCACACACCACTGAAGTCAAGGGCAGTGGCTGCCACACCAGCAACCAGAGGCCACCTGGGCACAGGGCATTCTGTTGGCACAATATGAAGATAGCAGTCACTGCCTGGGGTCTTCTTAAAATAATTTTACCTTGTATCCCTATTACAGTCATTTCACAGATTCTGCATGTGAAAATAGGTCATAAAGTTAGAAAACCACGCATAGAGACTGTTCTTAGGCACACAAAGCACAAGCCCTTCTTGCTGATCAACAGATGACAAACATAATACAAAAAAAATTAATAGGGATCTGTTCCTTTTTTCAATATTTCAACCAGAGAGCTGAGTTGTTTTGTTTATATTGACAAGAACGTTTCCAAATTGGAGAAGTGTGTATTTCTGCCTTTGAACACCAAAGTTCAAACGGTTTTCAAACATAAGCAGGTTGGCAAATCACTTTTGTAGAAAAAAAGAAATGCATGTTTGGACTTGGAAGGCTTACCAAAAATGTCTGTTCTTTGCACTGAATACAAATGGAGGACTGGTATCTACTGCTATTTTCTTCAAAGTTTTTGTTTGGTGGGTTTTTCTGGTTTTGGGGTTTTTTTGAGATACCTTAATTTTAATTGCCAAGAGAAGTGCTTGTTTATCTGGCACAATCTATACAAATTTATTTACAAAATAGTTTCTGTTGTCATTTGTAGTATATGAGAATGAGAAGGGATTAGTTGTGAGTCTTTAGGCTACAGAAGAAGAATTCCTGGAATTACAGATTAAACCAGAAGGATTTAGAAAGAATGTAAAGAAAAATCTATTAAAAAATCTCTTTTCCTACCTGTTTTACCTAAAGGGGGTATAAAGGTTACAAAACCAAACATTCAAAAGAATTTCAAATGACAGGAATAAGATGCTTTTACTCCGAAAAAGCTGCTTAACAAGACAGCCTGTGCATGGTACATACTAAATAAGAGATTCTGTGGAAACAAACAGTGTCTGAGGTTGCGATTTATTATACGTTGTTATCCACCTGTGCATGTGCATCAAGTTTGGAAAGGCAAACATTCCAATGTTTTAGGAATGGCATCCTGGCATCCATTTTATAGCATCAAGGGAATTCACCCAATCATGTGGCAATGCATTGACTCCCTGTCCAGCGTGCTAGTGACATGGAACACAGCCTCACCTCGTTCTTGTAAGCTTCTTGAGGAACTGAAAGGCCACAGTGAAGTCTCTCTGGAGCTTCTCATCTCCAGGTTGAACAAGCCCAGCTCTCTCAGCCTGTCTTCACAGAAGTGCTTTGGCCCCCTGATCATCTTCATGGCCTCCTCTGGACTTGCTCCAACAGGTCCATGTCTTTCTTGTGCTGAAGACCCCAGAGCTGAACATGGCACTGCAGTTGGGGTCTCAACAGAGTGGAGTAGAGAGGTAGAATCCCCTCCCTTGCCCTGCTGCCCACGGGGCTTTTGATGCAGTCCAGGACACAACTGGCCTTCTGGGCTGCAAGCATGCTGCTGGCTCACATTCAGCAGCTGTCTGTCCAACAGAACACTCAAGTCCCCCTCTGTAGGGCTGCTCTCAACAAGATCCCCTTGTCTGTACTCATGTCTGGATTGCCCTGACTCAGGTGCAGCACCTTGCACATGGACTCCCAGCCTCCAGAGGTTCTCATGGGCCCACTTCCTAACCTTGCCCAGGTCCCTCTGGATGGTATCCCACCCCTCTCTTGTGTCAACTGAGTTGTCAGCTCTGGTCAGCTCCTACCTAAGGTCAGTTTCCCTGGAGATTTCATCCACTAATTCTTTAAAGTTCACTTTTCTGGAGCTCACAGTCTTGACTTTGCTCTTTGTCAGGCCCATGATCCTCAAGATCAGAAACTCAACCAGGGCATGGTCGCCATAGCCTAGGCTGCCTCCAGTCTTAACCTGTCTAATGAGCTCCTCTGCATCAGTGAGCACCAGGTCCACTAATGCTTCTCCTTTGCTTTGTCTAATACCTGCACCAGCAAGTTATCTAGAGGATATTTGATGTTTTCTCTGCCATTCTTGCCCACATCTGCAGAGCACGTGGAAGCAGCCACGACAGGGAAGATGCAGCTCTGCCTACATTGCCTTTGGCTCCAAGAATGCTTGGTGAATCCCAGGTCAGTCAGGTCAGTCTGATCAGCACTACGACCTGGTAGGACACAGACTCATTGCAGCCCAGAATGTCTCTGGAACATGGAAATGGTCATTTTCCCATGACACACACTCTGCCCTAGCATTAAGTGGCAATGGTGGTTATAAAAGGGAAAATTGCACATTCTACCTGCTTGATCCAGCTTCCTTTTCTCACCCAACCCATGCCTATGGTAGAGCACAGAGAAGGGGATTTACTCCTTTTCCATGAACTCTCACGATTTATTGCCATGACAACTCTCCTCTCTCCAGAGGCCTGGGGCAGTCCCGTGAGCTGGTTTCTCCTGAGTACATTCTTCCTGCAGTGGAGGATGGATGCCAAACCTTTGCAGAGCAGAAAGGAATGCCAGGCATCCCGGGGTCACACCAGATGCTTTGAAGGCTTGCTAACCCACTGTCATTAACCTTATGCTGTGCAATTGCATGTCAAAATGGGCTACAGGCAGAGCAAGCAGGCCAGCAAACCTGCCCCATCTAACAACACTCTTCCCTGAACAGGTGCTTCCAGTCTAGAAACCACACAGCATGCTTGCCTGTCTCTCACAAGAGACACAGCACTGCATAACTTCAGGTAACCAGTCCCTCATCCAGACCAGAGGGATGACAATTGCTATTTTTTTTTTACACTGAATTTAGCTTTACCAGCACAACTCTTTGTAACAGATGTTTCACAGAATTCAAGAAGTATGAAATAGGTGGCACCTTTCACAGTGTTTCAGAGATATTTTCTAACAGTGCTACTTGTGCAAAACCTAAGAACTACGGCATAAAAAAGGAAAATCCAGTGTTATGTGGATTGTCCACTATGGATAGGTTATGTCCACTGTTATGTCTACTTGAATTTAAAAAACTACATGTCAAAACCCCCTGTTTCTACCCTCAAGGAAAATTGCATGTTGTAATCTTCACATAATCTCAGACATCATATATTTAACCATTTCTCTAAAAACTTCTGTCAACTTGCCAGATCAGTGCAATGGAACTGATCTGCTCCCTAAACCAATCCACTCACTGTGGGTTAAATAGCAAGACAGTTAACTAAACTCCTGGGTTTTGAAGCTTATAATTTCTTTATTTATAGACAGGATGGAGTAAATTAAAGATTTCAAAATTTCTTTGTTTGCTGTTCCATTCACTTGTAACCACAAAATTAGATGGCAACTGTGGTTTTAAAGTTTGTAAGTTTATGGAGACTGAGTATTTCACAAATCCAATTATTTAAGGAAATGCAATCCATCTAATGTTACTGATTTATCAATTAAATGCTACAAAGTAAAGTGCCAAGGAATAGTCCATGTTACCAATGTGGTTGGTTGTACACGGAAGTATCTTAAAACTACTTTAAATTAAGAGAAAAAAATAAAGAATATTGCAAGCTATTATTTTAAATTAGTACACTAGAAGAGAGATTTAAGATTCTGTAATAAAGCCTGTGCAAATATATGTCCTAGTTCCTATCCCTTTTATTTTGCTGAAAGCAACTACTAAAGCTTGTTATTAGCTATAACATTGCCTAAGGAATGCCAGCAATGTTCTGACAAATCTCTAGGGATTTTTTTACCCACTTTCCTTTTATTATCATACTCCATCTCTAATATTCAATCAGTGCCAAACTGGTTTATGTATGCCAATCTTTCTCACAGAAATGGAAAAAAATCCTGCTGTATGTCATAGGCCTGCTGATGTGACAGGGAGAGGCTGAATGGAAATGGGAAAGGGAAGCAGGAGGGAGGAAGATGAGAGCACTAGCCTGCAGTCTGGTATTTAGCAGAAGTCTCATTTTTCTGATCAGAAAGTTGGCAAAAAATCAAAGTGCAGACTAGCATTAGTTAGGTGCCTTTTAATTTAACCTTCAACACAAGCTTCACACATCATGTGGACTCTTCCTTTTAGTCTAATTTCAGACACAGAACAAACTTGTGCCTTGAAAACTGGCCAGACCTGAATCCCCATTTTACTACCTACCTTCAACAAAACATGCTACGAGCCACTGACCAGATCATTCGCTGAGAACCTAAATTTCAATTTCTATGCAGTTATTTAAACACAGCCCAGTTGTTAGCTGAATTTCCCCACTGGGACAAGACTGTACAATGTTCACTTTTGTCCCTTGTAAAACCATAGACAGTGTTTAGGAATATTTGATTAAAAAGAAAATTCTGGGAAGAACTCATTTGCTGCTTGTGTAAATATAGTTCCTCATTAAAATTTGATAACAACAGTCTTAATGGAATACTACAACCTCATTCATGCTTTTGAATAAAGTGATTTAAATTGGCATGAACACAGTTTAAATACACTTCTTCCCAGCTAACTGTTGGCAGCTTTTTAACGGCCTGCAGGGACAGGTATGACTCATGCCTCCTCTTCAAAAACTTTTTTTAAAATGCAGATTTTTTTTTCCACTGGTTTATTGTGCTTTACAAGCAAACTGAAAGAGACTAAAATTAGAAGGCAGACCACTATCACCAGAGGGATTAGGAACTCCTACACTATGCTGATTCCAAAGGCTGAATTGGTTGACCTATACCAGGGACTCTTTTGTTTTGGTTCCTACTAGATTTCTGGCAGACTCCATCCAAAGTCTCTCCTGGTTACAAATTATTTTAATTCCCTGTGTTTAGGAACAGCGGGTGGTCTCCAGATTCACATGCAACATTGCTCTGAGCAACCCTCATTCTCTGCTATACAGGACTGAAAAAAATGAAGGTGTTTCCTCTACGTAAGTCAGCATGGGAATGCTATGTAGTCACAAGTCACATGGCAAAGCTCAGGGGTCTTTAAAACAACTGCAGCAACAGTCTTGTCATGTGCCTTATGCACAGTATGCTAAGATTTACTGATTCTGATTAATACAAAGAAAGTCTGGTGGACAGCTAGTTTAAGAAGGGAATCCAACAGCCTCAAGTTTAGACTGAGCAATCAACCTGTCAAGGAAAAGACAGCAGATGATACTAACCTTCCCTGTAATTCAGGCATTTTAGGTAGTGCAGACTACTGGGTTAAAAGCTGAAACAATATGGTACATTTCAACTTAAGATAGGGATGTCAGCCTCCTTATCAGCACAGTCCTTCAAAGAGCCCTCTGAAATTCCCTTCCTTTGAGACAGACAAGCCTCACATCTGTGGCAAGATGTGTGGGCTACTCAGTCCTGAAGAGCACAATAGGTGCTCTGAGAGTAGTATCCTGTTAACCAGAAAACCTGAACAAGCTTTGTGCTTCTTTATGCAAAATACCTAAGGAAAAAATGTTAAGTACTTAATTTGCCATATCACAGAGGAAAGTTAAATGTGACTCAGCAGGTGTACATACTGAGAAGCAAGAACATTAACACTAACTGGGATTTGTTCAGTTTCCTCTTCATGACAGCTGGTTACATTACCATATTATGTGCATCTACTCTAGGCATGGTGGGTTTTTGCTTTTACAGCAGGTAGATGGCTGGCAGTTTTGTGTGGCTCTCTGAAAGGAGCTATAGAAACGTGATCAGTAAGCTGGGTTAGTTGTTCCGTATTACAGGTTAAATGAGAAAAAGAAAAAAGAGGAAGACTCAGCCAGAGCCTGCATTGATCTAAAGCATGGGTCAACAGTTCCAAGACACAGAAAATCCAATTCATTTCCCATTTCCAATTTCCAGGGGACATCTATTACAATCTAAAAGATATCTGTTTTGAACAGTTGTGATACTAACACTCTTTTCTAAGAAGAGGCGGTGTACACTGAGGATAAAGAGATGGCTGTACCAAAAGAAATCTCATCTCAGAATTAAAAAAGGTGTGAAAAACATCCATAATTCCCCCTTCACCTCCACAAAAACTTACTCCTTTTTTTGCAACAAAAAACTCTTGAATTAAAAATTTAGCAGATGCCCAAGTATGAGAATGGGGATGGATACCAGGCTAAGGAGCAGTCATGAAGGCTGTGAAAACAACCAGCATACCAAACCATCTCAATCTTTTGGAAGGGTATTTTCTATATCTGCAACCGGCACTTAACATTTTTCTGGTTTTATATCTACCTAAGTATATCAATAAGCAATCAAAGTGTCTTCAGCTCCTGTAGAGAACTTGTGCTCAAGGGTATGTGACACCTAGAGAGATCCCAAGGAGTGGTTCATATACCCTTCATCTTTTCTCACTACTGAGGTACTGACTTAGCCCTGGATGAAACAGAATGTATAATTGGCCTCCAAACATTAGCCCACCATGCAACCAGCCAGCTGATGGCATCAACAAGAGAGTGAAAGGCTGCTGCAGTTTTGTCCAGCTGGGCTACTATCACATATCCAGCTTACATTCTCTAACAAAAGTTTCAGCAATAACACCTAGATCTGAACAAATCTTGCCCAATCAAAACATCAGTCTAAAAGAAATTACCAGCTAATTTCTTCCAGACAACACCAGAATTTCAGGAAGGCTAATTAACCATTTTATGCCTCTGACAGGTCATACCTTCTACCAGTTCTTCCAACTTTTCATTTCCCTGAAACAAAATTACAGTTCTCAGAAATATTCTGGAAGAACAGACAACTAAGAAAAAAATTCCCAGTGCCCAGATGTTAAGCCTCCCTCTCTGCAGCATTAGTGTCTTCAAAATGTTTTTAAATGAAAGGGAAAAGAGAAGTAGCTTACAGTAGTTTCCAAATAATGCAGTTATACTACCTTTTATCTGTATGGATGCCATCATGGAATTGCACTATTCCTTTAGGTGCCTTTGGGAATGGGGTGAGAATATTATCTTGATCTGCATTAAACCAGTAACTGAATTGAGTATATTTGCTTCTTTGTGTTAAGCTAATTTCAAGAAGTTCCTAATTTGTTAGCACTTTTCAGAGCAATCTTGAAGCTGGAAAGGAAGGGAACAGACAGCTCAATGTGTATAACAAAGGTTTGTCAAATAACATCAATATTCCTCAATAAGATTGCCCTTTCAAAGTAAGAACTACTTAGAGATATGATAAAGACCCCAGCTGAAAGGGACCAAATGGAGAGGGGGGCTCACAAGCTGAGGGCTTAACCTAGAGGCAAAACACAGTAAAAACTTGGCTAGGAATCAAGATTGGTTCTTCATGTTGCCATTCCCACCTTTTGGTAGTAAACAAACTCTGGGGCCATGGCTGGGAATACCAAGTCTGCAAACACACACTCTCCACATCAATGCCTCTAGGAGGATGACTTTAGACAACAGCAGTAGAAAACTGCAGTTGACAAGGAAATAAATCTTTATGAAAAGGAGAATACTGTGCTTTTATGAGTTCAAACCCCATTTTCAAATATATGTGAAGATGACCACTGACAACTAAACATGCTTCACATCAAGAACAGTTCTAGATCAGAGGCCTGTCTGCTCCAGAAGCGTTCCTCATGCCTGCTCCTCTCACCTCCTAAGGAAATGCCCACACCCCTCTACAGACATTCCTCACTCTAAGACAGCATACCTTCCATAAGCTTTTCTGAAACTTGTCAAAACCAGCTCTCAAAATGGCAAGCCATGGGCATAGTCTCTGCTGGCTATAGCTGTACCAGAAGAGATTACTCTCCCCTCCTTAACAGATTTCAGTCAGTCAGCTAAATTGGCTTATACAGCTATATATAGTAGTAGATCTTTGGCAATAAATGCACGTTTTTCCCCTTAAACAGGCTAAGAAGTGATGACATGAGCAGCTTAAGTGGTAGATCTGAAACAGCAGAAGTCTGCTGACAGGATGCATGACAAATACCTGCAAGTAGCCCAAAGGGTGGCAGCTTATCCAGCCAACTTAGCTGAGCTGGAAGATGACATGTTCACAGTACCAACTGGCCACAATCACAGAAGCCAAAATACATTGGATTCCCTATTGGTAGGGTAAGTGCACTGAATTCACTGGGGCTCATGATACTGCCAGGATTTGACCCAGCATCTTATATGCCCATATTACTGCTGCTTTAATCATTAAAACCTCCCAAATCCAATACTTGCAAAGAGTGGCACATCTGACTTCAAAAGGGCTTTCTTTAAGAAATTCTAGAGGCAAATTACTTAATCCAGCATCAAGATATCTGTCATGAAATTCAGCTGTGTTTGCTATCCGCTGTTGCAGTTAGAGGAGCTTCTCCTGTACTGGCAGCCCCAGTTCGTTCACGCATATATGCACTAAAATCCCCTACTGTCAGATGGGACATGCCAAGTCATCTCTTCCATACGTGTTTTCAATAAATAGATACACAAACAGCATTGCTAAAACATTTCAATTATTCAGTTCAAAAGACAAGTTAGATGAAAAAACCAGCCTTTGGTCTAATTTATCTTTTACTTTTTTAAAGGGAGTCCTGAGTTCCCTGTCTGGTGTTGCTACATGTGACTTTGTGCAACACCTTAGCCCTGTGAAGGTAAAACTGTAGCAACCTACACAGAAAAGATAGACATGCCAGAGGCCTAAGTTCTGCTGAGAATTACATGTTAGCAAATATACATGGGGTCAGCTTGCAGACAGCTAACAGCACCTGCTTGAAGTGAAGGCTTGGATTCACAGCCCCTTGCTTTCTCAGCGTATGAGACAGGTTGGAGAAGTAGTCAGAAACAGCAGCAAGAGGTTTAACATCACTAGCAGATAAAGAATAAACCTTTCAGAAACCCTTGATTACATGCTCTGAAGTCCACTTCACAATGATTCCCTTACTATCAGTTAGGACAACTAAATGAAACCGCACTTTCATGTTGCAGGTGTAAAATGATACATCAGCAAAATAAACTCTAGTAACTTTTTATTGATGTATTTTAGAGGTGGTTTTGGTTTCATCAGATGGAAAGGCCTTCCAGTGAAATTGTTCTGCCCAGATATTATTCATAACATGCGTTTACACTCAAATTTTCAACTTCATAACCAACTGACTTTTATTAATGAGGGTGTGTTCTCCAAACCCATTGATGAAATACATACAATATCTTCAAATCACACATTTCTTTCACCCCTTTCCACAGACCTCGTATTGCCACACCAATTCACAAGACAATTTTATTACAGAGCCCTTGCTCCTGCTGTACTGATGACAACAGAGCTTCGCTAGGACTGTGAGTACCCTCCAGGCTCATGCTAAGTTCTGGGGCACCAGTGGAAGCAGCGCCCACTGCGCCTCAGTGGGTAACAGGCTTTGCCTGTCATCAGTCACTCATCCTTTCCTCTGCAGCCCCCTGTACCCACCTGCAAATCACCTCTTGTACAAACAGCCCAACCTAATCCACTCCAACCAAACAAGCTGGGTTGGCAGAGCCTTATTTCATTTTGACAAACAACATTGCCAGCAGATTTGAGAGGGCATTTCCCTTAAACAGAAGGGTTGTTTACCTGAACTTACCTAGGCAAACAATCTATCAGGATTCAACATCTTTATCAGTGACTGCAGTGGTGTAAACTAAACTCCTGGATTTTGCAGACACATGGCTGTGGATTGCTAATGTATTCCTTCTACCAGTTGTGCTGTGGGAGCAGAGTACCCAGACACAGCTGGATAGAAGAGTATCTTAAGCTGCTGCAGCTTCTTGCTAAGACTCAGCTCTTTGCCAGTGGAAGTGCTCTTTGCCCACCTTAGCTGTAACCAAGTGAAGGGTTCAGTTAGCAGGTAAAATTAGAACTTTCCAAGCCATAAGACTTTAGGGTTATGTCAGCACAGCTACCACAGAAGACATCATCACTTCTGTGAAAAGTACTCTGGTAGAACAGCAATGTTCACTTTTTTGTCAAACCAGAAAATGTCTCTATGCTATCATGAAGGCATAGTCATCATCCAAGTGATTTGCCTGTAAGTGTAAGCTGTCACAGATGACAGTACCCCCCTCAAAAAAACACCCCAAAATACCTTGACAAAGCCTAGTCTGTTTACAGAGTTGAGACCATCTACTAACAGACCTGGAGGACACCTTTAAAGGCTGTATCTGCAACTCTTTTAAGAAATCCACTCATGCACAGAAATCTGCAATATGAAAAAATCCTGGGAGGGAGAGTTCAAATATGCAAAAAAGTACAAAGTCAAAGACAGTACAAAGAGTTTACAACCTTCTCTCTCTCTCTCTCTGTGTCCCTTTTTTTAAAACTTCTGTTTGAATACTTGATTTTTTTTCTTTTTTTCCTGCTCACTGGTAGATAAACAGAACAGGCAATTCCCACCCATTTCAGCAAAATCATAATAGTAAACTATTTTTTGTTTGTTGTAGCAGATGCAAGAGGTGAAAAGTTATTACATAGTGAACCTAGTGGATTTATTTAATAATTCTTTTATCAGTAAAAACATGTTTTTCTTTAAACATGCTAGACTTCTCCTGAGATTAGAAGGTTTCTCTCTCCCCATAAACAATTTTCCTTCCATTTTAGCTGAGTTTGCCAAGATGTTTGAAAAAGGCAACTTACACAAATATTTATATGTAAAATCCTCATGATAGAAATTACAAAAGTAACTTTACAAAAGAAAGTGACTTTCTTTATAATCAGAGTCCAGAATGTAATGCTACTACTTAAAACATATATAAAAACTTTACCAGAGAAACGTAACACAACATCTACCTCAGTTGTCAGAGACAGTTAACTTTTCATGTATGTTTGGAAAAGAAATCAAAAGAAAACAGTAGGAAAATATATCACCTCTGCCTTTGAGATTTGAGAGTAAAGAACTTCTATATTTTTGCTAACCCATGTCATATCAGAATTCAGCTGTCATAATTTATGTCCTTTTAGAGTTCCAAAAATGAATGGGAACCTTACTCTCAGAACACCAGAAGCCATAAAGACAACACAACAAAGAACTGAGAATGTGATGGAACAAGTAATGAGAGTGTAAATCTGAAGTTCAGTGCTTCTCTCCATTATCTGTGCATGGTAATTTTATGCTATTTTCTGCTGAGGCTCCTTTGAACAGAACATTGAAGAGTGATTACATGTCCAAACTTTAATAAAATGTCAAAATCCACTGCTTCATTGTATCTGCAATTGTGACGGATTCCTCCTACACATGGGATAAGAAAGCATAGAATTTTGTATTCATGGTGCTCCAAGCACTTTGTTTTAGGTTGGGGCTTGATGTAAATCAGTTATTTGCCAACCAGAAGGTTATTATTATAACCTCACATTTTAATTAAAAAGGCATTTTTGCTCTTAAAAATATGGCTTCAGATCTTGAATACACTTGCAGAGAATAAAGATTTTTTAAAATTTACTGGCTCTCACCACAAAACAAGTCTATGGCCAACATCATGTGTCACCACTACAAGGGGGACAGAAGACAGCAGACTGGGCTCTTCCCTGTGGTTTCAACTTTGTTTAAACTGAAATAAGAAAAAAACCTCCTTTTTAAGAAAAGAAGCTGCAACATCTCTGGTTTGGCCTCAAACCTTCTACCCTTCACAGGCCAAAGCTCACGCCTCCAAGCTCTGAAGACTGTCCAATACCAATGGAAAAAACAGCCATAGGCAACTGGGGTGGTCCTGCTTCCACCTTCCCACCTCAGGTGGTGCTGTCAATGCCAGATGGAAAATGGAAATTACAGGCAAACCAGACCTGGCATCAAAGACATTCATCCTGCTCTCAGGAACTCCCACCATGTGGCAGTTCCTACAGTCAAGGTTAACTATATCCTAACCTGCAGGCTAAAATTCCCCCCACTTATTTTTCATAGCACAGGTATCTTCAGACAAAACAGAACCAAACTTTTAATATTGATTTCTCTCTGTACTTTGGACAGACCCTCTTTTTACAAGACCACATGTGAAATTTTTTTACTCAGATTCCTTTTTTTACTCATTCTACTGTCTACAGATGGTGACAAAAGTAGTTCTTCCTACCTACCATAGAAAAAAGAATCACTCCTAGAATTTCAACAACCAAAAGCATCGTAAAGATTGTATACAACCCAGGCAGTTCCCCTTGTAGAGGGAACAGATCAAAGAGAAGACGTCTGTCAAGAGTGCACAGCGAAATATTGACAGCCAATCCAATGGTATTTAGTCAGCTTTTGCACACTAGCTGTTGCAGAGCTGAATAGCAAATCTTACCACAACCTTCTTGCCAGGAGATTTAACTCTCCTATGAGCTGAGCTTTGATGCGTCGGAGAGGAAAGGATAATTCGTGTATTTTCTTTGGAAACAATGCAATAGTGATTGCGAGACATACTTGTCTGAATTAGATGTATAATACCAAGTCTCATAAGAGACACTCTGAACTTCTAAAGCTTGCCTGGCAGTGATAGGAGCTATTAAGGGGTCTGCTTTAATGGATAACAAACATGACAACTCCCACAGAGAATCAACTGGTGCTGTGCTGGAAGGACTGAAAAATGCAGTCCTACCGTTGCACTGGCCCTCACAGAGGGAAAAACAAAAACAGTTCACATTAAGATTTCCAAAAGCTCTCATCCTGATTTTTGTTGAGGAATACACGAGTGAAGAATGTTGATTTCTTAGATCCCTTCTGAAAGAATTTACTGCAAATTAATTGAGCAATTTTTTGTATTCCCCAAGTGTAGGTTAAAGAGCATTTGTGGGTCCAAACATTAATCATCATTTTGACTCTGATGGCACTGAAAAGAACCTTGAAATAACAGATCTGATTGGTAAGGAAGAATCATGAAGCTAGTTCACCACCACCCTCACCAGCCTGAACAGAAGTTGTCTATTTTAGTCCTGCTCTGAAAAATGACATATTGCACCCAGATTATTGCCAGCTTTGTGAGACAGCTCTCTCTTAAATCTTGACAAGTAGGGAGACCAAATAATAATAATAATCTTATTGCTGCCCCCTGCCCATTCCCTCAACATAAAAAGGTCAACCAGCAGTCTGTTGAGTGAATTACCAGGGAGGACGGGTACCCACAGACCAGGTGTGACCCCAAAATTCAATTTCTGCCTGGTAAACCATGCTGTCTGATGTACATTTCTCATCTGCTTTAGAGCACACTCTGCAACAGGAAATTTCTGTCACCAAGTGGAAGGTGACTATCTTTCTACCTTGGAAACAGCTGAACTTGTGATGGCTATTACTTATAAACTCCTCATCAGATGATGTTTTCAGCTAACCAGAATAAATCTATTAGCCATAGTTTCAAGACCTCAATGTCTCCCTGCATTGCAGCCAATGGAGGCTGTACTCTCACTCTCCCTGGTACACAGTGCCTAAACTCACGTGGAATAAGTGCTTTCTATTATTCGCAGCTGACATCCATCATAATCATTTGTCTGTCTGTTTCACAAATGGGAGATATCTTCGTATTTCTCATATTGCCTTCAGAGGGGACAGGGTATTTGTTTCTTTGCAATTCCTATTTTGAATTAAGGCCATTTTCAATTCTTTTATCGACATTATTCTCAGAGAACAACTCATTCGCCCTGTTTTTCTCTTTCAGTGTACGCCTTCAGGCTGACTTCTTTGACAGTGTATATCCACCTCAGTTACTGGAACTCATGGTAGGCTGAAAAAATGCATCCATTTGCTTCAGCTATCCATTCATACGGTCCAAAACTAATGTGAATCAGGACTTTCTTCCTTCCCAAAATCAAATATAGGATGCAGCAACAGAAGTGACTTTATCGGTCACTAGTCATACACACAGTAAGAAAACAGTAGATGGGTTGGGATTTGGCTAAAAGATTTCCTGAAGAGACCTTATAGCAATGTGCTGTAGAATTCCACTCCAAAATTTTACATAAAATCCTTTGTAACCTGAACACGCTTCTAGAGATTGCTCTAGAAGATCTGAAGCAAGATAAAAATACAGCACTTGTGACTTCTGCACAGCTTTCCATAATATATTTAGAGGATAACATCCAAGAACTTTATTTAAACAAACTTACCGACAGCTACTTAGTGACTCAATAAGAGAGTGGCACCGATGTGAAACAAGAGAAGGGCAGATGTGAGCAAAGTGGATTACAGCAAGGCTGGTGAATAAAGCTACTAACCACCTTCCTTCAGGACTTTTATGCTGTTGCAGGTATATCTTGCCTTATGGTATTTCCACCTGCCATTATGCCTCCTTATGCTTGTGTTTCAATAATACACATGAAGGGCCAACCCCACAACAATTTCCTAATTATTTTAATTTCCTCATTTTTTGGAGAAGGTTTTCTAATTAATATTAAGCATCAAAAATGCTTCCTCTTGAAGCTTCACTGAGCTCTTGAGCCTGAAGTACAGCTGTTAAAACAGGCTCCAGGGATACAGGACTGATGTATTTTTTTTTTTTTTTAACTGGTTTGGATGATTTGTCCAAAACTCAACACTGAAGGCTTGTCAGCAAAGTCCTACAAAGCAGAAACATCCCCAACAGAAAAATTGAGCTAAAAGCCTGTCTCTTACTAGGGAAGCAGACAATCTTTTCACAAATGCAAAAAACTTCAGGAGGACATTCTCAGTTGTCAGTAACTGACAATTAGGTTTTGCCCATGGGTTGCAAACATAATGAAGCATCCAGTACAGGAGACCCAGGACCTCACCATGACAAAGAACCACAATGTCTCTGAACACTGTGAAGTTTCAGTAATTTCCATCCTTTCTCTGAAAACTGTCTTTGATGTGTTCTCATTGCCAGTAAGTTGCTTCAGATGTTGATTGCTCATTACACTGATTTCTCCACTGTTTCCAGTTCACTGAAGGTTTTATCATGAACTTTTCTGAAACAAATCAGTATAAAATATCTTTAGTGGGATGAGGTTTTGGATGGAGATTAATTCTACTTCATCCACAGTGGTGCCTGCTTTCCATCTGCTTATTAGGAAAACTTCTTGTAGGTTTTACTGCATCTATTATCTTATGGGAACTTTAGATCCTACCACAGACTTTATCACAAAACTCACAGGTAGACAGTGTAACAGGCAAAGACACACAGCTGAAGATCTTTTCAAACCTGTGCATCTGTTCTGAGCACCAAATGATTACTAGCCATTAAGTAACACATTCATTTTTGCATGCATTATGTTTTAAATAATGTGAAAATACAAACATAACACCTGTAAAAACTACAATGCAAACGAATTCTGTACATTTTTCAAAATATTTAAGGTAGAAACACACAAAATGTTTTCAAAAGTAGTTCTCACACTTTAAATGTAATTTGCTTTTCACAAATCCCAATCATTTGAGACTACATACCACAAAGATGACATCACAGATCTGGGAGATTCTAACTTGTACCATGAATTTAATAATTTCATATTTAATACAAAAAACTTATCTACGCACTCTGACTTCTTTTGCAGCAAAAGATTAATTATTTACCATCCAAATACTCCCACTGAATTAGTTTTGCACATGGACTTAATTCAAATTAACGCTGAAGTTACATGTTACTTAAAAACATCAAGACTTAGATGATAAAGTTCTGTGTTACCACCTATCCACAGACTCAAAAGAACCTAATGCTTTCTGCTATGGAAGAACAAACTCCCTCATTAATTTACAGTTGTCCTTTTTAATTTAGCTAAAGTGAAATACCCTTTTGTTCAAAAACACACCCTTTTGTTCATCTCTACTCATCAAACCACCTCACAGGAAACCTAAACTGAAGCCACAAGGTTGGGCACAGTGCTGAGTGGGGTCTTTACTTAGGGAGCTGCCCATTTGTCACACCTGGACACCACGCAGCATTTGTACCATGGCTCCTCCATGTTTAGCCGTGCCAACAGAAGATGCTGCTGTCCCCACAGCAGAACCAAAGCAACAATAAATCCACTTTATGTGAAATTAGCTGGGTTAGTGCAAATCACCCATTTAAACTGGCTAAGCTTTTCTGGCTGATTGCTCCACAGCCAGTGTGGGAGCTCTGCTGGCTCCAGTGAGGCCATAATCACCACCAAAGGGGCAATAGGAACCTGCCTGGGGGAGATGGAGGTTTCCAGTGGCATGGATTTTAGCCAAGTGAACGTCTGTCTGCAACCTCCAGCATGTGATTTTTAATCAAAGGCAGTGATACTAGCACAGGCAGTTGCAGGAGGGCCTTTACAGTGACAGCAGCTCTTACATCTGCTCTTCATGCACCACAGATACATGCTCACGTGGCCAGTTAAAGACGTTTAACCCCTAGGTATTCTACCACCTTTCTGCAAGAGGTTACTGACCTTAGAGCTGTGCTGCTCTTTCATCTCCTTCATGCAAAACGTTTCCCAGGTAGCTTAAATCACTTTTGATAGCCTTTTAAACTTAACTAACTTTGCCTAAAGCAAGTTAGGTCATTTACAGGATCCATTTGCCAGCAAAGATGAAGGAAGGAAATAATTTCTGGCAGACTTCTTAGACAGTGCTGGAAAAAGAGGGAGAATGCAGGATGGTGAGCTGGAGGCAGAGGTGTGCAAATAAAGTGTCCAGGAAGCACAGCTGAATTCAAAAGATGGCAACTGTTCATAACCTCTTCTTGTACTTTCATATAACTGCATTTGAAGACAGATGTGTGAAAGCAAAGTGCTAGAGTTTATAAACTCAGGGGGTGGAGGGGAACTATCCTTGCTGCAGCAGGGACAACAGGGTCTTACTCTGGCCATTACTTTTTTTTGCTGTACTTCAATACACATCAAAAACTCTAATAAATTATATTTGATATAAAGAGCTTGAACAAGTTGCAATTAGTGAATTCCCCATTTTGCTCTTGACAAACAGAGACTGAATGTGCTTCAAACATGGAAGCTAACCAGTGAACAGCATTTCACTTGCAACCTGAAACTCATATAAAGCTGTGCTTAAATCTTCAATGTCCTCAATGTAACTTTGATCACTAACTCATTCAAAGCAGAACTCTTGACACCATATTTTCCAAGGATTAGCTCACACTATAGAGAAGCAATGGAATTTCAGAGCTGAACAGTGCTGTTCTTTAAAATCTCTTGATGTTAAAATTTAACTATTCTTGAAATAAAACTCTGGTAAATAGTTAAGTAGGTAAGAAGCATCTCGATTTCTTCTCTCAAGAGCATAAAAATGTGGCCTAAATTATACATACATCTGTTAACTGGTCTGGAATAAGAGCTCATCTTCTCACTGCCTGGCTTTACACACTACAGTTGTTTGCTATGCTGCAGGACCAACATCTACAAATACAGCACACCTCATTATCAGTAAAGGAAGGTTTATGAGTAGTGGCAGAATCTTTCACTATCCCAAACAATACAGCTGGAATGGGGGAAGGGGAGGAGACCAAAATGTTGAGCTGATAAGGTTCCAGGTACATCTGGTGTGGTATATATTTCAGGTATACATCTGAGACTTGCTGGTACCCAGCGAGCAGAAAGGGCAGTGCTAGTAATGAAGGAGGAGTTTGTCTCCAGTGGGAAAGAAAGAGGTAAAACAAGGGGAAAGAACCCCAAGATTATAGCATCCCATGAAATCAATAGCTCTATTGACTCTATGGTTTTATTGTCCCAGGCTCAATGCTTTATAAAGCACATTCTGTAGCTTTTCCTGGAGGATTAGGACTGGGAGGGTCAGAGACTGTGTGGGTACTCTGAGAAATGTTAACCCAATAGTGTTTCCATCCTTCCTCAGCTGTCAGAGCACTCCATCTGTGCAAGGTGGCTGCTTAGTCACCCCAGGAATCCCAAGGGGCTCAGAGCAATGCCAAAATGCACCGAATTCCAGAAGGAAGCCAGGAATTTGATGATCATGTTACAAGGGCCATGCACTAGACCCACACAGAGCTGTGCTAGCTCATACCAATTACCTTGTATTTCAGACAGTGAATGATTAACTTATACATCTAAATGCAGAACACCTGTTCCCAGCTTGCACTTAACCTCGTCATTTCCAGCTTGCATTGCAGGCCTGGAAGAGCAGTCCCAGGACCCTAAAGCTTGTTCCCCCTTCTCAGCTACAGCAACAGAGCCAGTAGATGATGTACTGGCTCTAGACACAAACTTTGTTCAATTATCTCTTCAGATCACCTCAGCCAGTGCAGTACACCTCATTCTGCTAGCAAGAGAATCAATTTCCACGTGTATGTAAAGCGTTGGCTTCTAGCAAAGGTTTATATAATTGTACATAATGCAAAGCTCAGTCACAACATCAAAAGGAAAATTATTTTTCCTTTCATGAGGTCTGGGATTTTACTGTTGGTTCACTCATTTGTTTTGGCAACAGCCCTGATCATGAACACAGTATATACAATCCTATGTTTCTTTTTAAAAACCCACAAACCAAATCAGGAGATGCTAAAGGAAATGAACCATAAAGTGGGGGCAGCAGGATAGTATCTAACATTTTTGCAAACAATCAATTTGTCACTTTCATGGACCTGGGTTAATTAATATTCTATAAAGGTCTTCCAAAAGCTGAATACCTCTCAAGCTCTGAATTCATGGGGCTGACCTTAGACTTTCTCAGAATGATTTTTAATGCAGTCTGTTATCAGCAAAACCCGTTTAAACACATGCCCCATCTGCCAGTACCCCATTTGCAAAAGAGCTTCTTATACTTGCAGACAGTAAAGCTTCTGCCTGCTTCCCTCTCTCCTCTAAATACCAGCTGTATGGTAATGAGCACAAACAGCTGAAAAATACTGCACAGTAACAAAGCTGGTACGAAGCGGGCAGAACAACGCATCCACTCAATGAGGCAGTTGTAGCATGAATTTAGCAGATTAGCTATTGAACAGGGGTGAGGGGAGGTTTGGAAAAAATGTAAAGGGTCTACACAGATAGCAAGAAAATGAAAAGCGACCAAAGGGGCACAGGCTACCAAAGAAAAGCCCAAATTCTAAAGTACTTTTGTTGAAACTGCATGAACCAATTCTTCAAATTTTCTAAGGCTTACTCGTCCTGTACTAATGATATGCCAAATGCTATTCTGATCATTTGCAAGTTTAGTTAGTTTTTAAAGGAGGCAACTTGTTAATGAAAGTTTTCCATTCATTAACAAATCTCTTCATTGGCCGGGGGTGGGGGAAGTCCTTAAGAACAGGAACACGCTCTCCTACTTCAGTCTCTGGTACTTTCAGCATGTGTGACCAACAAGAACCATACTATCTATTAACTTTTTGCATAATAGCCCTCTCAGTCTACCCATTTTTTAAAGACTTTTTTTTTTAAAATGCTGACAACAGTCACGCTACCCTCCAGACACTGACAAGCTTTTTAAGCAGTGAGCATAAATGACACTCGCTTTTAAGAAAATTTGTGTGTAACTGCATTCAGCTGACATGCATACAAGGCATGGAGTTGAGTATTTGTTTATACAAGTAGCTAATTTGATATATGCTGTTTGCATAAAGTCTTAAAATGGCACATGCACTTTTGCACTTGAAATTACACACATCTGTCTACTGGCAGATGTGAAAGATGCATGCAGTTTTGATACATAAAGCTGATGTGAAAATACAGGACTTTTTTTCTTGTTCGCAATTTCCCAACGGCATCTAGAGTGTTACTGCTGCTTTTGAAGAATTGGAGCCTAACATTTACAAAGAAAAACATGGGAAAAGATGGTGTATTGACACTGCCCAAGCAAGTGCTCTGTCAAAAGTGTGAAACACGGGGTTTGGGGGTTTTAAATTCCTAATTAAAAAGCCTTACTGTTACAATCCCTCAGCATCCTAACATTTGTCTTTAGCGACAAGTAGATCTAGTGAGATGTTTTTCAAAGATTCATCCACTAAGATATACTGCAATAAAAATACTACATTGTTTCTAAAAGTAATGAAGAATGAAGCCTTCTATCTGGGCAAAAAAAGCATACCTATTTCTAAGGTCATCACAATGAAGTTCCTAAGAAAGCAAACAATCTTTTAACCTTTATACATTGCACTTTGAGAGTTATACAGAACAAATCATCTATGTTACTGGCTTCTTCTCACTGGTGATCACAGAATAAACAAAAACAAAAGGAGAAAGCAATTTTCTCAGGGCATGAAAGAGTTTGTCATGCAGCTATACAATGGTATTCACAGATGATATTTTTATTGCTCATGTCTATCATGACCTTATAATAAATAGAAGAAAAATCCCCACTATTGGCATTCACTGGAAGTCTCTACTTAATTTCAAATTTTAATGTAAGTCAAATCTATTGAATTTAGGTTAAAGAACATGTACTTTGATCTTTCCTGGAGAATCTAGCACATATTAGATATTTTTCATCTTTTAAGCACCTTAAAGAACTCACAGAAACTTTATTGGAAGAAAAAAGCAGGTAACAGACATATTCAACACACAGAGATGCATAAAATGTTAGCTAATGATTAATTAATCATAAATGACTCAATGGCTAAAAAAGTGTTAATATTCAGTTTATATACCTATTATTAGTCATTATAATTATCAGTGATTCCCATAATTTTCTGTACTTAAAACTTAGCACAAATATCACTCAGATCTTCTTTTAATATTGCTCTCTGAATTGTTTAATATGCACCAGGATGAAAGCTGTTAGCTTAAAAACACTAAGCAAATTGAAGTGGTTTATTATGAGAGAAGGTATAATACTTGCACTGATGCAAAAATTAACTGCCAGAATTACTTTTGTTCTTTTCAGAAACATGCATTTCTTCAGCTCAAGGGCTATTTGCTATGTCACTAACCCAGGTATGCCTTGGTATCTTCAAAGGAACCTGAGCTGCTCAGTATCATTATTTAGCTGTTCAGACTATGATCCTTGGATACTAAAGCAGCACCAATGAACAAGGAAAGCCCCTCTTATTTTAGAAGATTTAAACTGGAACAGTGAAAGATTTTTGTTTTTCATGTTTCATATAAAATTTTCTAAAACTCTATATTTCATGACTTAGAAACAAAATTAAACATTCACAGAAACAAATCCCAAGTTGTCTATGAGAAAACCCAACAACCTAGCATAAAATACTCAAAAATATGCAAGAATAAGTTTGTCACTGAAACTGGCAGAACTACACTCAGTCATTTTTAAAGTTTAACCTCAAAATCCTCATTATTCTAGCATCTAGACAAAACACCAACTACAACAACCAAAAATCATAAGAGAAGACTGGAATGAATGTTGGCTCTGCCGAGAAAATGGTTACATGAGAAATAATCACAGAATGGTTTGAGGTGGAAAGGACTTCAAAGATCATCTAGTTCCAATACCCTTGCCACAGACAGGGTGCCACCCTCTAGATCAGGTTGCTCAAGCCCCATCCAGACCCGCCTGGAAAACTTCTCAGGATGGTGCCTTCAAAGCTCCTTTGGAAAACCTACTTCTTCAGTGTCTCACCACCCTCACAGTGAAAAATGTCTTTTTATCTTTTCTTCCATATATCTGAGGATTATACCTATACTCATTGTTTCAGAGAATACACCCATCCCAAGATTAGGACCTTTCTCTTTGCAATGGTTGTGTCTTGAGATGTTGACAGAATACCTCCTATGGATACCAACTTATTCTACTGAGTATAAATGTATCAGGCATCCCCAATATTTCAACTCTGTCAATTAATTCATATAGAATGCGCCATTCACAAGGAATAAGTACTTCAAATGTACTTTAATACTCAAAGTGGAAAAAAAAAATCAAGCAAAAATGGCATCAAAGTTGCTTTCTTGATACCCTTTTATATTTCAAGTCTAGCTGCACTTTGCTAGCACTTGTCCCTAATCTTCATGTGCTTTTACCATGTGGAAGCCTTTAAACACTAACAGTGTTTAAAAAAACACTGAATCATATCTATATTCATGAGTATAAACAGTGTCAAGGAGAAAACAGTGACTCATTTTAAACAACAATGTTCTTAACTGTATTGATATTTCTAGAATATTTCTTTAACTTGAAAGGATTATCGTACAAGTAATGCATATATACACAGCTGATAAAATAATCATATCTTAAACATGATATTCCACAAGAGATTGAAAAGATGAACACAGAGGAAGAATTATCAACAGCACTACACTGCCCCTTCACGTCCACTACAGAAACAACACCACAAACTCATAAATTGCATGATGTAAAAAACCCCAAACAACCAAACCGAAAAAGAAACTGAAAACAAACAAAAACCAACAAAACAACAACAAGAAAATCACCGAATGTTAACATATTAATTATGTTAAACTACATTAAATTTCCTGATTTTTTCTATAGGATAGCCCCTTGCTCCCCCAATAAAACATACATACAATGGAGGAAAAGCAGAATAAAGTCAAATTCTTACTTTAGTGGGGAAACCACCTGTTTTTCCCGTGATATGCATCTTAGACATTCCCATTTTAAAAAGGTATAAATTTTCCACCTTGATTACACAGTGGATGAGAACTGATGAACAAAACCAATTCAGGTAACATTTCTCTGGAAAGAAAAAAAATACTTAAAATGGAGATACTTAGCTATGACACAAAGTTTTATCTAAGAATGGAACAACAAAGCTTCTATCAGAATCAACTCTTAACGGCATGAGAAATTATTTATTAGTATCTAAGCTCCTTCATACATCTTATAAATTCCCTCAACTTTTTAAATAATACAATTTTTCCCCCAAGCATCCTGTTTCTTCTAATTTAAAATTCAATTGCTATTTTGCTTGTCATTTAATGCTAGATGTGTTTTTCTGATAGATGTATGGTTTTTATTTTTGGTAGCATTAACTAGAATGTCAGTCAGGAACTTTTGGTTGAATAAAAGAAGGTGTCCCATATCCCCATGAGGCACATCTCTCAGTGTATCATTAGCACATGCATTCTGAAACCTCTCTCAAGCCAAGACAAGAACTTGCCGTTCTTCCTACCCCTTCCTAGATTATCACAAATTAGCATAAATGAAGTACAAGATGACAAGGACCTTACTCAATACCATTGTGATCCAAAACTATACTTTTCACTATTGAAGAAAAAGGGTAGACAATGAGACCACTTACATTTCAGAGGCCAGATACATTTTTTTAAAGGAGCAGAGTGGTAAAATTGGCAATTAAAAAAAATTATGCTCAAATTACTTTGTGTACTACAAATGTTCCTATCAGTCTTAAGCAGAAAAAGTGCCTTACAAAACTCTTCTGCTTATAAAATATCCTAAATGTATTCTATCCATTTCATTGATATGGTAACTCTAAATAAATGACATATCAGAGTTCTTACTTCTAGGTGCCCTTTATTAAATCCATAGGACATTTTAGACATGCTATAGTTCACCAGAACATCCCAAATGTTCTTCTGGGTGAGGCTAAAAATCCACCTAGCTTAACAGAGTCTGATCATAATTTAATTTTCTCATGGACTAAACCCATGTTGACCAGGCTATTCAAGTCACTTGGAAACAAGCACAGCCTTCTCCAGAGGGATGAGAAAAATCAAGTTGGCCTATCAACAGTTATGAAAAAGAGTGCAAAGCATTTCTCGGAATTATGTGTTTTGGAAATTTATGCAGAGAAACTTCAAACCTCGGTGCAATTTGCATGCTTAAGAAAATGGTAAAAAGGATGCTTAAAGATAATTTCCTGGTTTTTGAATTTACAGCATCCCCCATCAGATTTCCCTGCATTATTATTGCTGTGTCTTTCTGAGTTTACACATACACCATGCTGCTTTACAAGGATATCTTACACAGCTTCTTCACCAAGGTCAGGGTAGGGCAACCCCTTGCTAACAAACTGCTACAAGAATTAGTTTCTAATTAAAACAAAAGATAAATAATGGCATGCTAGGTATAGCAAAAAATCATTTTCCCACAGCCATAAAGATAATATCCAAAGAATTCTCTAGTAACAATGGGGAAACAAAATTCAAGCTTTCTCTTCTGACTACATGCAAGTAGAAACAAGGGGACTTAAAAGACAAGTTTGAAGTTGTTTCATAATAAATCTTCAAAAGTAGTTATTACAGTTAGTGACAGTATCTGGGTGATTATGTATTTCATTTTCTCCTCTGGCTACAATTTTTTTACAAAAGTGTCTCTCACCACAGTATCTTTCCCTTAAAACACATTCTGAGCTATGAAGTAAAGCTGCATCTCAAGAGGACCACCATGACCTCTTCAAGGGTTTTTCCTCTACGAAAGAGAGTGTGACAAACAATTTCAGTATTGGATTAATTGAAAGGTTTTTGATTAAGAACAGAGGATGTATTTCTATCCTACTAATGGCATCTAGAGGTCAGACCTCTATAAATGCAAATAATCCAGCTTTGACTCTGCAAGCAAGGCATAAAACAAGATTCAAAAAAGGCACTATGGCACAGTTTGCCCGTCCAACACTTGGTGTCAGGTCTTCTTTATAAGAAATGAATGTATTCTCAAGTCATGATATATTCTTTCTCAAAAATATATTTCTGTTCGAGAGACCTCACTGTATAATGCACAGTGTCACTTTTTAAACTGATGTAAAGTTCTTGTCAACTGGGACTATCACCCTGGGAGTACTAAAAAAATACTTCAATACCTTCTACCACTACGAAGACATTCTATTTTGCTGACATGCATACACAGAAACAGTCACATTTTTAGCTGTACAGCTCTGGCTGCTTGGTACTATAGCAACTCATTTTTCTGTTCCACCTTTTGTCAGTCTCACTTTCTGTATATCTCATGTCATTTGTAGCCAACTAAGCAATGCTGCATCTACAACACAAGCCTGGGCCCAAAGTGGCACTGCATGGCTTCCTCCAACCTGTGATAACTATGATATTGCTAAACAGCCTCTGAAATTTGAAGCATCACCAGAGAAGCAGAAAATGCCATTTCCTTCAAGCAACCACTGTAAAGAAACTAAATCACTGCATTAAGACCACAGAAGTGCAGCTCAGGTTGCATTTGTAGAAGACAAATCTCTCCAATTATTTAGAGTAGTCTATCAAATGCTCCTGATCACTTTCCATTTTACTTTCAGGTGAGAGTCGGGCTAAGAGATTTCTGTATTTTTATGAAAATAAACATGGCTGTAAATTGAAGCACAAACATTCTCATTCATAAATGAAGAAAGAAAACACATTTTACACTTTAAATGTAAGGGTTGTCTCTCATCTGCTTTTGTCTTGATGCTAGATGCATAATTCTGGACCAGAGATGAGTATGAACACCCCACATGTCCAGTTCTTGAAACAGTGTGTTAATGCCTCAGAGATCTCCAACTTCTAACTTGCTGCAATCAGACACATGGCCAGCATTCAACACAAGCATTTTTTCCATTTCAGTTTAACAAAAAATCCACTCCTGTTTTCCAAGTCAAACAAGGAAAGAGTTTCTTAGCAGCAGCTGTTTCCAAGTTTGGAGACTATGACAGCAGCCATAAGGTGAAAGAAACAGGGAAAAGAAGGACATAAGGCAAGATTACCTCAGTTTCCAGATTTGTTTATGAACCTACTGCTTACAACTGTATCTTGGTTCTTGTCTCCCCTTTTGTGTGTACAAAGAAAACGCACACAGAAGATAAACTGGGAGAATTTTTTATTTTGTTATTTTCAAGACGTGAGGGGCAAAGGACTGAAGAAGGAAAATCAAGCTTCCTTGTTTATAATGCATTATAAGACAACATGCAAGGTTTTTCCCATTTAATATTTTTCCAATTAAACATGAGCTCTTCTTTACACACAAAACCCCCCCTGATTACTTTAAAGTCAGAATATAAGATAATACAGATGGAAAGAAAAAAATAATAATAAAAAAACAACTTAAGGTTTTTTCTGCTGCATAATAGTAGCAAATTTACCAGTTTGTCTATTTGTGAAGGCGCACCTAGAAGAGGTCTTTTAGGTGAGAGATAGATAAAACCTTTGTGTTTGATAAGATTTTTGATATGTCTGTGACAGATACACCTAATCTAGGACAGTGTCATGAAGCAGCACTGGTGCTACTTATTGGCAAGAAGCTAGAAGGAAATCTTGAAACTCCCCTTGAAAGAAGAGCATCTGTACCTGTGTATGTATTCTGAGGACTATCATTAAGTAATATCAGATAACGAGATGCTATGACTCCCCAGTTCTGAATGGAAGAAGAAAGGAAACAACTGCCTACCAGCTATAATACTGGGTGCTACAGAATGAAAATTATATATTGTATTTTGTATTTTAAAAATAGACCTTGAAGTTCACAAGCACTGTCAAAGGAATTCACAAGTTCAAAAAGGTTTTTAGCATATTTCTTAGTAGTAACTGACATGCTTTTAGAAATACAAAGATGGTTGCATATATTAGGTTTTTAATAGGGCAACATCTTTGTGATCCATGTCATTACATGCTCTGGAATGCCATATCCAATATCTGGCATGCTGATCCTTCAAAGACAACATATGTTTTACATCCTCTTTTTTGGAATGCTCTCCTAGCAAGCTTAAAAAGGAAAAAAAAAAAAAAAAAAAAGGCAATTCTTTACATTTTCAACTGTTTAGTCTCAGGAGTCCAAATTCATTCACCATACATTCACTTACTATCAAAACATGAACTATTTCTCAAAACCCTGTACAGAATTTAAAACTCCTAGTAAAGAGAGATCAAAAGATGGACAAAAACAAAGCATGTGCCCCATGTTGCCTCACAGCAAGGAATTGCTTACATGAAAATGCACAAATAGATGTCTTGACTTCATCGTTCTGAAGCATAAGCAAAAAAGAAGAAAAACTCTTAAGATACAGGCAATCTGAAATTAAAATTGAAGTGGAAAATAGTTTAAACTACATTCAAAACTACTACATAATGTATTTTATTTTTCAATAATTGTCATATGTTTCACCCCACTGAGGTTTGTGTCAATATAAGTACCTTTGTAAAAAAAGATTTTATCTTCTTCTAAATACATTAATGCACAAATACTGTACATTAGGCACACAGTTGTTACTCTAGGTTAAAAAAAAAGACTTTCTGTTTTTATATCACGAAGATTAGTTACTTCAGAGAGACGACAGTTCAGTTTAAAGGTTTTTTGCTCACTAATGCTCATGCTTAAGTAGTGCAAATTTGAATTACAAATCTTAACATCACCGAGAAAACACTAGGCCTTAGGGCCAATTACTAAATAACATGTTCCAATTTTTCTATCAACATACATACACAAAAGACGGAATATGCTGAGAGCAAAGAAACAGATGTCTCTTGAATGATTTGTTTTATTAGACTTGCAGCACCTCTTATGACTGGGTAACTAGGTATAACCTCAGGGAGGGCATAAATTGTCTACTGAAGCCCAAAGAATAGGCTGAAAATTTTCAGCAATTATGAATTCATGTGGTTTGTGTGTCCACTGCAAGGGGCTGCCAACGTTACATGTTTCTATAAATTAGGTCCCACAAGTCAATAAGACATTCCAGAGGCGCAAATTACGGGTTTTAATATTTTTGCACTTCAATGACTAGTAAGAATTTTTACTGCAGGTTTCCCCTCTGTATTAGGAAGGGAGAAAGAGAAAAACTGAGGCAGGGGGCATGAAAGTTTGCACACCCACCTCTCCTCACTGCCATGTTTTCAGGAATTAATTAATTCCCTGAAGATGTCTTGGATGTCTTGAAGCATTTACTTTCTCCACACACCAGAAAGACCAGGTCACTTCTGATATGAGCTCTTCCTAAATCAAGAAAAGTAAGGCTGGACCTGCTAAACATGGCCATAAACGGACAAATATGCAGTATTTATGGACATTTAAAACATTCACTTGTGTGCTCAAATTAAAATGGGCCAGTACTTCAGAACAGGAAACTATTTCCTCTTCACCCACTCAGAAGTTTGGATGGCTTCCCAGAAATCTCAAGACTGGCGCAGGGTTTAGTGCTGCGCCTGCAAGACAGCTGCATCTGGATACAGCCCTTCGTGGGAATGCACAAGACAAACCAAGGAAGACAGGTTGAGCACATGTAATTAACGGAGGTGGTGCCAGAAAGGGATCCACGCTAACCAGATGCTCCAAAGAAATTCCTCTCAGTAAGGCAGCACAAGACACGGGCCTTTTGGAAAGCTACTTGAGCCATGCCAACAGATCTCATGGACACCCACCATCACTACACAGCTCAGAACCAGGCAGCTCAAGCTGCCTCCTCTTCTACTAGGAGAGAATGGCTACAACTCACTGAAGTTTTGTCCCATGATGACCAGCTCTTTATGCAACAAAAGGAAAGTGGACAAGTGGCTACAGTAAAATGACATACAGCAAATTAATCTGACAATTGAATGGAATAATCCCAACAAAATTGTTGCAAACATTCTCTAACCCATACGGGAGGGGCATGGTGTGTCTTTAAAAAAATCAAGAAACAAACCTCCAAAATGAATCTGCTTTTGCAATTTTAATCCATGTAATATTCATACTAATTAGACACTGACCAAATTAGCTGCTGCTATTCCAACCCATTTTCTCTCTAAAGTGAAGCAGCACTGCTATGTATGTGCCCTTAATAAATCTCAATATTAATTGCAATTAGTGTCAAATTTTCACAGTGCAAAGTGACCTCAACACATAATGACATTTCAAACATGATGAGAAAACTAACCATTTCTATGGGAAGCAATTTTATACCATTAGATGAATCTCAGTCAGAAACAGCACAGACACCACAGATCCTGCCATAGGTTAAAGAGATGATGCAGTCTCATTTCTATAATTTGTATTATTAGGTTTTTGTCTGTTACCTATTTCTTGCATCACTGTGAACAAAAACTGCAAATAAGTGGCAAGCATACATGTCTAATAAATTAAATGAACAGAAGCTTATTATTGCTTAAAACAAAAACATTCCTCACGAAGGAGAAAGGTGCACAAGCATCTGTTCTGAATGCTATTCAAGAGAAGAGAATTAGTACCAACTATTAGAGTTTATCATCTGCCTGGAGATAATAAAGCAATAAAGGGTAGGCAGTGAAAATTGATTGACTTGTAGTATTTTAATACTAAATTTATTATACTTAAAGCTAAAAAATGTGTTTTGAAAATCAAGTGATAGATGTTGTAGATTTTGAGGGTTTTTTTTCAGCATGATGGCTTATCTGGTTCACTTAGGAAATACAGCCAGTTACAGGTAATTCTTTGTTTTCTTAAAGGTGGTACATGGGCAGAAAGGACTTCCAGGAACAGTTTGCAGGATAAGCAGAGAGGCAAAGGACAGGAATGCTGTGGGTGTAAAGAGACAGGAAAGAAAAGAGAGATGATCTACAAAAACTATATGGACAGAATAGGCAGTAGACAGTAGAGACTGTTTAACAGCTTGGTATGTAGACAGGATTCAGAGAAGGGAAGGCAAAAGAAGGGAAGGCTGCAAGGCCATAAAGAAATTCATGGTAAGAATTCGGTCTGAAATTTCACCAACAACGTACCATAGGAGAAATGCAAGATGGAATGTAGCAATGCTGTAAATATGTTAAAATTGCAAACATTCTTGCCAGCTGCTGCTGTTATCATGAGAATTAATCTTGTGTTAGGGTTTATTAATAGCAGCATGCTTTGGAAGAGACTGCCTTTTGTACTTCCAGAACACTTGCTCCATGCAGATTGTCTCAGGGCAACAAAATCTTAACTGTTTGATTATAGTAGTGCATAGAGTACCTAAACACAGGATAAACAGGGAAAAATATACCAAATATACCTGTGCGTCACTTTCTATGCTGTTCTTTTTCAATTTTCAAAAAGTAAAATGCTGTTGGGAGAGCATCATTAGCAAGAGACCAGTATGGTAGCACCTATAGGTTCCCAGCCTACAAACCAAGGAACAGCAGCAACTAAAAACACATCATGCTTCTTTTCCCATTTCATCTTCTGTCTTTCAACTCTACAAGCAGTAAACTCTCTGTGTAGGGACAATTTTGCATACAGCATATCAGACCTGTTATATATATATATATATTTATACATCTACATAAAAATATTATTATAATATGAATAATAATGTTTGCAAATAAAAGGATGCATTTTAAACCCATATCTCTATACATAAATGGGGGGGCATCTAAATCATGAGTAAATCTCCCACATGATACCCTCTAAGATCAGTATGCTGCAACTGCGTACCACCATTGTACACTAGCTACCTTATAAACTTAATGCAATTTTAGAAATTCCACAGGAAGCTATGTATATTAAAACATCTAGTCTCAAATTTCCTTGTGTTTACATATTACAGATTCCTAAAATAAGTTTTTAACCTACCTGCATCTTCTACAAACAAGCCTCTTTTTCACAATTTACAAAATTCTTATTTACTACCTTGCATATGCAAAGCCATGCACCACACACAAACTTAATGAACTATGAGAAATAATGAGCCATCTGAAACAGACAGGAGAGAAAGAAGCATGTTTCACCAAAAAACCCACAATATTTTACTATCTTTGTGACATTATTATACTATTTCCTGAAAAAAAAAGTTTCCCTAGCTAATAATGAAGTTGAATACATTAGCATTTACCAAGTCTTATGAGTGCCTTTGATACGACATATAAACTAAGCTGGCTTAAGGAAGTACTGCTGATAATAATATATAATAATGCTGATAATAATATATAATTATTATAGAAAATTCATAAGGGAAGAACATATTTAGACTTCTAGCATCATTTATGTATTTTAACTTATTCTCCTTCTTGTTTCATCAATTAGCTTAGGGTCAGCAGAATTTTGGTTGTCCTTCAATATATTAGAATATGATCTACAAAGAAAAAAGAAAAATGCCACACACAAATCTTACTTGCCTATTACTTTCAAGTGTTACAGTAGCAGCAGAATTATTAAAAACAGGTTTACTGTATTGTCTTCTTGCACAACATCAATGTTTTCATATGACATATACAGCAAGTACTTCTCTTTCAGAAGCATAAATATTTGCAGCATATCAAAAATGCACTACAGTTTGTAACTATCATCTGATTTTTAAAGAAAAATCATTACCCTACTTCATAGACTGTATCTTTCAGTATTAAAATCATGTCCATGTGAGGAGCAAGTAACTAGAAATATTTTCCTGAAATGTGATAGAACTACACATGTCCACACAAATGATATGCAGCCATCTCAAAGCTCTTACCAAGAAACTTTGCAATCTAACTGGTTACTCAAACCATTTAAGGAACAGAACAAATTAAAAGTACAGGGTTCCCTGACTAAATATAAATAAAGGTAAAAGTCATGTCAATTCCAGTGCTTTTTTCTTGCCTTTTCAAAAAAAATGAGTAACATTATAAAATACCTGAGCAGCACTTAGAAAGACACTGCTGTTGTTCCTATGCAAAACTCTATTTTCAAACATGGTAAATAAATTTTCCAGAAAAGAGGCCCACTTTTAACAGAAGATGAATATTAATGAGAAGCTGTAGGGAGAAAGCAGAATTACCAGTCCAAAACTAGGTGAAGAGAGAGTGAGATAGAGTAGACCAGAGCCACAGACATAGTTTGAAAGAAAATCTCAGGCCAAGCAGAGAGTTTAGGAATGAGATGGTATTGCTGCTCTGAGGAGTGGAGCTATTCAAACCAGCAAAATCACCATTCACTGACAGAAAGGGTCCATCACATAAGGAACCACAGTCAATTGATTGTGGTAAGTGGCAGAGATCCAAGAGCAAGATGCTAAGGCTACAACCCTGCTTATGACTTGTCAGTGTCATTCTAGTTGAGTTTGACTTCCACTCAAAATCTGGGGAACAACGGAACAACAATCGCCAGTCAAAATTAATTTGTGCTCTTCGTGTTTCTGTACTAAGGACAGTCATGACACAGCAGAGCAATATTTTCATCACAAAGGATTCCTCCCCCACACCTGAAAAAGATCTGTTCAGGAAATTAAAGTGCCTTCATTTGCTGCAGAACGACAAAAAGTGTTTACCTAGTGACAGAACGGACTGCAAAAAGAGAAAAGGAAGATTCATAGTTAAAGCAATTAGGTTTCAAAGCAATACATTAAGTATTTAATTACACATTTCATGAGTTCCCCTCTGGCACGATCAATCAGCATAGAAGCAGCTGGGTCAGTTTATGGCATCATTGTTGTCTCCCACTCCCTCTTCTGCTGGATGCTATAACCTCCACAGTTTGAGACAACAAAACAGATGGACTTTAAGCAGGTAAACACCTTTTACAAAGTCAACCCAGTGTGTTTGAATAGCTCAAAGAGCATGACAATAAAGACTTCTAAAGACGTCTAAACAATCGGGCACAAAGGAGTAAAATCACCCAGGAAACCTTTCTTCTGACACCTCCTGAAGGGAAAGGACTGACTGCAGAATCATCATAACATGCTTTTAACATCTGCACTCCTGCAGTCTGTAACAGACAGCATCGCTCCTTGCAAGAGGAAATTGAAGTTTCAGATGCATCAAAACCACAAAGAAAAACATTTTAGCTAGTGTTAAATATAAATGAGTTTCCGATTGCTGCTTTTATCTTGGCCAGAAATTGGCAGAACAATTTAACTAACAGTGTTTCCCAAAGAGCCAGTATGGTGACAGAGGATCCCTGAATATTCTGAAAAAGCAGCCTTTGGGAGTGCTTGCATGTGTTGCAGCACAAGTTTGAAAACAAACATCTCCCAGCCCCAACCAAACAACAACAAAAACCTCAAGCAAGTTTTATTTTTGACGCACTACACCAGGCTGGACTAGATATGCACAGGTTAGCTACCAGTTTTATTTTTTCCAGAGTATACAAGGAACAGCTGCGTGAACAGCAAACTGAGTGCTTCCTCCTACAAATGGCTATCTTAAGCCCAGAGCAGGGCAGGGCTAGAGAGAAGCCTATTTCTGCCTGTATCTCGTTCTCCAAAGCCATAAACACTGGCTACATCTGTTGCATGCACAGTTTAAAAGACAGATTTCAGTAAGGCTTGGCAGAATTCTTGTTAGCATTGCCTGGGAGACCATGGGACACCTCAGCTGAGCCAGGTTGAAGCATCCCATCTTGAGCTGACCAGAAAACTGAGGATCTGCATAATTCTTTCCACGTCTGTGAAACCTGTACTATTCCCTCTCAAGTACAGTATAGAGTAAGTTTGTTTACAAACAAAATGAAAGAGAGAATTGCAGAAAGAAGCAAAAAAAAGGGTGTAGAAGATAATTTTAGACTTTTGCTGTTCCATATTGATAAAGTAAGTAACACACTGCTTTTTCTTCAAGGCTACCAATTCACACAGGAAAAATATTTATTTCCCTTGTGAGAGTAGATAAAAGGCATGGAAAAAACAGACTCAGAGTGGAGACACTGCATACATGTAAAAAAGAAAAGGAAAAAAAGAAGACGAAGTTCAGTATCCAAGACTATTTATCTTCTAAAGGCATGACCCTCTAGGCAGAATGTCACAGAAGACTTATCCTTCTTCATTTCTGTAGCAATTCTGTCTTGCTTTCTTACCACTCAAAACCATCCTCCTTTTCAGTTAACTTCCCTTCTATTGAACTTTTGAAGTACTTCTGTTTCATTCCAAAGATTTTCCAAAACTGAAACACCAAAAATAATAAAAAACCAAGAAACATCCTCCCACTATAAATTATGAATTTAACAATGAAAAGTAAAATATCTTCAAGACAGGCTTTATTGTGAATATTTGGGAATCCAGAGCGATGGACACACCCCTTTACGAAAAATAAACATAGGTCAAGAACAAACTTCCTCTCCTGTTAAGTATCAACTGATCTGTACTTTGACAAATTTTGTAACAAAACCAAAAGAAATTGAAGTAAAGGCTAAACTAGCTTTGAAAGAAAACTATTTCTGACAGTCATTCAAAGAGATATTTCAACACCAGAGGTCGTAATGCAAGTTCTTGGTCACTAAGCCCAGAAACAAAAATTCTCTTGTAGAAGATGTAAGCATTTGGGAGTGCTCTGATTTGTCTAGTGACAGACTCTGAAGACTACCTTTAGTTTTACATTAGAAAACTGTACACATATACATATATATGCACACACATGCACATTTTCACATATTTGTTTTCTTTATGCTCTTCTGTCAGTCACTTCTTACCAAATGGTGAGAAATTCCAAGGGAAATTACTTATTTTTCGTTTAAGGGGCAAACAGATTAGTGCTTTTTTACATTATTCAGAACCTGATCCAAAGTTATCTGCAGTACAGGTAAGTATAAATAGGATGATACATCATTTCAGAGAAAGCTAAACAGTTTTTTGTCCATTAAGTAACTTGTTACTGTCATCCATGAAATTAAGTGCTGTATTCAAGCAAGAAATACGAATTACTGTAAAAAAATTCAGGACTATATTTCCCTGGAAAAGTGAATGGATGGACTACTTGGTTGAACTGCTGGCACAAACATCTGTATAGATTTTGACTGACAGTGAAAAGAGTGCTTTGGTTGTTTCAATACAGACATTAAGGGGTAAAGAAACAAGTTCAAGTAAGTGAAGCTGTTCATGCATAAGTCACATCAATATTTTAAATACACTACTAGCATACCTCTCAACCAGAGGGAGGAAAAGGAACTGAAGTCTCATTGCAAATGCTCTACTGGAGTAACAAATGTGTAAGACCAGTGGATGCTCTTTTATATGAAGAGCACAGGCTGGTAAAAGTAATGCTTCAACTGCTTTATCTTGTGTTCACTTAACATACAAATGTGTCCTACAGACAGAAGCACTTCATTGATGAACTAAGCTGACAAATTGCCAAAATTTGGTTGGATGTATTTTAAGGGTGAAACATACATACCTACAGGAAAACTATTCTCACAAAATGATAGAGTACAACAGAACCTTTGGTGTTTCTGAGATTACCAGCATTGAAAATGGATACATTTATTCTCTTGATTTTTCCAGCTTGGAATACCACAGGGTGCACACTGAAACCCCTGCTTTATAACAATTCAGTGCTACTTTAATCCACTTGAAATGAAGGAAGGCTGCAAGTGAACAAGTCACTCTCACAAATTCTCCAGCTTATTAGTACGTCTTAAAAAGAGACATTCAATGTGATAGAATTGTTACAGCAAATTTCAAGAGAATATTTCAGGACAATTCAAGAGAAATTTCAGGGGAAAAAAACTCTCGGAAAACTAAAGAGAGAAGAAATCTATTTGTTAAATATAGCTTTCCAAAGAGTTGCGAATTACAAGACTTCAGAAGGAAAAATACTTCTGTTAGTGGTTTAACAGCATTACAAAGGAAAAATCCCATACTTAATTAAAAGACCAATTTTTTGTCAACTGGAAGTATTTACCATGGCAAATAAAATGCAGCACTTGATTTTGGAACATGCGTGACATACGTGACTGTGCTGTAAGTATGTTCAATCATCAGCTGCAGTTACATCCACTGAAGAGCTACATGATATTTGATACTTGAAGTGCGTACCAGCTCAAAGGCACTCATTACTTCTTCACTTTATACTGCAAAATCTACTCCAGTGCCTATGAAAGATGTGTCAAAGGCTAAAGAGGACCACAGCTATGTCTATGTTTGGTGATAGTGCATCAGTGTTTTCCTTGACAACTTTATAGGAATACACAGGTTTACTGTGTAAAGTACAGTACTTTTATAGCTGTGCACTGAAGTTATTCTCAAGTGCTACACAAAGAATGCTAAGTAATACTATTTTTAACTGGATTCAGATTAGTGGTATTGCAGACAAGTGTTTTAACTACTTGAGCAAACTGACAAAATGCAAAAGGGCAAACTGCTAAGTCCTGTGACCATTTATAGTGCACTTCTTGATAGAAGCCCAGTATAACCAATGCTGAGGATGCAGAAGCTATGAACCGTCAGCGCTCATAACGGAAGTATTTTTACTCTCAAGGATCACAGAGCACATTTTAAAGATGTTTCGTTAGGTCTAATGTACAATTAAGGAGGGGAAGAAATGAGTTCAAACAAGGAGAAGGTCAATACTAAAGTCAGGTCAATGTCTGAATGGCCCAATCGAACACTCACCCAAAAAATGGGGGCAATACTATATTACCAAATCAATAACCTGGAAGAAAATGGTAGCTCATGTTCTAGAGCACATCAAACTTGGCTCTGAAAATGAAGTAGTAAATAATTCAATGCTTTACTTATTAAACAAAAAGTAGAAATTTTAAAAAATAAAACTAGAAGTCACATGAAGTAAAGACTTTGTGTCAAAACCCTTATTTTGTATAAAAATACTTTTTGGTTGTTGTTATGTTTAATAAAAGAATAAATCTAGAAAACAGAAGTATTGGCTCTGTCATCTGTTCATATGAAGAGTTAGATTGGGTTTTATTATTGGATTTTTTCAACAGCAGATCTTGTATGCAACCCCTGTGTGTTAGCATGGAAGGAACCCAATATGGTCATGGCTGGGAGTTACGTGCAGGCTTTGAGTGTTGCAAGGCATGGGACTAAAGGTGGAGCTCTCATATTTTCCACTATCAGCAGCCATCATACTGAGAATTATTAGTTTCAGAGTACAAGATAAATAGATTGATGACAGCTTAGCTGGTAAAACATACATTTACAGCATTTCTAAATTTTCTTCTTAGTCCTCATGCTAGAAGAAAGGTAGATGCTGAACAGCTTTCTAAACCCTCCTAGAATCAAAACATCAAACTGACTGTTTGACCAGGGTGTAGGACAGGACAAATAAGATAAGTCTGGTCATTTTGGAAGAGCACAAAATCTTGAAAAAACTGCTTTAAATTCTGGTTGGGTTATTTGGGGTTTCTTTTTTTGTATCTGTGATAAGTTAATGTATGATCATATTTCTCATTATAGAAAATACACACATAAGATACCAGCATTAAAGTTCCAATAGTACACCATACTTCTATAGCCACGAAAAGGCTTGTGAAGTAGATCTACTAAACTTATCTTCTACACTGTATACTATGCTTTTTCCAAGACAAAGGAACTAAAAGTAAGAAAACATATTCCAAATGCTTACTTTTAAACAAACAGTTACCAAATCATATAAAAAATTTAAAACACTCTATTAAAATACAAAACTTACTTTATCACTTTCAATAGTATGAAATGTTCCTATTCCATGTTCAGCAAACACATATACATAGTATCTAATTTCAGAAAAAATACTTTTCTGAAAGGCACATGATCCAATATTAAACAGTTGTTAGTATATATATGTGTGTTCTAAATTTTGCATTGTTGCAGATTGACATTAGGTCGCTCCCTTCAATGCACGCCATGTACCTTTTACATATAAGAAACATTCTAAGATGTTCCAAACAACATAAAATGAAAAAAATCAAACTTTCCAAGGTGATCTTGTCAGATTTAAATTTTGTCTGTGATTTAACTAAGTTTGCTAAAAAGTAGTAAGTTAACATTCAAAGGAAGCCAGCATATTTACAAAAGGTGAGCTAGATTTTAAAACTTGCATCAATAAACTGAAACAGTATTTATTCAGCAGTAAGAGAAAACTCATATAATGTATTTTAAAAGCCACTTAATTCATACAGTTCCTGAAGCTGTAGTATAAGACCCGTGATAGTTTGTCAGGCTAGGATTGTCTATATATAAACTATATCGCAACCTCCACATAGTAACATGCTATTTTTATTTTATGTAACAGCAAAAAATGTTATCTTCCTTACTGAATTACAAAAGTATTAAAATCATATTTTAAGAATTCTTACTAAAAATGTTTAAATATTAATTAGCTTAACACTTCTAAATTCTCTAATTTAATATCAAACAAGTTGCATATGCCACTACAATTCAGAACTGAGTTCAATGAATTATACCCCAAACTATCTTCATTACCTAAAAGACTGAATAACAGCAAAATACACATTTTATTTTTTGCACAGCATTTGTTTTCACCTCCACAGTTTAGAGCTATAAAAGAATCACTGACATGCTCCTTTAAATGAGTAATACCTAAGACAACATGTACAGATTTTAATTAAATTACAGCACAAGAATTGATGAAATAAATTGCCAAAGAGCTCCTCTATAGCACCCTGGGTGAATAGATAATAACAGACCTAAGTACTTCCTCATGGACTAAATGCACCATGACAAAGCACTGAGCTGCAAGACAAGTGATGAAAATCCAGGTTTTAAAGACTTTCACACTTACCCGCCTACGGCAGAAGGGCAGGCCCTGCGCAATGATGCTGATGCTAAATATCTTCATCACGGTTTGGTGTGGTAGAGGTTCTTTGGCACTTTTAAGATCAACAGGAACCAAGCCATGGTTCATGGCAGTTTTCCCAGGTTTGGACATCTTATCGTTCTTACTTTGTCAAGTCTACTAACACTGCAAGAACATTGCTAAAAACTTTGCTTTAAAGTTGCATGATTTTCTTTTTTTCCCTAAAGTTTCAGACTGGTGAATCAGCTCCCCACAGCCTGTTGCCTTTGTCTCTCAACCTTCTCCTGCCAAGTGTCCTGACCTGTCTGCTGCTCAGTGAAGTGCAAGCTATCCTAGTATAGACAGGAATTAAACCACCAAGGGGCAGGCAGACTGCTCCTGTCAGTCAAACAGCTGGTGGACCTCCCCTGCAATGTCAGAAGAGCCCTTCTCCAAAAAGGGATCTGCAGATTGAAAAAGAAGAAAATCATGACTGTCTGGAGTTTTAATAAGCACAGTCACTTACACCTGCACTTTAAAGGAAGAATTTTCTTTTAATTTTGTTTTGTTTTTAACAAGTTGGTATTACGCTTTCAGAAGGGGAATCCAAGGAGATTGCAACCTTCAGAGGGTGACAGGATTGCTGCAGGATCAATTTTATCTCTCCCCAAACAGATTTCTTCTGGACTGTCAATAAAATTAAATGAAAAACTGATCCGGATTTTGCTGCTCCTCAACCATGGTCTCCAAAAACACAGGATATTGTCCAAAAGTTAAAAAAGGAAATAAAAATGGATTTTAAAAAATTGAAAAACAAGGAGTGTCTCCTAAAAATTGGTACAAAACAAGCTCATTTAATAAAAGTAGCTGCTACATTGTGATTTTTAATTCCTTCCACCTGGCTTTCCTTACTTATGTACAGGTACTCCAGTCTGCACCTCTCCCTCTCTCCCTGCCACTGCAGGGGAAGCAACATCCAGGTGCCTTTAGGTCTAAGGATATTATGGTGCAGTAGTTTTCCCTTTTCTGGCCAACTCATTTCCCAAGAGTTTGGGTACCAGTTTGCTCAGGACTATCCATCACGCCAGCGGAAAGTAGGAGGGGCTCTCTTTGAGGATGTGAGGAAAGGCCTGCCTGCCCTTAGCAACAAATCCAAGGCCCATTTTTCAGGAAAAAAGTTCTTATTCCACTGAACAAAGATACAAAGCAATGTCTAATACTTAGATTTTCCACAATTAGTTTACTTCCATTTTGAATAATTTCTTGATCAAATTAGCTTTCCTAAAATGTCTCAATGTGTTCCCACAATCCCCTTCTGGTTCCTATACTTGGACATGTTTCTTAAAAACATATTCATATTTGAAAACCCTTTTGAGCAAAACTAAGTAGCAAGAAACAAAAGCCTGTGAAAATGTCTTATGAAACTGCTGATAAGAGATGCAGAAAACCATCAAAGCTCTTGTACAAACTGAGTCAGGACAGTCCAAACCACAGTGAATAAATGACCATTAAGAAATCTTACAAGTCTCTTTATGCATAAACCAGCACAGATAATTAACTGTATAATTATGTGAGGGCAAAAGAGAGAGTGCAGTAATGTTTTAATGCTTGGAGCACAACAATGTAACTTGACAAAAGACAGCATTAAAATATGAGTGTATTAGCATTTCCACTTAGCTCTTTGTTTCCCCTTCAAAAAGCCAAGCTGTAAGCATGTCTCATTTGCATATAGAGGGCCTCCCTGACCAAACATTTGCATGTGGAAAGTTTTTTTATGGAAGAAAAAGAAAAAAGAAAAAACATATAAAAATCTTTAACATTTCATTGAGAATATAAATACATGACAGTAAGCACCTACTTATAACACAATATTTTTCTCAGACAAACAAGACAATCCTTATTTCTTTACAGGTGTTGCATACAGAAAAGCTGTGACAGAATGCTGGGTAGCACAGTATTTCTTTGCACAGATGGCTGTTTTTTGTCTTTCCTACCATCCCATTCAGATGTTATTCGAAAGCACATTTAGACATACATTTTCTTCTGAAAGACTCTTTGCATTTCCTACTTAATACTTCCTGCTAAAACTCCTAGGAACAGTTTACCATTAGCCTATACACAACAGTAATGACATTACTTTATAACTCCATTCTGAATTATTTCACATTCTATACAAATACTGGGCTTTCACTTGACTAGAATACTTCAGAGTAAGTGTCTTGGAACCTTGGTTTTATTCAAATAAGAAAATTTTACTGAAGTACTCCAAAGAGGGAAAAGTGCAGCCTTTTGTTTTCACTTTGAATAACTAAAGTGAAGAAGAGAATCAAAAGCTCAAACGAGATCAACTCACATACCCTATTATGTATCATTCAAAAAGAGAGAACAGATCAGTTTTCCATTTTTGATGAACTAGTCAGTGTCTCAGTTGTTCCAACAAAGTGTGAAGTTTAGCAAAATGTATTATATAATGTATTTATATAAACATAATTTGAGATCAGATACAACATTCTTTACAAAGCAAGCCTTACTTTCTCCTTTAACAAATAGTCAATATTTTGTTTAGTCGCATACAGAATTGTCTGTACACACTAAAAGAAACTGCTGAACTAAACTCAGTTTTAAGAGTATTTCACTGCACAATTGCTGAAAGAATGTGACAGTGTGCCAGACCACCAGCTGTTATTAGCTGATACAAAAGCCTAACATCTTAACTACTTACTACTCCCCAGCTTTTTTAAAAAAATATTTGCTCATAACATGAGTGCAAAACAGGAACATAACTTGGCCCATTTACAGATTTACATACAATTGGGGAGTAAACAAGACCCAAATATTGCATTCTCCAAGCACTGCTCACCACAACAGATCCAGTCACAAGCTACTCTCACACCTATGAAACCACAAAACTCAGGATTGTCAGCCCTTCTTTAGTGGTTTGAGATAAAGTCCCAGTGGTACATTGTTTTTTCCTCAGAAACTTCCAAACTATCCTAGAGTAATTCCACAGGGACACACTTCTAGCTGGAAAAAAGGATCATGCTCCTAATTAGTGGAAAAAGCCATGGCTTTACAAAATAAGGCACTTTTTCTTGTCCAATGTGAAATTACAGAGCTAGATGTCATACTTTACCACAGCAAAAAGAAAAAACTTTAGTTTTTTACCTGTGTCTATTTTCCCCTGCTTTTTTGTCACTATGTCCCAGGAAAAAAGCCTTGCATTAGCAGATGAGATCTTGTCCCAATTTTACTTCCATTTATCACTCTAGTTTTTAGTCTTCTATTTGCTACACATTTCTGACTGTAAGTATAATTCTCTTGCAGCAATGTTTAAAGGTCCCAGGCTAATGCTGGAAAGTTATAAACTTTTAATAAGTGAAAGTTCTTAGCCAGAAAATAAAATATAATCTAATTTAAGCAGTAAGAGAGAAGACAAAAATGGTGAGGGCTGACTATCTCAAAAGTGTCAGAAATACATTGCATATAGTAGATACCACTTATTTCTGTGTTTGTACAATACATATAACAAATATAATTCTAATTTAAGCTTTAAATGTAAAGCTTAAACAGCCACTCTGTTGCTTTTATTTTTAAAAGCGTGTACTTTTGCATTATATGGGATGAGAATATGTATAAACCAGACAAATGTCAAATGATGAAAAATTGAGCTTCAATGCTTTGTAACACATTTTTCTAACATTCCGTTTCTAAATATAGTTGGACTGATTTCCAATGGTGCTCTTTTTAAGTGCCTGCCAGTCCTTTTAATCAGAAGATCACATTTGAAATGAAATCACATAAACGTGCCTGAAAAACTAGTATTTTTAAACTCAAGCTAAGACTGTCATGGACTTTCAACTGTAAACATAAGAATCCAGAAGACTCCTCTTTCTTTTTGGCCAGTCCAGTGAAGAGATGCCTGTAAAATGAAAGCACGTACAAAGCAGCAATAACCTTTATGCCTTCCAGTAAGAGCAATTCAAAGTCAGCTTTTTAAGAGCTGTTTACCAGGAATAAAATTAACTAGTTACTTCAGTATACTGAACTCAGGAAAGCCATAATTTTAAGACATAGATATAAGGAAATTATCCTAACACCAAAAACCAGCTCATGCAAACTTCCCAGAGTTTTTTTTTCTAGAGTTGTTTTGCCTACTAACATTACTGGGAAAAAACCCAAACAAAATCATGACATTTTAATATGGTGATGGAACAGTACAAGACTAGAGAGCCCTGGATTAAGAAAACTAAAATCCAGATAGCAGAACCCCAGACAGGTTCTCTACAGTTCTTAACATCGGTGAACAGCTGCCCTCAAATGGATAAAGCAGAGAACTGCAACATTTCAGAAGCCACCTTTTCAAATTAATCGTAGTAACATCATAAACCTTTGAATATATTTGATAATTTATTTCCTGAAAAACATCTGTAGTGAGATCTGCATAGCTGAAGCATACAGAATGCACTCTAATTTACATTATACATAAGCCTTTTTATTCATTTGATACTCATGCTGGTCTCTGCCCAGGTCTATAAAGACCGAGAACCACTTTGTCAGCAAAGCAAGGCAGCCTACAGGAATGACACTATAACAACTTAGCCAGCGACTGTGGTCCCATGTTTATTCATGTGAGGGATCTCTAACACCAATATACAAGCAGTTTTCAAATTACATACTGCATATTAGCCGGCTTTGTACAGGTTAACAAATAAATTGTTTAGATAAGAGGCACGGCTGAGCAGAAGTTAACTGTAACTGTATTACTGGTGTTGAAGAGAAAAAAAACCTCTTTTGCTCTAAAATGACTCTACCGTATCCAAGTTTAGCCAATACAAAAATCTGCACATATAAGAAAACATAATGAAGACTTCTGAAGAGGCTAGGAAGGAGAACAGTGGGGAGGACAATTTTGATCCTATGAGATCAAAATGTCCTAAAAAGTGTACACTTGAATAATACGCAAAAGGGACAAAATCAGTAAAACATGTAAACTGATGGCTTTCTCCAGAGTCCATGAGAAAACCTCAAGTGTAGACCTGTTGTAACACAAGCAACAGAAAGAATGAAGTCTGGCTCCAGGTTAAACTATCATACAAATTGAAATTGCACTTGAATTACACTACAGCTTCTCCAAGCCTTATGGTCCCACCATGTCAGGGGATCAACATGGAAGCATCACTCTAAACAGTCCAGCCATAGTAAATTTATTTCAGGGTTATGTGTTACTATGAGTGTTGACTGATAAATGGCTTCTACGGTGTAAAGGAAGGAACAAATGTTGACTGAAGCTGTATACATGATCACAGCAAAATCCAATTCCACAAGGATTCAAAGATGCCTAAACACGTCATGGTCACCTTGTAGACTTCCTCCTCAGCAGTCTCCTCTTTCCTACCTACCTACCCTCTATTTATCTTGCAAACTTGTGTAATCTCAATCTCTCTTTTTGTCAAATCACATGAAAATTAGCTAAGACTTGATGCATAAACTCTGGATGATAGACAATGACACATAAAAGCCTCAACTGCACAAGCCTTGTTTTCTTTGGCAACAAAGCTTAAGTGAAGAAGAATCCAGATTTTCTTAACTTAGATTAACTCAAATGACAATTCCTGGTTAAAATTCTGGCTCTGAAATCCTATCAAAGCATGGTCATTATAAACTACTGTGTCTAATACTAAAGAGCAAGAAGGAGCTATGCCCTTTGCAACTGCTGGTGGAAGATGGTACAACTTGTGTAACACTCCTATATTGAAAAAAAATTATAAAGTTTCAAAAAAATATAGATAAGGATGATGGCAAAGCTGCTGTCTGGCAAAAGACTTCACACTACATAAGATAGCATTCCCCAAAGTCCACTAGCAGAGGCCAGGGAAGATGAAATATCAAGTATATCAGCAAAGGAGAGATCATCAGTTAAACACACCTACTAAATATTTTTCATGCCTATGTGCATGCTCATAACTGTTTAAGCATCCTGGCATTTAAGCGTGAGTGCACAGAGAAATAAAATGAGACTCAAATTTGACCTACTGGATTTAAACACTTGTGTATGGGAAGCCCAGCAGCAAGTCAGACTAAGCAACAGCAAGGATTCGCTACTTTCAGTTTCTAATTGAAACCACCAGTCCAAGCGAGTTTGAATGTCACTCTGGAACAAAATAAGATCTCTACTAGATCTGTTCAATCCCACAGCTGATCCTCTTTATAGATGAAAGAAAACAAGAACATCCAATGGAGACTCTAAAAGCAAAAAGGAGAAGACTAGCACTTCCCCCCTTCTGTATTTGGCCAGTTTTTCCCAACTCTTCAATAAACAGGCAGTAAAATTTGTCAGGTATGCGAGCTCTGAAATAACTCTAGTAAGTAGGAAACCTAAAAATTCTCAGCCTTTGTTGTTGCTAAGTCATTTTTCCACTAGATTAGCAACTGTAAACAGCTCACAAAGCAGCCAGATGCGTGAAGAGACAAACTGCTTAGAAGTGGAGAGCAGTCAAGACCTCCACCTTTGGGCAAGAATGAGCTATTAGATCACCTCTCTTTGTCCATGGATCCCTTAGCATGTGATACTGGTCTCAAAAAGATGACAGCTTCCCAGGCATCTCAACGAGCGCAAAATTCCATCTCAGAAGAAAGGGAGGAGAACTTGTAGATCCATGCAGTTACAGGCATGGGGGGATGTGCTCTCAATCATGACAGTACCACCACAATTGAGCACATCTGCGTTCACACAAGGAAATTTTTTGTAAGGTCTCATGAAGTGTTTAGGAAAACAACATAGACTGTCTAGTAAAACCCATACTGATGAGACTATGTAGTATCAATACTAATGATGCTGTCATAACACTAAAAAATACTTAACCATGAGTATCCAAAAGAAATAATGTCTACCTTACATAACCATTAAAACAGGAGGCCTCTGTTATCTGGCTTTACTCTATAAGTCCCCTAATTTATCACTGTATTTACCATGTTACAGTGTCTTGTTGTCACTGTCACTTTTTTTTAAACTATCTTTAAAACACGTGTCTTCATTTCTGCAGTAAATATTTCAGAAATGTTGCAGGTATGCAACAGAAATCCAGCTGCATCATCTTGCATTTTATAAATATTCCAGAAATGTCTGCCTAGTTCTCATTGGCTATAACATGACTTGTTGGATAAGCAAGTTTAACTCTTTAGTCTAGTCAGTGTTGCAACAGCTGTTAAAAAGAATTTCTACAGCTGCTCTGCAGGAATTTATTTGCTGACCACTTATTTATGCTGGTTTTGCACCTTTAAATAAAGCTGAGACAAGAATTAGCAACTGCAACAGGTAGAGAAGTCATGCAATATTTAACATTGGATTAAAATGCAAGTCAAATTCCCAGCTGAGGATAAGCTGGGGGAAGGGAAAGCAGGTGGTTTTTAGTAAAGGAGGCTGCTTTTATAAAAAGGGAAGATAGGAAACTGAAAAATTATTTTCCATACTGCAAAATTCAGCTTTTCTTATCACTGTGTCACACTTCTATGTAATAAGGAACACTTTAAATGAGAAATTCGCTACTTACATACCTACATACACAAAAATGCACAAAGCCGTACCAAAATACTTAAAACATGTTTATCAGTTTCTGAATAATGTACAAAAAGCACTGACAAAAATGAGGCTTGGACTTAGACCTTTCTTTCTACATATTAAATGGGAACATGAAAAATCCCCAAAATATAAAAAAGGCATTAAAAATATTTCTGCCATCTTACACACCTAAACAATTTCTTTTCTTCTGCAGCAAAATTCTGTCCCGACACTGTTTATTCAGCATTTAAAAAAAATAAAATTCCGACAACACTCTATGGATTAGCTACATTGACAACTGCCAAAATCAAAGGCTGAACAGTGCAAATATTATAGTTTTATGTTTGAAACAAAATGGTTTTCAAGGCCTCTTTTAATACAAGACTATTTTTCTTAGCAGCACTGCAAAATACACATAAATGCACATAAATCTAACAAATGCAACAACTGATTGTTACAATGGCATTCATTTGATAGCACCAAATTAAGCTACATAATCCTTTTCAGCTGGTAACAGCATACTGCAAAGGGGTGTGATGCTATTTATAAAGCTCAAGATATGTGAAGTAAAGAATGCTTAGAGCACAGAAGAAAGCAGGTAGTACGTGGAAGGGCTGGCATTCTTGATTGGTATGGTTGACCAAATCCAGCTTTGAGCTTACTGGAATTATGGCACTAAACCCCGCTAAGACAGACATGCAGGGCACCAGCACCAAATTCTGACTGGCACAGTGTGGGAAGAATCAGGGTGTGTAAACATCCTGTCCTCCAAAACAAACACATGGGAACACCTGCACACCCAGTGTGCAGCATACTTGCTCTAGGGCATGGAATACTAGTGGTTTCCACCAAAGCCAAAAACTGTGCAAAAGGGTAAATGCCTCTGAGTACCAACAGAAAGTGTCCTTGCTTTAGATAAAGTCCAGCTTAAGTGTTGAGGGACAACATTATTACATTTGGCCAGAACAACTAATCCATATTGAATGATTTTTGGTCTGATTTCTTCCATTTACCTGTGTCACTTCTACTTATTTTATTTTTACATACTCATTTTAATTAAATCAATTATTTTCTGCGTGTTCTAGAAAATCTGACCAAGGTATCACAACTGAAGGAATTATGACATTGGCAAAAAGAGTGTTTTTTATTTATTGTCTTGTAATTTTTTTTAGTACTCAATATACTTGGGCCAATAATGATCACAGTAGCTGCCATCCTTAAGGGACACTCAATAAGCTAAATGAGAAGAACAAAGGGTCTCCTGCCCACTTTGAAACATTGACTGGATAAGAATGAGATTTGCACTTACAGGAAATGTTGCTAATGCTCTACTTGAAAGTAGCAATGACTTCTGGTGATGAATAAGGTGGAATTTATCCCTGCTGGCAACCGGTGTTAGCGATAAGTACATTTTCCACTTCACAGAGGGGCCAGGGATTGAACAAATGTATTAAAATTTTATAAGCATTAACTAAGTAATATGTCATGACACAGCTGAAAAGTATAGCCAGTGTCTTCCAAGACTGAATTACACTGAGTATTACTAAAAGTCACAATTCACTCCTTTCATATTATGCAATATGTGGACAGGCAGTAAAATCAGTAGAAAGCATCACCTTTTAGTAAGAACAAATATTTTTAAAAGCAAGGTTTTACAAAGAAATAGTTAGTGTGGACCACCTTGATTTGAGATAGAAACCTCTGCACTTCTTTAGTAATTGTGTCCTTCTCAGATCCTCTCCCTCTTCCCAATTCTTGATACAAACTAAAGAAACAAAATTTGAAATTAGCAAGAAGAGTAAAAAGGAGAAATAGGAGAGAAGAAAAGATGCCCAACAGCAATGCTTCCTGCTTGTACTTCACTGATTATGATCAAGATACCTATCTATCCACAAGAATTCATGATTTTCTCTTTTAAAATCTCAATACCACTTAACTATATGTAATATTACATCCAAAGTTGTACCATACAGAGTCAAGGCACATGAAGTTTTTTTTTTACATAAAACACATTTTATAATAACTTGGTGAATTCTTGAAGTCATTTGGCCCACAGAGAATGGGCAGAAGTCTCACAAATTTTGCATAAAGTTTGGACAGTACCTTCATTAACCACACTATGGAAAAAAAGGGAGAAGATGCTTGTGACAAAAAGAACTATTTATAGAAACATTTGTTCTAGGTTTTACAGGTATTTTTATAATAGAAATTTCACCAATAAACCAAACTGCAAAACATTCATACAAACAAAACATAACAGCTCATCAATAAGTTACACAAAATGCACAATGTATCATTCCTAAACAAGCACAACTGCATGCACAGAAGAGACACCATGCACTAGCAAAGAAGAACAGTCCATGTGTCAAAAATCATCCTTTGTGGATGGACATTAGATGCTGTCTGTTCAAACATTTGCTGAGACAGCTTGGAAATTGTGTTTTTAAAGCATTCTGCCTATTCAGAAATCATTAAACTAGCAGAGAAATTGGCATTGTCTAGTTTCTCTCCTTACACTCAAGAATTTATAAAAGTATGTAAATTCCTTCACTGTGCACAGTTTGCTGAATAGCCACATGTTCTGCAGATAATGAAAAGTCCTGCAGAAATAAAGGATATACCGTAATCTGCAAAAGAGCTTTGAGTGAGAAACATATCAGGAAAAAACGTTAGTCTTGCAGCAAATGTTAAACTTAGTTTTGATCTTAAGATCGATTTCTAGTCCTCCAGCTCCCTAAGCTAATTTCAGATGCCATGATTTTATGAGTATAAACATCAGCAAATGCAAGAAGTTTACTAATCGTAACTTGTACTTTTTAAACATACACTTCAAATTCATAGTTAAAGGAATATATAACAACCATTTGGGAAAGGATATGTCAACAAAACCAAAAACTAACTCATCAGCAAAAGTTTTACTTTCTCCACACTTTGATTCATCATTAAGTTTTATAACTAGTTAGGAGAAGCAGCTTAAAACAAACAGGGCAACAGCACCCACGGATAAATGCTCAAGAAAATACAGCTGTATCACTACAGACTGGAAATATTTGGGCTAACAATCACATCAGGCAATAGCATGTGCCACATAGTCAAGAACAACAAAAGGAACAAATGGCATATTTAAGTGAGGCAGAGCTCCCAAATGCATTTGTTAGACAAGTCACACATCCCAACAGAGTGAGTATACTGAAAGGATTCTGAAGCACATTTGCATGATTTCTACTTCATAATATTGTTGTCATATAATTGGTGATAGTACTACTGCACTTTTTTTTTTCTTTCCTTTGAAAAAAAAAGGTCATTTTCATTTTGACAGCAAAGATGCAAAGTAAAATACACGTGAGCGCTGAACCAACATTGATTTTAACGGCTATGAAAAATTGACAAGACACTGCTTCAGGCAGTTGTCCTGAAGGCATCAATTTAATTTATTCTACATAAAATAAACTGATATGAAGTTTGAGTAACATATGCAAGTACCTCCCCAATATTTACCTTTAGGGAGCAATGCCTAAGCCAAGCAACCAAAGGACAGCTCAAGTATTTATTTACTCTGTTTCTGCACCCCCTTGCCTAAGGTGGCTGACAACTTTCCTACTTTAGGAAATTGAACAACCAACCAACACAGCTACGGAAAATTACACTTATCTTCAGGAGAACATACTAGACATGTCTGGTAAGAGCCACCAGGAAGAGGAAGGTGTTATGCCCTGATGTAGGCTTCACTGCAGAGAAAGAGCAATTGTATATTACCAGATGCCTCCTCAGAGCAAACTGGCACAATCCAAAGCTCTGTACATTTATTTTCCAGTATGCCTAGTTGAGCCAAATCCCTTGCCTGGAGTTTAAAGACTGACCTCAATTATTGGCATAGAAGTAGAAAATTGCTCATGTCTTACTCAGCTAGGACTTCTGTCTAGAAAGCAATTGCTGTAATGAGAAACTAATTCAGCACTACCTCTTTCCACATTAAAAAAAAAAAAAAAGCACAACTTTCTGCTGTGAAGAGAAAAGAGAAAATCAATTAAAATCTACTTGTTTAATAGAATTTTGTAGTCCAAACTATGACCCAAACTATCAGAATCAATGTTTTCTGTTAAACTACCTTCCTTCCCAGGCAATAAGAGTCTTGATTTTACTCTCTATACAGAATTATTTACTTCACAAATTATATATTAGAACTGTCCTTTAATTGTTGTAATATTTGTAGAAATCATACTGAAAAGTGGTAAGACACCCTATATAAAGAAAAAAAACTTTAGAATTTATTAAAAATTCCTTTAATTATACTGTGACATGTTAACATAACAGTGAAATTTAATTACTAAGTATTTCAAGAACTTTGCATGAGAAAGCTGAACTAGATAGTGAAGTTCTTAGATAAGCCACAAACTCTATTAGTAATGAACACGTTACTGCAAACATAGCCCACATCTGTTAGGAAACTTGAAGATCCACTTACAGAGTAGGAAAAATTAGCAGAGCAGCAATTATGTAACACAGTTTTATGTACAAGTGAAGGTGTAGGAAAATTCTACTTAGAAAATACAAAAGTATAGCTAAACCTCTACAAGCCTTGGGCAGTAAATCAAATCATAAATTAACACAGCCAAGTAAAAGCACAGGAAGTAAAAAGTACTTTTCAAACAAAACACTGATATTTATAGAAAAGCATGCCTCAGGTTAGTAAAGTCAGAGAAATAACTTGCTATCTACAGAGAAACAAAGAATCTGCATTCCTTCCATGGATGCTTTAATATTTAACAAACTACATCTAATGACAGTTGTGTAACCTTTTCAAATGATCCTGCATGCTTGGAATGATTAGCACGAAACTATGGGGAATATAAATGAGAAAGAAATCAAAGGTTAGAAGTGTTGATTTATATTAATCTCCAAGTATGAATATTTCTAAAGTTATTACCGCCCAATACAAAAAACCAAGGCTTTGTATCAGAAAAGTAAAAAAAAAATACATTTTAAAACAACAAAACTTGCTTGAAAATAACTAACTTGTCATGGTAATGCAAAAATAATTTTGACTGGCAGTTATGAATCACAGAATCATTCCAAGGGACCTATGGAGATCACCCAGTCCAATTCTCTGCTAAAGCAGGTTCACCTGGAGCAGGTTACACAGGATTATGTCCAGGGAAGTTTTGAGTTTTTCCAAAGAAGGAGACTCCACAGTCTCTCTGGACAGCCTGTTCAGTGCAGTCACCCTCAAAGGAAAGTTATTCTTCATTTTCAGATGTAACTTCCTGTGTTTGTGCTCATCGCCCCTTATCCTGTCACTGGGCACCACTGAAGAAGAATCTGGCCCCAATATCTGAACACCTGCCCTTAAAGCATTTGTATGCCTTGACAAGATTCCCCTCAATTAAAAATTAGAATCATAGGAAGAAGTAAAAGAAAAAAAAAACTGTCAAAGCTTTTTTGTTGCCTTTTTTCAACAATCAGAGCAATTTTTATTTGTAGCCTTTCTGACACAGCTTTAGGAAAGTTATTACTTAGTTTAAAATCCTTGAAAGTATTAACTGAAAGGCATTAAGAATCTACATACCTTGCATGTGATCCTTGCAAAAAAAAAAAAAAAAAAAAGGGGGGGGGGGCAANAGAAGACACACATTTAAAAAAAAAAAAAAAAAAAAAAAAAAAAAAAAAAAAAAGAGGGGGGGGGGGGCAAAAAATTAATCTGTTTTGGTAGTATGAAGTTTTTTTCTCTTTCTCCTATGTACTCAGAGCAGAGAACTATACATTGCATTCTCATCACACAAGACATCTGAAAATAAGTTTAATACTTGTTCTTTTAAAGGAAATATACCTACATCATTTCCTCTACTGGAAACATATTTCTTGACAAATAAAAAATACTGAGACCTTCTGTTCCAGTTACATTTATTCCTACATTTAAAAAACATGCTTCAGGCTTTTAGCTGCAGGAGCAAGGAAAACCTTTGCAAAGGAACACTGCACAAGTCTGCACAGAGCTGCAGCAAAGCAATAGCAGCCCCCTCTGCTGCTCAGAGAAGGAGAAAAATTAACACACACAAACCTCCCTCCACCTAAACACACTGCAACTTTTGCCTGATTCCATGTACTGCCTATACACACACACACAAAAAAAAAATCTGCTCCCAAGGATCAGCATTTCTGTAATCATCTTTGAGTCCCCCTTATTCCCCTATCCTGCTTTTAGTCTATCAATAATTCTGACAATAACTGCAGAGCAGCAATTTCTCACAGGAGTCCTTTTCACTTCACATTTGCACAAAGTACCCAGTGCAATCTTAGGTTTCCTCAGTTTAAAAAATTAATGCTGTCTTTCCACACAAAGCCAAAATCCCTTGAAAAAATAAATCCTTCTTATCTTTGTAGCTCCACATACAAGCTTAGACCAGGCATCTGCAGCAAAGAACTCTGTTGCAGCCTGCACTATTTAAGAGTTGAAAGCTCTGTATTTGAGCAGGACTTGAGATGTGTTTCAGAACTGAAGAGATGGGTATTTAAGCTCCAAGGGTCATGTTTTCCTGTGGTACATCCTCTTCCAGCCCCACCCAAGTTAATCCAGTTTATCTTTGTATCTTCTCTCTCTCCACTCTCCCATGTCAATAAACAATCAAGAAGAGGCACTCCTGCACAGCACCATTACTTACACACACTCTCTCTTGTGACTTACAGCCAAATGGAAAATATGGTATAAAGTATGGTAGAGGATGCTGCAATCAAAGTACACTGGTTTTACATGAAAATTAAACTGCTTCTCAGCCTTTACCACTGTTGTTTGTAATACATGTTATGTATTAAATGTATCCATTTTAAAAAATCTTATTACCTTTAGTAATTATGCAAATGCTAAAATATGATGACTTCTGAAAGGGTATCAAAGTGGGTTTTGTGGTTGCAGATGCAACCATACAATAATTTTTCATCTTCATTTTAGCTAATCTGTTTTCTATTTCCTTGGAAGCTCTACTAACTAACAAAACAAACACAACCAACAATTCTGCAACAAGCAAACCTGGATCTGAAGAGGAGACTAATTAATGAAGTTATTGGAGGGTTCTGCATGGACGAATGCCTGATCCCTTATGAGAAGTCACCACTACAATTCAAATAATTAACACAGAAGTAACATTTCACATTCATATAACCTAATTTTCAAGTTTTATGACAGCCTGAATAGAAGAAAAGGAAATAAATGTTTAATAATAAACTTAATAATGTGGGGGTTGTTGCAAAGATTCTTGTTTAACAGCGCCTGTTATCCAGAAGGATAAAGGATCTCACGTAAATGGGATCAAACATTCCTTCAGAAATCCCTCCCAACAAGCAGAGCAGACAAAAGTGTATTCTGAAACGCCAAGCAAGAAAAACAGCTATGCACCAGCTAACAATCTTCCTGCTCCACCTGCTCACTTAGATTTCAAAATTCAGGTCCTTACATAATACATTTCACTCCTGTTAGTCTGATATCAAGTAGCTATTTTGCCTACATCATAGAAATTTGTGCCAATATTTGCTGGAAATAATGCAGCTAATACTTTTCATTAATTCACATGTTTAGTGTTTTTTTAAAGTGGTTATTTCCTAACTGAGGTGGCTTCAACATTAGAGACATTTAATATTAAAAGTATTGTGTAATGTTGAATTTTAGATAAATAAAAACTAATTGAACAAAGTTAAAATTGTAGGAGCTTTTATACAAGTGATCATGGCATTTTCTCCCCAAAATCAATTCCCCATCAAACCCAAATCAGAGATGATTGAACCTATAAATTACTGTAGCTGTTCAGAAACAATTTGTAAGATAATCAAGAAGTCAATGCTCCTCTAAATATGAAAAGCTTGCAGCAGTTCAAGATAAACAACTCATCTTAATGGCAACAATAAACATCAATTAAAAACAAAATATGTAAGTATATTGAAGTCATTAATATTTAAAAACTATGAAACTGGGAGTTACAGGAACAGTTATGCAAACAAGGACAAAAAAACCTAGAACAAGTTACAGACTGTATTATGACCAAACTATTTTTAAGAATTAGAACAATCAAAATATTTCAAAAATACCAAAAAAACCTAATGATTTACAGGAAAAAAATTTGGAAAAGCCAACAAGAGTACAACCTAGATAACGCTATGGTGAAACCCAGGTGTCAGTACAAGAGAAAATAATGCACTGGTTGACACAAAATAGGATTATAGCATTGATGATATTTTCTTCCACAAAATCAGGCTGGTATCATCTCTGTCACAAAAAACAGCTTTGATAAATGTAAAATATTGCTGGCACGGTATGTCTGCTAGTACTACAATTTCAAGAGTACAGGCACATGTAGACAAAGAACTTAAATTTCAAGTAAGTAAGAATGATAAATCACAAGAGCTATTTCACAGCGATGGCAATTGCCAGTAATACATTCTTGTCCTTGCATTGCAACAGAATGCCACATGTAGAGGGATAAAAGTGTTCAAGTGCAGTTGCTATGAAAGATGGGATGTAAGAGTATTTGTTTGCTTATGTTATAATTAATTGTCACCCAACAGAATGCAACTACTACAAAGTCATCACAGAGCACTGGAAATGGATGTCACGAATACAATGCCATCAGTGAAGAATCAGCAACAAGAACATGTTTTTGTCAGACTGCTATATATATTTACTTAGCCTTCTTGTGCTATTTAGTATTTTTAAAACAGATATGACAACATTTGACAAGGTACAGATCAACTGGAGTAAAAATTAACAAACAGTGAAGGATCTGCCATGTGAGAAAATTCTGGTCACACTTCACTGAGCATCAGTTCTGTAGGTAAAAAAGACATAGGCCAACCTTACAGAACAGAAAGCTCTCTGAAAAAGGCTTGCATCATACTAGACAAATCAGTCAAACATGGAATCCCAATGCATGGAGTTGCTTCATACATAAATAGGTAAATACATTGCATAAACAAATTTTAACTGTCCTTGGCACAGCTGCTACTGAGTTTCAATCACAGTTCTGATATCATAGAATTATTTAGGTTGGAAAAGGTCTCACAAGATCATCAAGTCCAACCACTAATCTAACACTACTACAAGTCAAACACTAAACCATGTCCCCAAGTGCTACATCTACATGTCTTTTAAATACCTCCAAGGATGCTAACTCAACCATCTCCCTGAGGAACCTATTCCAGTGCTTGACAATCTCCTCCTGGAAGGAGTGTATCCTAATATCCAATCTAAACCTCCCCTAGTGCAACCTCAGGCCAATTCCTCATCCTATCACTTGTTACCTGAGAGAAGAAGCCAACCTTCACCTGGCTACAGCCTTCTTTCAGGTATCTGTAGACAGTAATAAGGTCTCTCCTCTGGCCTAAACAACACCAGCTCCCTCAGCTGCTCCTCACAGGACTTGTGTTCCAGATCCTTCACCAACCTCACTGCCCTTCTCTGGGCTCTCTACAGCACCTCAATGTCCTTCTTGTAGTGAGGCCCAGAACTGAACACAGGATTTGAGGTGTGGCCTCATCAGTGCCAAGTACATGGGACAGTCACTGCCCTGCTCCTGCTGTCTGCACTATTCCTGACACAGGCCAGGATGCCATCGGCCTTCTTGGACAGCTGGGCACAGCTGGCTCATGTTCAGCTGCTCTCCAGCAGCACCTCCAGCTCCTTTTCTGCTGGGCAGCTTTCCAGCCACTCTGCCCAAGCCTGTAGCACTGTATGTGGCTGATGTGAGCCAAGAGCAGGATCTGGCATTTGGCCCTGTTGAGCCTCATACAACTGGCCTTGGCCCATAATCCAGCCTGTCCAGACCCCTCTGTGGAGCCCTCCAGCCCTCCAGCAGATCAACACAGCCAACTTGATGTCACCTGCACTGATATCACTGACTGAAGGTGCACTCGGTCCCCTCATCCAGATTGTTGATCAAGATATAAAGACATCTGCAGTTCAAGACAAACGTTCCAACACCAGAGTGCTCAGAGAAGCATCATAACAAGAACAAAAATAGAAAAATATGCCCAATGGACACATTGTCCTTGTTATTTACATTTAAGACATCTTTAAGGGTAGAACTTGATTGCTTAACATATGGGGAGGAAAAAAATACATTTGTTAAACAGCTCTTCAATACAACATGAAAATAAAACAAATTTTTAATGCAGGAAATCATGAAAGGTAACGACAAGAATCCTTCTGGATTCCTGTGTGGTGTTGGTGAATACAATGAAGTCTCTCCTGAACCAGTGGCCTTCTCATTTCAAGTGCCCATGCCCTCACATTTTCACAACCTTATGGCAGCAATCATATCAGTTACTTGCACAGAGCAGTAGTATGAGGCAAATATTTTTATATATTTTTCTATCTATTATCTAAACATTATATAAAATATGAGTATCTATAAAGATTATTTTAATATAAATATAATGGGGTTTGTGCCTCTGATGATGTTTATTAGGTAGGGCACAGCATGCTTGCTGCTACTAAGGTGACTGACAGCAAACCCAAGCAGGGTACACCATGGTGTTATGGGGGAAATATGACATTTCCCTCCTTAGCCACACAGGATCCTACAGGTCAACAAACAAAAAAATAAGTCAGATTAGAGAAAGACTTTATTTAGTAGTTTATGAGGAAAGGAAGAAAATGTCGAAGGACAAAGAACAGAGATGTTAAAAAACTAAGGTGAGCTGCACAACATCTACAGTAGTAGCAGTTGCTATTTTCTTCAGTTTCACTTTATCTCTTGCTATTTGGTAGTGGTGAAAGTGTGCTGCCCATATGTTCAAGCAGAACAAACAGTGTTGCATCAGGAATTCTTCTGAGGGACCAGGTTTACATCTGACAAACAAATATGAAGTAGGGCATTCAGCCATCACTGCCTAGGGTGGTGGCACAAAGCAAGTTTCAGACAGTACAGCACATGGCAAGGTAACTCAGCCAGAGTTATGAGAACTGTAATCGACTACAAACGCTGAGAAACATGTCTGAAAGACTAAAAAGAAGTCCACCAGGTTCAAGTCTCCTAGGATGACTCTATCCTCAACAGGTAGAAACAGAAATCACTTGTAAATATAGCTGACAAGTCTGCAAACACTTCCTTTCCTTCTCAAAAGCAGCATATTAATTAGTCATGCTTACTTTTATCCTGGTAATTCATTCATCCTCTCACAGATGTATTTCCACAACACTTTGTAACACAGAATGTGTTCCTCTGGTTCAATATTGATTTATTAATGACTTGATAACACTAATGTTGCATGTTGTCAGTTCTAATGTGGTGCTGAGCAGTGCCAGCTCAAGCAGCTTTCTAACCTGTGCTGATACTTCAAGTACACAGGTGAAACTTCCTAAAACATAGCTACACCATGAAAAAATTCCCAAATATGGTTTGCTACCTGGCTGCCTAACAATTCTTGCAGAAGCATAGCCTGGGGACAGGGCACAGACAAAAATGGCCAGCCCTGCATCGAATAAGCAGAGCAACTATGAGACCACACAAATTTTGCATCTGTACAAAGATTTTTCAGACATCTTCCTTCAGGCTAAACCAGCTTTTTTCAGTTCATGTCAAATATGCCTCAAGAAAAGAAAGAAAAAGCTACATTCATTCTTGAAGTCAATAAAAAAAGCTTCAGAACTTGCCACCACTCAAAATTATGTTCTGCTCTGTACTGTTTGAGTATAGTCACTTACAAAGCACTTCAACAAGATTCCAATTTAGAGACTTAAAAACATATTTTTGAGTATAAGAATTTCCTACATAAAATATTGTCCATACTGGATGTAAGTTGTTATATGATACACAGTAAAACACCCTAAATACTAAACATACTAAAGGAAAACCAATGCGTTGAAATAAAACCAAGGATTTAATTTGTAAAATCCAATTCCATTATATGAAATATAACAGTATTTCACTCCAAATTAGAAAGCACATACTTCAGTACCTTGAAGAGTAGAATTAAAAACATAAAATTATATTAAAAATTCATCAGAAAACAGTATAACTTTTCAAAAATCAAAGATGTTAGCTGAGATACTTGAAACACGGAAGTGAATCGCATACTACTGTTATTAACAAAGATATCACTGTAGATTCCAGAAGCAAATGTTCACCCTATTTACCTGTCCAGGTGCATCTTGAAGACTGATTATCCATCTCTACACATTTATGCTCATACTCAACCTGTTAACTTATGCTGACTGACTTTTTTTTTGTGGTTTCGTTTTATTTTACATCAGGTTTTAATAATCTTTCTAAAGTAAAATTTAAAAGTTTGAGGAGGCTTCATTTTTTGAAAGGTGAGAGGAGGCTAGGTGTTCTATTAACAATTAATGAGTAAGAAAAAGAAATTAGTCCATAGACCTAGGAAGAACACTGGCCTGCTCCTCTTTCTTACTAGTCAATATCACTGCGCTCATTATTTTGCTGCTCCTAAGAGTTAACAGAAATCCTCTTACCCAAAGAACCTGGAAAATACAGTGAACTACAAATGTACACTGCAGCCAATAACCCAATAACTTCTTTTAAATCTAAAATGTTAGCTGATATAAGTAGAAATAAAAGTATTTTATTAGAAGAATAATTTGCAGATTCTTATTGCAACTCTGAAGTTTTCAACAACCAGCACACAGGTTCACGGTCCTCACAAGCAGGATACCATAAGACATTATGCAATGACCTCCTAACTGAATGACTGCCTATCACACTTTTTTTAACCTGTATTTTGTCAAGGATCTCAGTAGGCCAGCAGGAACAACTTCATGTTTCTGTAATATTCCACCTTACTTTTTCATTACAATGCTTCCACCTAAATGAACCAGATCTTGTCTGAGAACACAACACATTGTTTGTACAATTGCTTACCTTCCCTTCTAGCCCACTTAGAGAAGGAAAATATCATAAATAACACCGAGATGGTCTTATATTAAAATATTTATAAAGAAACATCTTGGTATTTTGACCATAGTGATCAGAATGGTATTACTCCTTAAAATACATAGGGGTATTTGCTCATGTCAAATGCACGCAAATATTTTTATTATTAACAGCTAAAACAGCATCGTTTTTGTGGACTACATAAATTCTTCACTGTAAACTCTTTAGGAAATAAAATCTTTGCTTCATTGTAAAACTTTATGTTAAATAGGCTTTTTTTCCCAAAATCAAAAGTTAATGAGAACTAAGAGCACAAAAAAATGTAGCTTCTCACCTTTGTCTTCATGTAGAATGGCGATGACTGGTGAATGGGCAAGTCCACGAGGCTATTGGAATTTGAGACACTATTACTGTTAGCATGTTCATCTTCTCTACTGCTGTCATCAGACTGATCAAAATCGTCACTGTCCTGGTCCATTTCCTCCTCCTCTTCCACCTCCTCCTCTTGATCACCAGCATGTTCATCGTCATCTTCCTCTTGGTTACCAGTGGAATCTTCATCCACCGTAATAAGTCTATTATTATTTTCTTCTAACTGCTCCTGCTGAGACTCATGCCTGTCATCAAATCCAGGTTCTTCTCCTCCTATCTCCCCATTCCTCCCAATGTGCTGCTCCTCTTGTTGTCGTCTTTGCTGCTGCTGCTGCTCCTCCTCTTCTACAACCCGATTCATCTGCTCCTCATCTACTTGGCTTGAGGAAGCATTACCTCGAAGAGATCCACCAGTTCGTCGCCTCTTGCTGCCCACAGAGAGCAGTTCCTGATTCATTTCCAAAAGCCAGCTTGCTACTTCTTGGACCTTGGCTAGGCTATCTGAAGATGCAAATGCTTTCACATTCTAAGGAGAGAAAGAAAAAGTGGAAAATTACAAAAGTTACTTTTTTAATATTAGATAAAACACTAAAAACCTATTTCATTCTATTATTCCTGGCAACTAAAAACTTCCAGGAAACAAGGAATAACTTCTACTTGACACACAACTGGAAAAATGCAAAAAAACTTGCAGGCAACTTTATAGCAAGAGAATTACTAGTTCTGTCAAACAATCTGATTATAGTCTCTTCAAGCACCAGATTCTGCAAAATTCAGAAGAATTACTTGCCTTTCTAGAGAATCCACAAAATCATTAACATTCATGTTAACAGAAGATAGAAGTATGAGATGTTACTTGCAAAAAACCGTACACAGATCATTCCAAATGGCATTTCTTTTCCCTCTCATTTGATTACAGACTTAGTATATTATTCAAAAAATAAACTGCTTTTGGTCTTATGCATTAAGAGCAGCACATTTTTTAGATATAATTGAAAGCTTTATTTCTTGTTATTCTGTTTTCCTTTTAGCTTAATTAAGAAGAGTACACCCATTAAAGAACACAGCCTTATCACTACCAAGTCTTAAGTTGGCCACAGAGATGTCCAGTAATCATAAGCAGACATCACTAGGTAACCTGTGTGGCCCACAAATGGAACATACCTCACCTGGAAAAAAAAATTACTGTTAGTAGTAAAGTTCTCCAAAGTCCAAGAAGCTACAGTAATTGTTAAATGAGTCTCTGAGATGTTTAAAAGTCAAAAATTAGGTGCATTTTAATAGAAACTGAAAAATACTAATGCAATTTCCAATCATGCATTCAGCTACCTATGTGCCTCAAGCAATATATAAAAAGAGGGGGCTATAACACAGACTAATTCTTTATTAAATTTGCTATCAGATACCCAGCTATATATATAGCCTTTGAGGCTGGCACATCCAGACTCTGGTTTCCCTAGATTCAAGCAATGTGTTGAGCAGATGAAGTCAGACACAAGAAGTAATCAGATTCACAGGCTATGAAAGCAGTACATGAAAATGTATGCAGAGAAAAATTAGCTTTGTCACTGTGTATAGAGCCACTGTCCTTGGGAGCCCACAGCCCACCTCACAGACCCAGCAGGCCACACTGTGAGAGATTCAGAAAGCACAACATCACAAATACTGGATGGATGCACAACTTCTGAGTCTCCTTGGAGCAGGAGAAGTAAAGGATGTTTCCATGAGTAGTTCAGCACATGATGATATACCCCAACACCACCATCAACCTCTCCTTTTTCTTAAATCATCTATCTCTTACAGTTTAATATTTTTTTTCAACAAAAAACCTAGGGCCTTGTATGATGGACAGAGAACAGATAAATCCCAACTTTGCTCCACGACATTTGCAAAAACATTCACCTTATTGGTTAGCAGGGAACAAAGTACCAGAAACCATAGCTCTACTGTAATTTTCAGTGTGTTGTAGCATAAAAGGCACAGAAACACCTTTACAGGTGTTTTTCCCCTCTTTCTCTGAGGAAGATTCATAGCTGGGATTCTGCACTTCTCTGCACCTTTCTTCCTCAGGGGAACACTACTTATATCCCCAAAGACAGTGTTCTCAAGTTTCCACATATCTACCCAGGTGACAATACCTCCAAATAAAACCTTATAGGATCAGTCACTGAATATGCATTCAAAGAAAGTATCCATTAAGTTCCAATCAGTGAATGAGAAGCTAACACTAAGACATTTAAGTGCCACACATTCAATGGAAGGAAGCAGACACTGTGCTGACTCTTGATTTTTCCGTGAAAAAAAGTTTTATGACACTGGAGGAGAGGTGACCCCAAACCAGAAGCTAACGTCTATGTTTTTATATTCAAGCGGTAGCATTCATGTCTGTTTATTTTTCTGTGTACAGTAAGGAGCACTTAGGAAAGATGACATGAAGAGTGCTCTCCAAGAGAAACGTTATCATTTAACATCTTTCCCCAAAGCACAGAAACCTTAGCATGTGGGAGTGATGTTTAATAACAACATTTCATCAAAAGCCAAACTTAGTTGCATATATCATCTGATGCTAACACAACTTACATATCAGGCTTGCTACAGAGTTTGGGCATTATGAACAAAAAACTACGCCTATTTTTCTCAACTTGGAAATTTGAAGCACTAAATAATGTAAAAATCAATAGTTTAAATAAAAGAAAAAAATACAAACAAACAAACAAACCTGAACAAGAGGTTTGCATCTTTTCAACCTAGAAATTCTAGTTGCCCTAACAAATGTTTCTCTAAGTAGCCATGAATGTTGCTTAAAAGTTTAATTGCATTTCTTCAGTATCAGCAGCATAATATATGCAGTTACTGGTTTAGTATGTACTTGATAAAACTGCAAATGCTGCATTTGTTTCAATAATTTAATACATACTTCCAATTGGTATCTGTAAACAACCAACATAAAAGGTCAGCTTTGAAACATTAAAGTAATCAAACATAAGAATATGCTAAATGTTAAAGTGACAAAAATCACTGTTGTTACTGTTATACCCAAATGAAATTCCAGCCAATTAAAAATGTACACTAGTAGCAGTAAATATTTTTAATTATTCCTACATTTCTGAGTGCTCATCAGTTCATGAAATTAGTTTTAGTCGTTAGTGGTCTCCACTTTACTCTCCATTTGCATGAATAAACTCAACTTGTTTTTTCAAGAAGCCTGTAAAATACATTATCAAAATTTAATTACAAGCAGTGTGACATCAGAAATCATCAGTATGCAGAGGGGTGATGTATTTGCTAAAGAACAGATGGATGTACATTATCTGAGTGATATGAAACATTAAAGCTGCCTTCTGTCATGTCAGTGCTTCCAGAATTAACTACTGTCAGCTAATACACAAGATATAATAATCTCCATATATAAGGTAGATAAGGAGTAAGAAAGGATTATTACTTTTCAGGAAGAAGTGTATTTACAAATCAACTTCCAGAGAACTGAAATGATGTGTTTTCAGCTAGTACAGTGTCTCTTTCACTTATACAGTCAGAGACCAAAATGACTTAAATCAACTAAAAACCAAAAGAAGCACTGAGGAAAGCTGTTATTTTTCCTACTTGTCTTGGACCACAAAGATTTTTTTTCTGACATAAACCAAAACATAGCAATGAAAGTGGCAAGACTTTGCATAAACATGCAAAACCCATTAAACTTGGCCAATGAATCTAACTTGGCAACTCTCAGGTAAGTCTCTTAACACTTGCGGTGTATGGGAAAACAAAATGCAAGAAACCCTTAAGAAAAATGGAAGTCTCCAGACTGATCCAACAGTAAACTCAGAGCTGATGAAGGCATCTCACACCTCTATTGAAGACTGCATGCAGCCCTCACCTCTATTGAATATTAAGAATAGTTTAAGAATAGTTCTTCAGCTTTATCTGTTACATTTTCAAAGAAGATAGATTATAAAAATAAACATGAACAACAGTTGCTCAAAACAAGAAATGTCAAGCAATACTAGAAGGTTAAAGGGAAAACAGCTCAGGGTTATCTGCCACAACAGGTTGTATTCTGTACTGTGAGGATGACCACTTCACTTCCTGCTTTACTGTTGAAATCTCTATCCTGCTAATACAGATAAAGTCGTTAAATCTTTTTAACCTATAAACCCACATAATGATGGGAAAATTAAGTTTCTATCAGTACTGCTTATTTTTATTTTTCTGGTTTTATCACTTGAAACCATAAAGAAAAAAACAAATTAAGTGGATGTAGAGAGGTGGAGGTTGGGGAGTGGTGAGGTTTGTTTTTTAACAAAATGTAAAAGATTGTGAAAAGGTTTTAAAGAATTAACTTGGAAATTAATGTATTAGATTGACTTGGATACTAACCTAAGTATCATGACACCATTTAGTGAAAAGACAGCATAGCTACAGACACAACATGGTTTATGGCCAGTGGATGCTCATAGAACAAAGCTGTTGAGATTACAGATTTAGTGGACAAAGACAATTGAACTAAGGCAAAAACTTCTATAAATATTTGACTGAATCTTAACACTGCAATATAGCTGAGTTTTTTATAGTGTTATTTAACTGTGCAATACTGAATTGAGGTAAATAGAAAGCAAAATAGGGACATCCCGCCCAAGCAAAGGATCTCTGAAGATTTCAACATCCAAATCTACCTTCTGAAAAAAAAGTATAGGACCCTTATAAGCACACAGTGCCCAAGAACAACATAGTGCATTGGTCCTCACAAGCAAGCAGTGCAGTGCTGTAGGGGCAGAGGTGCAAAGCTGAGACAGAGCACCCACAGGATACCAGCTCTGGGGAGAGGAAGTGATTTTATTCCCAGACCTGCTCAGACCCTCCCCACCCAGCCTAAAATGACCCTCACAGCTGGAGGACATCTTCTGCTGCACTATCTGAAACTATCACTCAGAAGTGCAAATACACCTAACAAGCCAGCCCATCTAAGGCCTGCTAAGCCCATTTGAAAAAACATACATGCAAAGGACATTTACATGCAGCATCAAGAAGGTATAAATAAATAAAAGGGTTAACACTGAGACTGTGAACCATATTTTATCAAATAAAAATATATATTTGAGTAATGGCCATGGTAGCTAATGTTGCAAAACACTACAAGCAAGACACATACATGATGTGTTAAAGAAAACTGTTAATATATTGGTCTGATTACTGGCTACACAGTTTGTATATGGGAAGGATTTTGAATAGCTAAGTAACAAACCAAAGCAGCTAGCATGCAATAACTGAAATACAAAAATCAAACGAAGAATCTACTACCTTCTTTTATAGGTTATGGTAGTGGAAAATTATTCTCATGCAAGGACGTCACAAAGTTATGATACCTCACATCAAGCCACAAATTTAACTAAAATTAAGAGCTTTAAATGGAAGTTACAGACTAATTTTGCTGCACTACAAAGGACACAAACACGATCAAAGTAATGGAGTCACAAAACTGTGTTGAATACATTGCACAGATGAAGAAAATAAAAAACCTTCTGCATTTCATCAGCACATGTGTTGATTAGAGCAAGACTGAAATAGATTTTTAAAAACTTTCAGCAGCTTTTGTTCAAAATAAAATACATCTTTTAGCAATGTAATGTTAATGCCTCATTCTACAAGAACACATGTTTTTTCTAAAAACAACAAACTACTTTTAAACACACCTCAAATCTCTCAGTCAACTCCATTATTTACAGCTCCAAGCTCCAGAACAAAATAGCAGCTAAAAAGATTCTCTGCTCCTGCTTTATTATTAACCTCCCAGCAAAGCTCTGACAACACTTAACAGAGCAGCACATGCAATATTTTGGTTGTATTAGAAACTATCTTGCTCTTTTTTCGCAATCTCAATATACTTTAACAATAAATTAATGTAGTTTATTCAGTGCAAAGTGGTCAAAGCAACAAACATCAAATTAAAGAACTCCTCTCATTACTTACTTATGTTAAACATAAATCTGACAGCAAACAAAAAATAGATTTAGTATTAATTAAATTTTAAAAATACCATCATTAAAGTTTCCTGTTTAAATTTAATTATGTCCAACTGTATTTAATCTTCTTTTGCAGGCATTTTTAATCATCTCCCTCTACTGAAATTCAGGCCCAACTTTCTATCTACCTGCTAAAGCTTTTCACCAAGACCTGGTGTCCTGACCCCTCCTCAAGAATGTTTCTGAACAAAGACACTTCCAGGTTTCCCACCACACATGGTCTACTGTAAAATGTCTCTGCCTCCTGCTCACCTGCTTCTATTTAACCCCACAATCCTATTTCACCAGACTTTACCCCTTCTCTCCCTACTTCGCCATCCAACTTACTTTTTTCTCCCAGGACTGCTTGAACACTGCCTCAATTTCCCAATCCACTTTAGCCTCCAGTGCTACTTTACAGTCTCACTTTGCTTTATTCTGATCCAGTCCCCACAGAAAACAAAGGGATTTACTTAAAAGAGAGACAATACCTGATAATACATGGGTTGTGAAGGCAGGACAGAGCCATGTCCCTTGCTATCAGTTCTGGGGACAAATGCACAGAAACCATTAAAAAGAAAACTTTGCTTTAACTCTGGAATGAAAGAACTATCACATAATCCTACCCTCTTCTGGCACATAAAGTATTTAACATGGGATAAAGTTTGATACAGCATACAAGACCCACTAGAGAATGAGAATACAAAAAGCAGTTTAGAAGATCAGTAAACGCTACAAGAATTTATGTACATTTAGTAGTATTTAGGCTAAGTGGCTGGATAAAGAAATATCAGAGGTAGAAGAGAGATGAATAGACCTCTCACAAGCAAGAATTTAGAACAAACAGTCTGAGCTACAAGCAGTCACATTCTTTATATGACAACAAAGTATGCACGATCATACCACCACCTCCAAGGTTCAGGCACACACAAACACAGAACCTGGATATATTATAGCTCATATAGATTCCACAGATTCTCTTTGCAATAGTAAGAGGAGCATCAAATCTTAATGCTTTTAACCAAAGGCCTTTTCTTCCCTCTTTGTGCATTCTCAAAACAAGGGCTGCTCTGGCTAGAAGGGGATAATCTGAGTTGAAGTCATAGCATTTTTTAATGCACTAGCACAAAGAACCATGCTATAAAATGTATTAATAGAGACTTGATGTCCATATTAAAGCAATCACCATATAAAAGGAAAATAGAAACTAGGGGATTTTTCTTTCTACAAACACTTGTTTGTAAGTAATTAATGAGATTAATTCTTATATTTGAAGTGTTTCAAAACACGTCTGCATTTTTGTTTCAAAAAGAATATCACAGCAAATAATCAGTGAACAGTATCTTACAGAAGTTCTGCTTTTACCTCAAAATTTGACTCATGAGAAAATGAGAACCGCTGTGTAATGCTGTGGGCAAGGATGGGGTGGAGATAACAGGGAAACGGGAAAGTGACCCATGAGGAAATTGTTGAAAGCCTCCATCACACATTAATAAGAAAATTGCATTAAAAAAAACTCAAACAAACAAAACAAAACAACAAAATACCTAACACCACCCAATTTTAAGTCCTTTTCCTCAAATCCATATCCCAAGTGACAAGTTACTAACACAGCAATACAGTGTTGTTGTAGAAATGGGGAGCTCAGGCCACTTTATCAGGAGCACTGTTCATACCACTTAGCTCTCTGAAAGAGAAGACTAACAGCAAAAGTACAGAAGTAACTCCTTAATTTTAATTTTGCACTGTTATGTTTTCATCAAGAACAGTGAATGGATATAATGTAGAATAAACTCACTTGCATTTCTTGGAAGATATCATGGGAGGCAGTAATCCACAGTAGGAGGAGATCTGTATTATCACTAATCTTACTGTATTCATATAAATAACTATGTTATTTTTAGTATTTATATTAGTAATGACTGTTATGCAGAAGATGGCTGGTTTGTCTTTTCACTAAAAACTCTTCAAAGAAGGAGGATTAAGCCGAAAATGTGACAAGTTAACTATCATGTGGAACTAATGAAAGGCTTCTCTCCCCTTTTCCTCAGAAAAGGAAAATCAGAAAAAAAACGCCTTGAGTTATTTAAAGGGTGACAAGTTTTCTGGCAACTATTAGAAATAAAATAGGCAAATCCTCCATACAATCTTGCATGCTGCCACTCAATATCAAGCAATGATTATTTTTCCACTGAAAGGACCTTTGAGGTATAATAGCTAAGCACACAATTTTCAATTGCATTGTCTTCACCTTCCCACTACGACTGTACCATTACTTGGGTTCTTATATTAAAATTTTTATCTCTCCAAATTAAAAGTTCTTACCTTGAATAACTAACGAATACCTGCTTATCGTTTTCCCCATGAATTAGATTACTACAAAAAGCCCACACTACCACTGCTAGAGATACAGCATAAGTATCCTTGTTTGCTCAGTTTAGAACAGCAAGTTAATATTTCAGCCTCGTGTAAACTACACTTTCTGTGCATACTAACAAGGAAGAGTTTCTTGCCAAAAGCAAACATTAGATCATACGCAAAACAACATAAACAGAGTATCTTTAGCTACATTACTTGAGAAGCATGTGGGCTGAAGAATTGCCAGTTTAGAAAACTAGGCAGGCAGTTTCTTATACGCCTTTCAAATTTAAGGATGCTGTTGTATACCTAGTCAGCAAAGGTTAGAGATGTACCAACAGAATCATCTAAGCTCTTCCATGATAGATAATAAATGTAATAAAGATGTAATAAAGAATTTCTCTACAAAAAAAAGGAACACAAATCCTCTTACAGTGCAACAGGAAACTAAGCACTCCTTAAAACTTAACAGATTTGGATAATTTTGGGTTTGAATTCAACCTTCTTTTCAAAATGTAAGTAAACAAAGTTTGTGGATCTGTGGTAGTTGTGAGGCCTTTCCAAGCTAGCCTGACATCTCCACAGTACTATGCATTCTGTTCTCTTTTCACATGCCTTTCTGTCCCCAGACTAGACTATCTATATTCCCTAAAAGAGGTGTCCTTGGTGTCAGTTTTACAGCATAATCAACACCACCACATACAAGCACCTCCCCAGCTGCTCAGGCCAAAAACTGCTTAGGACAGTTTTATACTGCTCAAGGTGTTTCATCCATAGGAAAAGGGTCTGAGGAGCGATGAGGATGACCCTCTGTCTTTCTAGCAGAGAACTTTGGTTAAGCTGTGCTGGAGTGTTACTGTGTTATGGAAAAAACTCTTCTGAGTTAACACACATTAAGCCATAGGTACTAACACATGGAACTAGAAATCTCCCCTGTGAAGTCTAGGACTATCATTCAGTAACATTTACTATGAAGAAACAACTCCATTCTTCCCATCTGTCTAGGTGAACAAGGATTTTATCTAATAGACAAGAAGCAAGATCCAATCACTAAATGCTGAAACGAGAAAAATACAAATGGAATTAACTATGAGGATAATTACTCACTGTAATAGCTCACTAGGAAGACAGTAAATTCATCACCACTTTAAGCCTTAAATTAGAAATATACTCTATCTTAGTTTAACACATACATTCAACAACTGCAGAACATGCAGCACGAGTGCAGCTCCCAGGGCATGGTGAGCTGCCTGCCTCTCTCTGAGAATATATACAAAGGAGAGCTGTTGTCACCTCCTCTCTGCTCCCACACTGACACAGAGACAAAACGTATGACCAAACTGCTGATTAAACCCTGCCCAGTTTCAGTTCTGACTCATTTCACAACTACTAGGCTTAACACAAAAGCTAGTGTTGCATGGCAAAACCAAATTTTTCTTGAGCATCTCTAACACTGATGGGCCCTGGGGCTGGGATGCATTTCCAGTGGGAAAACCTTAGCAGTACAGTATGCTGAACCATGTTACATATCCATTCAACAAAGACTGTGACCTTGCCTGGTGCTGCTTCGTGAAGTTGCATCATAAGAGCAATACATGAATAACTTCCAAGCAGAGCTGCTCATTATTAATGCAAACTACTCTGAAGGCAAAAGCAAAACAGCATTTGGCAGCAAGACCACTGCCATTAAGACATTTGTCTGCAAACCTCAAAATGATTTCTGAAGTACCCAACTGACTTCTCTGTCTCAGTTTCTTTCCTGTCCACTAATCATAAAAGTAATTTTGGGTACATTTCCTGAAATTATAGGTTTTGCTAATAGTGAGTTGCAATTTTACTAGATGGCTGGCGTCAGCTTCTGGCAAAATGGTAACATGATTTCTTGGACTAAAACTACAACTCAAAGGTTGCTGAAATGCAGCACAAACAAGCAGATACACAGAAGAGCAGAGACATCAAAAACAACAACAACAACAACAAAAAATTATTTAGAACATAGGGCAGAACAGATGGACCAAAAAAGGTAATCTTTAACAGAAGTGGGCTAACAAACCTTGAGAACAAATAGCAGCTAAATTTAGTAAATTTAAAATTAATTTAGTTATATGAAAACAGGAGGAAGGGCAGGAAATGAACACCAAGTACCAAACTGTCCCTTACCTCAGAGCTGTTTGAGAAGAGTCTTCTAATACAGAACAACACAAAACAGACGGGAACATATATACCCTTTACACTGAAAAGCATTCTAGTGGTTAAAACCGTGACAGTAGAATTAAAGCTGAGAAAAGTGAGAATCAAGAGCTGTGACTACTAATAAAGAACATTTTTCTTTGAGTGATAAACAGTTGAAGTAAATATCCCTTTTTCAAGCAGCTCTTATACCACCTCTAATAAGCAGGAATAATCAACTTCCTTTACTCCCAAGAAGCTTCAATGCGCAGAACAATATTTTCAAGCCTCTTAATACTGACTAACGATGTAAAGGAGAAGCAATGTAGGTTATGCCATGAGAAGTCCAATCTCATTGTTCTGTTCAGTTGCAGGCTTCTGCATCAGACTAACCTCCTAGAAATTACTATAAGGCTAAGGTTAAAATTAAGAATTTTCTACTAATACTAAATAGCCTTCCCTTCTTTTGAACTTTACACTTGTAATATTTTTCTAAGTAAGATGATGAGAGAATTTAACACCCAAGTCTTTTAAGTTAACAACAAATTTTACCTCAAGATCCACAACTGACAATGCTTATTCCCGGCTACTGCCCAAAATCTTTATTTTACTTTCCTGTTTCAGTTGCCTATTCTTCAAAAAAAGTCTGAAGGACAAGGTCAACAGTATCCTGTTGCATCAGGAAGAGCATTGCCAGGAGGTCTGGGAGGTGATCCTGCCCCTCTACCTCAGCCCTGGCGAGGCCACCTGAGTGCTGTGTCCAGTTCTGGGCTCCTTGGCACAAGAGAGACATGGAGTTCCTGGAGCAAGTCCAGTGGAGGGCAAAGAAGATCAAGAGACTGGAGCACATCTCTTAGGAGAAAAGGCTGAGAGACCTGGGCCTATTCAGTGTTGAGAAGAGAAGACAGAGAGAGGACCTCATCAATGCCTGTCAGTATCTGCAGGGAGGGTATCAGAGGATGGAGCCAGGCTCTGCTCAGTGGTGCCAAGCAAGAGGACAAGAGGCAGTGGGCAGAACCTGATGCACAGCAAGTTCTACCTGAACGTGAGGAAGAACTTGGTTATTGTACAGGTGACTGCACACTGGAGTGGATGGTCCAGAGAGCTTGTGGAGTCTCTCTCACTGGAGATGTTCAAGAACTGTCTGGACACAATCCTGTGCCCTGTGCTCTGGGATGGCCCTGCTAGAGAGGGAGGCTGGACCAGATGACCCACTGTGGCCTGTTCCAGTCTGACCCATTCTCTGATTCAGCTATCATGTAGTCCTACATGCTAGGAAAAAAGAAAAGTAATTCTATCAGTACTGTTAAAGCAGATTAGAGTAAAAGGCTGTAACATAAGATAGACAAAGGCATTTCTTATTTGTGTTTATAAACCAGTTATAAACCAAATTTCTGAGATAAGAAAAGGTAGCTGGGGTCAGATAGGGGTAGAAAACATGCTTCATGAAAGCAACACAAGATATAAACACTGGTGTATTTTACCATTTTGGTGGGAAAAACTACAGCTCAGCCTTATTCCTAAGAGGTTGCTCTAAAAAGAACAAGGATCAATATATATTTTATGAAGAAAACCTATCTGTCCACAGTCCCAATTCATACCTTATAAAAGGTCCAGCTGTGAACATTATATCAGATTTTTGCAGTATCCACTGAGCAGTACTAACTGTCTCTATTCTGAATGCTGTACTTCCAAAGATGAACTCCAAATTATGTACTTTCTTCCAGAACTAGTCAACGAACATGTTAAATGCCTTTGCATCAACATCTGATAAGGAAGATCCTTTGATCTGCACTTCTCTACCTTTAATAAAAGCAAGAAATACAAAGAGAAACATACAGGCATCATTTACCAGACTTGCTGAAATCTACTAATACTCTGGTTTGTCTGCATTTTCAGCATCTTCATCAGTCGAAAGACATTAAGTAAAACAAGGTCACATAGTACCCAAACACAGCAGAACAAATTCCCTTTTCCAGTGCCCAATTTAAAAGAAAAAAAAAGAAAAAGAAAAAAAATGCAAACCAATTACAGTCTCCACATGGTATTAAAAAAATAGTAAATGCCTTCTCATTAACCTCACATCTCGAGAACACTGCCTAGCACACATTTGTTCCTAAGTGTTATGTTCTCTGTGTCACAGAGAAGCTTTATGGCACTAGATTTAAAATCTGACCTTGCAGAACAACAAGGCACTTGCTGACAAACAGCATGAGTGAGTGCCAGGTTTAGAGGAAGATGATATCCCAGCCTGTCTAAAAGAATCTGGCCCTGGCCCAAACAGACTCTTAGCAGGCTCCACTGGAGAAATGGAAATGGTTGCAATTATTGTTATTGATTTAATGCCCTTAAAATGGCTCTCTGAGAATCTTATTTCAGTAACTGATTAAGCAGCATGATTCAGCAGCAGAGCATCTGCTAACAATCTACAGAAACATAGATTACTTTGCTCAAACTATTTCTGGGACCAGGAAAGTAAGTTTTTGGATTTGCATGACCAGAGCTAGATAAGAAGGTGGCCTACAATATTTATGTCAGGCACGCATTCAAACTATCTTTCTGATTCTACAAAGCCATCAACTTTAACATCCCCTGCTTCTGCTCTACAACAGTTTCATAGCAGGAAAGGTGATGTGACTACAAGCAATAAAAAGAGCCATGTTCAATGCAGTAAAGCACTGACCATGTATACAAATGTAACAAATTATGTACCTGAACTACCAAATAAAAGAGATACTGATGCAGACAAATATAAACAATCTTAAAATTAGAAATTGGGATCATAATTTGAGTGGATGAAAAACAGGTTTTAGAGATTCTTTCCAGTGAATTATGTCATTTATGATGCTGTTACTGCTCTCTCACAGGACATTTTCAGTGGAGCTTCACCAAAATCAACTGTCCCTCCCTTACCCATTCCAGAAAAAAATACTCAAATCTCACCAGTTTCCTCTAACATATATTGCTGGCATTGGGTTAAGAATGACAGATATGAACTATTTGAAGGACAGCAGATCTTACACCTTTCCAGCAGAGATGGATAATGATTAGGGACCAACTAACATCTTACACCACTTCAAAATAAACATCTACCCATAAACTTGAAGCTATACTCTTCAGTAAAAGCAAGACATGCTCTACTGCTAACATTATGGACCCAAACTTGACTACTGTCAGGAGTCTCACCAACCCACCAGTTCACCATAGTTAGCATCATTTCTCATGCCTGTGTAGAAAGAGGCATGCAGAGCTAAGGCAGCTTCTTTCCAACAATGAGCCCACCACACAACAGCAGCTGCAAAGAGGAACAGCCCCCTCACATCACTGCCTTGATCCACCTTTACAGTAGGCTAATCTATGTTCCTGATTTTTCAAGACTCCTATAGGTGAACAGCAGTCTTTATCTTTCCTAGACAATGCTGAACAGCATCAGCTGTACTGATCAAACACAGACTGCACCACTCCCCATCCAAACCTGGTGCCTGCCCTCGCTGCTACACCAGGTCTATCAAGTTTCAAAAAGGTCATTTGCCATGCCACACAGCTGCCTTGTGGATACTGGAGACCAGCAGGTTTTGGAAGCAAGCAGATAGTTGCTCAGATCCTAGTGAAGTACTGATATTCTGGAGAAAATTGCCTGATTGCTGGTAATAGGTGGAAATTCAAAGCAGCTGAGATGGTACAATCTGTGAGACAAGATGGTTTGTCTGCTAAGTGCCACAAGAATCCACAACACAACAGGCAAGGGAAAAGTCAAATCTTGTTGACAACAAAGAACAGAACTCTGGATCTACTGAACACACACAAACCATATCGTTGGGTTGACTGTCTATTTTCTAACCTAGAAAAGCTGTGAAAAAACAAAATTTGTAAAATAACTGATTTAATACAAATTTTGAGGCCTTTATCCAGATAATTCAGAATGTTGTTTTATCACTATTATGCAAGAATAATGTGTGGAAGAGTCCAGCTGCAAGCAGTTGCATTTCACTCCAACTGTTTCTACTGATAGAATGCCAAATTGGATGACTTTCTGAATAATATATTGGTTGTCGATAGAACAGCACCATTGAAAACAAGGCATTTATATTTGTTCTTACTGAAAAACCTGGCTGATTAGGTTATGTCCTATGACCTAGCCTGAAGCCTGCAAAATGGACCTTACAGGAATTTTCTCACTGAAGCAGTCCCAAAAGGCTTTTAGTAACTAACTCTAAGGCTCTCTTACTAAATAGCTCAATTTTTCAAAAAATCTAGTCCTCCACTGAGGAAAACAGAATATAGTACAGGCAATATGAAGTTCAAGTTGTCCCTCGCAGCCTTCACATCAGTGTGTATTTTAATTTTTCTTATGATCTCCACATGGGCTGCCATTATTCTCAGATGCATGGATGACTAACAAATGGTTCCATTCTGTCCAAAGCTCAGAAGTCACTTTTTAGTCACCAAGACACAGGAGTCAACTACTTGCTCCGTTGAATCAACAATTAGGTGTGAAGTATAAAATGTTAAAAAAATACAGCTGAACTTTTTAAGGTATTTATATTTCCATTCCAATCATCTCAACACCTGGGAAATATCTAGCACACCAATTTTTTTTCTTTCTTCAGTAGGAATCCTGGAAAGAAACTAGGCTCCAAAACATACTTTCATTTCCTAGTGAATTCCTCATAGATTTTCATCAAAGCCTAGCAAGAATGTATTTTCTACTTGTAATAGTGCAGGGTTTATGCACTGCAACCCATTCCAACAGAGCTCATAGCCATTCTCAAAGGTATTGCAGTCAACATGGAGTAATAGCACCAATGAGGTCTGCACTTACACCTCAGACATTAGTGAGATCAATTGTATGTCTACAAGATATCTCATCATCATGGGTGGGCATAGACCTAAAACCCCCAAACTCTTTTAGGCACTTCTGGTATGTTTTCTCAATATGTTAAACAACTACTTTGACATTGAAAGTACCAACTGTTTCAGGAACACGGCTGTTCTCAGCAGCAGCTCCTACACTCAAGTGTTCACTTCCCTGCTGAAGAACTGACCATTTTAAAAATACTGATCAGCATAAATTTATTGTGGTTCTTCTTGGAACTTCTGGCCCAAAACCACTTCTCACAGACTGCCCAATTAGTGTTGCATTCCTTGATTTTTGAGTCTCGGGAGCGGGGGAAGAGAGCAAAGAAAGCCTGCTGCACATTTGGCTTGAAGTTGAAACTGTCACAAAGAGCAACATCTGCCATTTCCAGCTCCAGGGCTCACCAGAAAAAAAAAATCTGAAATCAACACATTTGGACCTGTTTTAGAGGACTTGTTACAAGGAGACAGGAGGTGGCAGCCTAAAAGTCTAATCCCAAACCCATTAAGTCTCAGATGATAAATTTAAAAGACAGAAAACATTCCAGAAATGTTGTCTGATGAGTCCTAATATCTGGAAAATGTTCAGCTCATGGTAGCAGGACAGCAGGCTGGGTATTACTAGGTTTTTTTATCACTGGTGAAGGAATAGAGATTGGATGATGAGTGCTCCATCATCTATACCCCAGACAGAAATACTAAGCAGCTCAGATGCAGACACCATCCACCAGTGACAAACGGTTGACTTAGTAGAGATCACATTACCAACCTCAAAAAAGCATGAGATTACTATGAGCTTGCATAGAAATTCTCTTAGTTAAGCAACAGAGAAAAACAGAAGAAAGCTTCAGCAAACTTTCTAGTAGGATTTTTTTAAAATATAAAAAAATCAACCTCAGAAGTCTGACAGCAATTTTAACAGATACTTTTGAAAAATCATTTAGTTGGTCTTTCTTCTTTGTACTTGTGTACATACAGTTCCAATGGAAATGGAAATATTACTTGAACTTTTTATACCTAGAGATATACAAGGACTAAAACCAGCATCATAGGGAAACCCTAGATCATTGAATTAAGATAAAATTTCAGCCAAACAGTCGTATATTGAGTTTAAAATAGGTCAGGACTAGCAACTAATAGAAAACAAGTGCTCAGCAAGCACCCCAGCATGCTTATTCTGCACAAGATTTATTTTGCCTTTAAAGCACACTTCCTGACACATTAAAATAAGCTATTTAAAGGGACTTCTGGAAAGGAGCGTAGAGATACATGCATACACTCTTCCTGAGGCACAGGCTCAGTCTCTCGCCCCCAACCTGCTTATCCCTGCATCCAACCAGATCTCCTGGCGTACCTGCGCACATAAGCATCACTAATCTGCTTCAGTCAGAATGAGCCAGGTTAGCTTACAAGTTTAAACTCTCAGCTAAGCAGATTCGTTTTGCCTGAAATAGATTAGGAAGCACTCACCAGAGCGGTTCCACGCACAGATTAGAGGTGAACAATCTACTTCAGGGGCACAGGGCAGGCAGCATGCAGCCACAACCCGCAGTGGGCCCAGTCACATTCACCAAGGAAAGTAGCAAGAGCTCACTTCAGATTCATGCTCTGCTCTGTTTCATAGTTTCCCCATGTTAATAAGACCCACCAAAAGTCAACCAAGCTCGATCATAGTCTTAGAAAGTAGCTGGCATCTACACCTACAAAGTTGTAGACATAACACACATCTCAGAAAAGCTATGTACCTTACAAGTTATACATAGAAATGAACTGCTAGCATGTGCCTTATTTAATCAGAGAACAAGCTGTCAATGCAATTAAAATGTTTAATATTTTCCAAGCGACAATTTTTTTTTCTTTGTGATAAACATAAGAGGAAAGGAGTACTGGTCAACTGGAATTGCCAGAAAGATCCTATCTCACTACTACAATTCATGGGCTTCCTGCTTCTTTGGCAGTCACTTTCATAAGTGAACATCCTGAGAAAGCTCGTGAGGACAGATAATTACAAGGGAGAAGAAAAAACAGTTCATGTCTATACGCAGATGGCAAATTTACCACAAAATTTACTACTTGGACAGAGTGTTTGCTCCCAACTTTACTCTCAGTTATAAAAAGGGGTTTTGTTGTTGTTGCTTTTTTAATTTAAGTTGTTCCAATAACCTCAGAAATTTAACAAGATATAAGACAAATCTGCAAATACACTGAAGCATCAGAAAAGGTATCATCAATCCCATCATCATTGGGTTCAAGGAGATGTGCTGTGCAAGGGCAAATGCATTCCACAACTGCAACTATAAAAAAGGGTCATTCTAAAGGTAAATGTTTTAATGGCTTTTCTACTACTACATTGCATTCACATGTGCCTGCTTCTGTTCTGCTACAGCTTCTTGCTACTCACGTCTCCAAGAAGGTTTGAGTGAAAGATTTTTGCTCTAGCATTTTTTATCTGCAAGAAGAAAGCAACACAATCAGGGAGAGCCTGAGATGCAGACACGTAGACAGGACAGCTCCACTGTTCAGGTTGATGACAGAACTTAGAGCATGCCTTAAGGAACGGAATATCATCAAGAACGTTCCTACTTTTTTGATTTGTTTGGATTTTTTGGTGTTTATCTTTTAATTTCTTTTCTTGGACTTAGTTTGTTTTTATTCTTTTTTAACAGATCATAGATGCACGGAAGAGATAGGTAGAAGAATTAGTAATTTTTATCTATAACATACAATACTATTGTTCAGAAGTACATGCTGCTCTTACCAAATCCTCATCAGTAAGCAGCAAAAGATCACAGCTGAAACAGATGAACAGCTGAATGCAGAAACTGCTACAGACTTCTAATATTTGCAGATGTGGTAATAAAGTAGAAGAAATAAAATCCCAGCTGAATCTCTTCTGTTCTGGTAACACCAGTGCCATACACTACTTCAAGAGTGGCTTGGAATCATCCAGCCATCAACACAAAACCATCAAAAATCAACACTTGCAGATGTGTTCACTTGTATTTTATAAAATACTTATAAAACTTTACAAGATGCAACGAGTCCAAAATACCTGGAGAGAAGTTTCTTTGTTTTGAAAAGCATCTGCAGCTGGATTTGAGCAATTATTTGGTTCTGCAGTTACCACATGCTCAGGGAGTGTATGCTTCAGTAGTAATGAATAACAGCAGCGATAATGAAAGATGGTAACAAAGTCTCCAAAAGCTCCGTCTTACCTCTCAAAAGAAAACCCAAAGAAAGAATGACACATCTTTCCAAGTGCTAACATATCCAAAAAAAAAGGCTGTAGGAAATGATTCTATTCCTGCTTGTTCACATATTACCTCTATCCTTTTCACTATACTTTCCCCGTGACTGAAATGCTCAATGCATTTCTGAAAGTCTATTCAAGTCTTTTGGACCTTCAGAAGTAAAACAACCCCAGATTTTGTTTTTTAATATGCATATTATCACCTCCAAATTAGTCACCAGTAACCTTCATACCCAGTACATAAATATGAAATTCAAAAGCAGGTGCTTTTGTTTGTCCTTCACAGGCAAATCCTTTCTCCAAGCACATGTTTGACAAATATCAACTAGGATCTCTCACTCTCAATACATGTGCTCCTTTCCAAGAAGGATTGAGCCAAGTGGCTCAGGTACAGTGGAGTCCATCATTTATACTGTCTAAAGCTCAGTATTTGCTCAACAGAATTCACAAATCTCAGACCAAGAACAGAAGATACACATTTAGCTGCTTGCAATGGGATTGATATGCTACTTGTTAGATCATCCACTGTTTCAGAAAACTAGAAGCAGCAACACAGCAAAGTGGGAGTACATGAGATCACAGAAAAAAATGTGTTTTGAAAACAAATTGCAATGTGAAGTTAGAGGCTGTGTATCACAACAGAGAATATTCCAAGTACATGTGGCAGTGTAAAACTAGAAGTGAAGTAAGCATAAGGGGATAGGAAAAGGAAAAAACATGAAGTGTAGAATAAATTATACAGTGTAAGGTCTTAGAGGAATTATAGATAATTCATTACTAGATAGAGAGTAAACAGGATCAGATCTGTTCAGTGCCTGTGGGCAAAAAAGTGTATTATTGATTTACTGTATTATGCAAGGCTTGGAGAAAGATGACAACTCAGGAGTAAGTGTTCCAGCATATCAATTTTTATATTTAGTAACAGCTGAAACAAGCAGAAATGGACACTTCATAACATTAGTACTTGGTTGTTTATTTTATGCTTCAAGATAAATTGGCTTTGTGCACCAAGAAGAGGAAAACTGTCATAAAGGCCAAGAACTCAATTCCTTAATTTAATAATATTTAAAGCTTCTCTAACAATAGAGATGGGAGTGCAATCAGCATTGTCCTTGCAGCATACCATCAATATTGTTAGGACAAGAAATACCTAAAGGAAACTAACAAGTAAAATATTAAACCAGTCAGCTGTTGAAGTTCACTAACCAGACTAACTAATGTCTAAAGTAGCTGAAGCATTTACAAGGAAGTATTTTCAAAAAGTGCTCATCTCTCTAAATCCCTTTTATTTGACATATCCAACACAAGCTGGTGTAAATCTGTATATGATCTTGAAACGTACAGGTTGCTGAAGGCCAAGTTAAGTTTCATATCATATGAAAGTCGCATAAGTCTATCTACCTTTGCACAGGACCCTTTGCCAAGTTATTTAGAGCTGATACGACAGAGCAGCAACAGGACCCAAGGAGAGTTATTGATGAAATAAATGAGTAAAAGCAAATTGAAATGCAGAAGATTATGAACAACAGGCACTCTCACTGTGACTAACAGAGGCAAAAAAACATTACCTTGGGACAGCAATCAATTTTATAGAATTAATAAAACAGAAAATACCAAAATAATGTCTTTTTTTATTCTAAGAAAATGTAAAGACTGTACTACAATCCTTGCATGAGAACAAAATAAAATGTTCTATTAGTGACAGATTTTGCCTGATACCAGGAGCTGTTTGTTAGTCATCAATACAATCACTAATATAAACCAAATAAAGAGACAAATGTCTTCACATATTAACAGTACTTGCCTATATTTATAGTCACAGAAAGTTTTAAATGTGGCAAATAGTGGACTCATGGTTGCAGGAATGTCAATCCTGCCATTGTGATAGATGGTCTGTCAAGATACAATAACTACTGTATACTTACACATTTAAAAAGAAGTATAAATTTACACAGCAGTAGTATCCGCCTTCCTCAGCATCAAGGATATCTGAGCTGGCCATATGAGAACTTGCTTGTTAAAACCAAAAGTGCAATTGCATTCAAACAGCATGAGTAAATATACAAAATCTGGAGGTTTGTGAATAAAAGTGGCTGAATAAAGTGCAAAAATACCAGTGTGTCCTTATTGTTCCCTCCTCAAAAAACTATGCCAACTACAAGTGCAAGTGAAGTTTGACACCATCTGTCACTTAATTACACCTTATATAATATATGTCATCAGGACATTTCCCATAGCCATCCCTCTGCAAGTGATGGCACAAGATTTCAGTTGTCAGCTACTGAAATTTTCCTTCTCATAGAACCAGTCACAATCACCTATAAAGCTACATGTATTAATACAAGACTTTTCCAGACTATGGCTAAAGTGAACTGCTAACAGCTAGACAGCCAAGGAATTACCATCACTTCTTTATTTCTCAGCTCTTCTCACAAGCAGTACTGGTAGTATGAACAATTTTCCATAATTCCTACACTTAGAATTTCAGTTCTGAGAACCAAAGGTCAGCTACACATATTGGAATAGCATCTATTTCACTGAGCATGTGGAAATTTAGCACACGTAGGAAATTTTGGAAGTTTGATTCCTACGTGAGGAGACGAGAGGACAATTAAGAGTTTGTTCCTCAAGTTACGAGAATCTGATGCCACTGGATTTCAGCACTTCTGCAACTCACTATTCCACAAACAGCCACTCTGTGCATTAGCTGTGATGCACCAACTAAGGTCCAAGATTTATCTTCCTGTGCTTACAGCACTCAAACCTCCTGGTATAAAATTAGCTAATATCTCTAATCTATTAATACACATTTAATATCTTTTCTCTCTCAGAACAAGGTTCATGGCTGGTTTCCCCTGGGTGGTAGTCGGGGCATTGTTTTGTTTGGGGATTTTTCTAGATGCTGTGGGATCATAAAAGATCTGAAACATTCCATAATCCAAGTGATTCTTGATGCTTTTGTGGGGTCACCAAGTCAATGCAACAGCTCAGAACCATTAAATATAGTTTCCAACAAAACTCACTGTACTTCTTTGCCTACACTTTGCCACAGATAGAAGGCTGCTCTTTTACTTTAGTCACAAAACTAAAGCTCCACAAGAAACTTGGAAATGGAGTACTACCGGGGGTGGAAGAATAATTTATGTAACCATACTAGCAATACAGAATAGTAATAAGATTCACGTTATGTGTTGCAGGAAATGGGTTTGAGACTTTGACACTGAAATGCATAAAAATTCAGTATGTTCTTCATAAAGAGATGCCTCTTCTGTAGGTTTGTCCCCAGTAGAAGGTAAGGTCACCAAATGGACAGAAACATCTCAGTCTGGAAAAGATTAACTCCACATTTCTGGTAGGAATCAACCTGGAAGGTGGTATTTTTTGTCTCCACAGAGTAATAATTATCCTTACGTGCAGTTTTATTGTTTTCTCTCTTCTGATGGAAAAAGTGCCAAATGCGCAAAATGTTTACCAAGATATACAAAGTACTTAAAAATCAACCTCTGTATAGAGGTTGCACCCATCTGATCCTAAGAATTTTTTAATGAGAAATTTAAAAGGCACTGTGTATGTACATATGAGCAAGAAATAAAAATCTTGGTTACAACAATGAAACAAAGAACTTCTCAGACTAATAAAACCTGCAAAACTTAATCAGTTTGTAACTGGCAGTTGTTGCTGCTTTCTTGAGCTCCCAAACAAAAACTGATACCAAATCAACTGCAAGTAAATATAAAGACACATGTAAGTGATTAAAATAAATAGATAAATAAAACTGAGCATCAAACAAGCATAAGCAGCAGGTAGAATTTATCCATATTATTCACTTGAATTAGGCTAAGTTGCCAGTTGCTGTTTTGCTTCAAATTCAGCTGGCTCATCACTCTTATTGTGATGCTCTGCACTAACTTAACAATAGACATGATCAGCACACTTTAACATCTTGAATTGGTCATGATATGCAAGGGATCTTTTTAAGTAGAAAAAATAATTAATGACCAATCTTCCATCAGTAAATTACCACTCAAAATTAGGGGTTGTTATACCTGTAAGATAAATAAATTACAGAACTCCTTTCCTAGCTCCTGCACTTATCCTTCAGTCCACATTGTCTAGCTGTTTCCTTTCTTCCTTAATTTATGCCACTTAACCAAAACCTGCTCAAGAAAAATATTTTGTTGTCACTGCAGATACTGTGAGAAATAGTTGTAGCTGTGGGTGGAAAGCAGATGGAAAATGCTTTGGTATACATTAATTATGACATGTTCAGGAAGCTTCTTCTACTCTCCATCCTGAATTGTGAGTATGGGCATAGACATTTAGAGGAAGGAAAGGTGTAATCTGCATCCTCTGGGGAGACTGGGGGCAGGGAGAGACAAAAACTGACTATTACTGACAACTACGCATCTGGGAGGCAGCACAGTAGGAAATGGAAAGCAAACAATGGAAGTGACCAGGCAAGCAGATGGAGCCAAAAAGCTTGGGGAAAAAAAAATAATCAAGTGACAGCTGCATTAGTTGGCACACAGCTCTCGACGGTTGGCAAAGACACTGCACACGTACTTGTGAAGATGTGGCACAAAAGAAACCAAAGCAATAAGGTCCAAGAGGCTACAGAGACCATTTTGTTAAATGTGTTAAAAAGGTAGGAAACAGACGTGATTTTTATCCCAAGTCCAGATGAGAGAATTTCAGCAATTCACTCTATCTTCCTTGTGCTTTATTTCTCCACTTATATGAAACAGGGATCACCTTTTTAAGGCACTTGGAATACCCCTACAAATGTTTTGCCATCTTGGGGTCACCTGAGACTTTTCTCTGTCCTTTTCTCACAAAGAAAATACTATGTGGAGATGTGGAGAAAATGTGACCTAGTGGGAAAACTGCTGAACACATTCTGATGAGATTTGGTTTCGATGCTCCGATTTGCCAGGGGCCTGAAGAAAAACCTTCATCCTTTTTTGCTTTCAGAGTCTGTTTCCCCAGTTATAAAGTGATGTTTATTCCATATGCTTCCCTGAAAAAGGGCTTTGAATAGTGAAAGGTAAATAAAGGATAAAAAAAACTCATTAATTTGTCAGCCCAATTTCTTCTTGCACATTCATTACAACAGTCTCACACTCCAATTTTTGCCCTCATGGTCCATCAACATGTCCATGGAATGTAAATAAGGTGTATTTATACATGTTTTCTAGGCTGCTTGATGAAATGGTATGTATGTACATTTCATAGTGAACTGCTTTATCTTAGCAATAAGCAGGTGAAAGAGTGATTCTGTCAGAGGCCTGCCCAACAAGGTCAGCTACACTGAACTTAAACTATGATAGCAAGTCCCTGTGAAATCCAGACTTGGATCTGTAGCAATCTAGCATAGCTATGCTTTGAACTCTGACAACTCTGACTCTTTAAATTTAGTTTTCTGGAGCATTACATCTCTTTCTCCTTCTTTTCACTTTTTGTACTCATCAATAGCTGAATATGCTGGTTATATGTTTGTTTTTCCATTAGCATTTTCCCATTCCAGGAAGGCCTGATGACCAGGCTGACACTTATCAACGAACCACAAAACAAAAAAAATCAAAACGTCAGAAGGTCTGTATGTCAGGCTCAGTTACACAAGAAATGAAGAAAGACACACTTGCATTATCAGAGCAAAATCTGATGAGCGAGATTGAAACCAGCATTTCTTTTTCCTCACTACAGCATCCTAAGACAACAGGACAGAATAACAGAAGAGATGATTACTCTAGGATACCAGCTCCTAGGGAAAGCTGTATTTTAGTCCTGCTTTTCCATATAGTTGTTAATTTTTTGAGAGAGAAAATTTGGAAGTAATGCAGGGAGCAGACTCTGGTGCTTGGGCACATCTTCCCCAAACTCACGGCAAAGCATACTAAGCCTGCAAAATCATATTCCTTCTGCCTTTCTCACCTCCTTATTCTTTATCACACAGTGGCCTACACACCGCAACGGAGATGGAAGATGCCCCTGCCCAAACAATTTCCCCGCACTCTTCTAGAAAAGGGAGAGATGAGCACTTCCACCCTTGCAGGAAGAAGTAGGAACTGAACTCGGACCTGAGTGCTCAAGCCACTCCCTTTCCCACAAAGGGTAGGCACTCTTACTACCACCATTAGGGAAAAACCAAATCAATTCTGTTCATTTAGGCTCTCATCTTTAGGGAATTGCTCTGTGCTCTGGACTGTGAGCCAGCATACAACAGCATCAGTCTGCAGTATGAGACACATTGTTTTACAGTAGCTGTTTTATGTTTCTAAAGTAAGGAGATAAACACCCCTCTGCACACATTTCTTTCTCATGTGGGAGCAAACATTAGTAAGAACAGAACACCAGTGAGACAGCCATCCTCATTCTTGCTAGATCCTTTGCTCAGAGCAACTGCAGGCTTGGGAGAAGGAGAAGAGGAGGCAGGGGGGAACCAAGACAAAGAGGCAGGCAGGTTCAAGAACTGCTGTAGATCCCTTAGAGATGCCCAGAGGAAGAGAGCACTGAATTCTGCTGCTTTTTAGATGCTGAATGGCAGTACCTCGACTAATAAAAAAAGCCTTCAAAATAATTTTAAAACAATAGTTGCAAGCACACAGAGTGAGTCTGTATGTAAAAGAGAAGGTTGTAATCTTTCATTAACTCAGATTCATCTGAACAGTTTTTAATATAATGAACTCTTACTGACTCACCCTGAAGGCTAAGATCTTGCTATGCTTTCCCTCAAAGCAATTTTTTATTGTCAGCACTAGAGTCGCTGATAAAAATGAGAGATCTCATATGTAAGTGCTGACACAACCCTAACTACAGAGTTCTGTACAGCATCCTGGCATAACTATAATTAAAAAGACAGCCTACATCAAGTAAAAAGCTTTACCACAAACCTTTTTAGTGGATCAATACGATCATCAGTGACATCTCAACAGAGATGATAAAGGAAAAAGAGGCTTCTTATGCAATTAAGAAAAATTATGTGTTTATTTTAAAAAGAAATTTTTTGAACTCTGTGGACAAGAAGTTGTTAAACTGACAGTCTGATTCTAATATTAAATACACAGAGTATAACATACCAATGTGTGAGATGTTTGCTGCTCTGTCTTGGACTACAGTGTAATTGCAAAGGTTTTTAAGGTAATAGATACAACACCACTAAAACTGGAATAAAAACAGTACTGAGGAAACAATTGTTTAAAAGCTTCAGAACAGAACCTTTAACAAAATGTATGAGAAACAAAGTCTTTGCAATTATTTTACCAAAACAATGAGCAGACCACAGCACTCCACTTGTAAGGATGCAAGATATTTCAGGCAACTGAAAGTGTTGCAAGAATGACCAGAACAGCTCATACTGCATGAGTTTTATTCTTGATGTGTCCCTGAACACCATCTCCCAAGGCTGAATGTCAACAAGCTCTAAGTTACAGCACACAGTCACAAAAAGTAGTCTGCTACTTAGAAAAACAAATATTCATCGGAACCAGAAGTGTCTTGGACAGCCTTTCAAAGCAGCTAAGCCAAGCACACAAATTAAGTTTTACTCCAGTGATATTACTGCTCAAGAACCTAAAGGTGTCTGCTGCTGTGATGACATTTCCCTCTCCATGGCTGACTGCTGTCTTATGGAAGTTAATGAGTAAAATGCAAACTTGGAGCTGGCAACTTGGAGGAGAGTCACTAAGATTTTATATCAAAAGCTGATTTGATTAAAATTGACAATACTTAATTTGAACCCCAGAATCTCATAGTCCTTAATATCAATAACATGATTCTGTGTGCTGTAGCACTTGTAATAGCATTTCTAAGAAAGCAATTGTACTCAAATCAGAACTTGCAGCCTGTTGGAATGAAGAAAAACTCTACCATTCTGGGAAACCATCCCAATCACGACTTTTGGGATATTTATTTCAGAAATTCACCTTTTCCTAAATTTTGCTTTGAGCAAGAGGACATTGCAATGGTTTTGCTGTCTCTTACATTGCTGTTCTTCTGATAATGACAATATTGCTGCCAGTAAGAGCATTTTACCACAGAATGTTACTGTTTGTTAGGTTGTCATAATTTTTCCTGTTTTGCCAAAACTAGGAAAATTTATGTGCTGCTCTTAAGAAAAAAAAAATGAAAAAGAAATCACTTTAGCTTGATAACGACCCAGGAAAATTGAAATACTATTACAGAATCTTTAAAGAGTGAATAGATGACAATGTAACAAGTGCTAGATTAGGGCTTTGTGGACAGCACAGTCTGCATCAAAAGCATGAGCAGCACAATTTAGCTCTGAATGCTGAATAATGTTACTGAACCTCAATCTTGGAGTTACAGCATGGGTACAATCCTCTGCTGCACTATGCAGATGGTCAGACTAGATAACCATAGATAACATAGATAATCACCTAAAAACCTGTATGTCCTTTTTCCCCTGGCTCAGCTCCTCACCATAATCTGTCATCTCCCACACACAGAAGGCTTTCTACCTCTTGATTCTATGTTCTTACCACCATCTCCACATTCAAATACCATCACAGAAGGTTCTTTGCCCAACTATTCAGAAGTCTGTTGCTACTTAAACTTGTTCTTTGGCGTATTCACAGGCCATTTTAGCAACTCCACCCCTCTGATTAGAGCAGGACATCTTTTCTGAACATGTAACATAACACACCTTCAGTCTCTCCCCCTTAGGCCTGCAAGACTCCTTCACTGTTAAGCTGCTGACAGAGAGAACAGCCCACCTGTGCTGAGAAGGACCAGTTTAAAATAAACACAAAAACATCCCCTAAATTGTCATTCCTTCACAGAAATCATAGGCTATCATACTTTGAAACTCAGTAAAGTGTGCTCTCTCCAGTTATAATTACACTAACCTCTTAACACTTAAAGCAATCATAAGATGGCACAACCAAATAGGCTGCAAAGAAGACATATCTACTTGCCTAGTTGAAATATTTCATGACTTGTTCCCTGCTTTTGCTGTGCCATACGCAAAATAGGAAAATAGGTATCTCCAAAAGAAACAGGAAATTTCAGTCTTTAACATCTGTACAATACAACATTTAAAGATGAAAATCTATTTACAAGAACAATTAACCTTAAATTTACTAAAGGTTTTGACCTAAAAAGACCCAACTGTTCTTTTTGGGGTTGGTTTGTTTTTTGGTTTTGGTTTGGTTTTTTGGGTTTTTTGGGTTTTTTTGATATATCTAGATTGATATTTTCTTTTCATTCTACTAAAAGAATACTTTGATTTTTATTTTGGGGGTTTGTTTAAACATTATTCTTAGCAGAGCTAAATTTAGCCATGTGTGAGTTACCAGGTTCTCTATAGACATATTAGAACTAAAATGCAAAATTATGATCACAAATTACACTTCTTATACAATGAAGCCTGACATTCAGACCCCATAATAAATTTCTAATTATACCAATTTGGAGGGCAGCACGAAACAAATAAGAAAACACAAATCCCAACTATAATACTTGTTCATGTGTATAAATGCACACACATCGAATGTTACCTGGACAAGTAAAACGAAATCTGTGATGAGCAGCTGTGCAAGATTCATACATACACAGATAATAAGTGGCTTACAGCAGTTTTCCACCTTCCAATAAAACACCTGCCTGTTCCTCATAACTTAGTGCTCTACCCTTAGTATCCAATCTTTAGCATTCTCAAATCTTCATTCAACTTTTTTTTTAATATTCCTTCTATGGATACTTTTCCAGTCTAAGATGGGGGCTTTACATGCAAGAATATAGACATCTACACTCTCATAAATAAGCATGTGTGACAAATTTGGAAGTGCAGGGTATGTCCTGCATCCATTTTCATGGTCCCGTTATTTTATTCTAGGCTTAATTCAAGTTAGGTTTAGCTGAGACCCTAAACCCATCTGCCATTGCCAGTGACCTAGTATTTGCTCCTACTGAAATCACCTGGAGTGGAAGAGAGGAAGCTATTAATCAATCTGGTCAATTCCTCATTAAGAAATCAGATGCAGAAGCCCTCAACTGATCTGGAAGGTCAGAGTGAGAAAACCAGTTTAGATGATCATTATCTTTTGTCTGTAGCTACACAGGCTTTCAAAAATAGCAACACTTTTTCACTATATTTTTGGAAGGAGATGAGTAAATAAAAGTATGGGGTTTCTTCTATTGTGAATGCTTGCTACCAATCAGTAACAGCTCTGCATCCCACAGAAGCTGATGTGGTTATGCAGAACAGCATATACACACAAAAACCTAGTACTATGTATTTCAGGAAAATCAAATTAAAATAGACTGCTGAAAAATCTTCCAGGAGACATCATTTTGTCAAGTATTTCTCCGAGGAACGTTTCCAAGAGTTCTGTTAAAACGGGTAAAAAGTAAGAAACATCAATTTTTATAAAATTGATATAATTCTCTTTTTTTTCCATTGGTTTTCTTTCAATGAAAAAAAAATTGTTGGAAGATTCCTTTTGCTGACACTTTGGCAGACACTTTAAATATACAATATTTTAAGTCTACAAAATCATCTCACTAAATGGCGTGCACAATTAAACCAATTTTGGCAAATGTTGAGACCTAATTACCAAAGTTGATTTTCAACAGTGAATGTACCATTTAAGATAAGGACAGTTTCTCTGTGATTTTAATATACCATTTTATTCTAATGTTTACCTTGATGTTTCACGTGCTCAAAGTCTCGTTTTCATGACAATTTCTTTAGAAAACAAATCCCGCTCAAGGCTAGTGTAGTGCTACCACTACAAATACCTTCTAGCTGAATAATAAGACAAAACCACTCACTTTAAATCTGGCAAAGTGCTGGCTTTTGTTACTTAAGCACCAGAGCACCAGGAGGTGCCAGGACCTAAAATAACACTACTGCTGCAGGTAAGGACCAGGTGCCCCATCCGCCCTGGATGCGACTGTGGAGTGGGAGCTGGGAGATAACACAGGGGACACAGTGGTGGCCACGGGCAGGGACACCTTGGACTGTGTTACCCAAGGGTCACCAACACGTACCAGAGGCATTTTGGTGAGTCTCCAGCTGAACTAAAACTGCTAAATACAACTTCAGCACTTCCGATACTACTGTATCGGAAGTGCAACAGTACCTGCAGAACGTAATAATTCACTGCTCTTTCAGAAACATCACTCTCCACAGAAAAGCCCTTTTCTCTTCCATGTCCTAGTTACAGTTTCACACAGTTGTATGTTTTCAAGTGCAAGTTTGCACATAAAACATTATCTTACAAAAAGAGCCTATTTGCCACCTTCTCTGAAAAATGTAATTCTTTTCAACTACTCTTGTCACTGACTCACAAAGATTTTTCTCTTGAACTTCAGAACTCAATCCACTAGCTATTTATCATCATGTTTAGAATTCAAAACACAGCAGATCACATCAACTTTCTTGCAAATACTTCTATGATACAACATTACAGTTGCAAAATTTCCATGTAGTATAAATTAAGCTTGAAAAAGATGTATACAAATAAAAGCAAAGTAAAAGCAATCTATTTAAACTTATTTTTCTCATCAACTAAACTTCTTTAAATGGAAGTGATTTTTAATTATTCTCTCCCTTAAACTAATAGCTGTGTTTCCCACTGCCTGTTAAGGCAATTTAAAACCAATAGCTGAAATACTCTGAGAATGTTGCCTTTAACATGCACCTTTTTAAAAGTCAAATCACTGAACTCAATAATCAGTGAGTAGGTCCTGCAACCCAAGCTCACTGAAGTGCTACCCCTAACACCATCAACACCTTTGAACTTCTCTTCAGGTACAAAAAACATGCTTGGGCCCATTATGCTACTCCAACACAATGACAGGTTCTTTCAGACCCAAGAAACATCTTGTACTGTGGAGAAATAGGAATCTGTGTGTAAGGACAGGAATTACATGTGTAAGCTGGTGACACAGAAAACTATTTCTGCAAAGGGAGCTATGCTCATTTCACAATGCTAAAGAAACCAAACTAGAACAAACTAAAAAAAAAAATAAAAATACACAAACCCAGATCATACAGCCAAGGAGAATATGAATGTCAAGCTACAAGAGCAAGCATGGGAATAGTAGTATATCTTCCTTATAAATAAATAGATAAAATAAATGAGTGGGAATCAATTTTCTTTTAATTACCTTCATTGAGGTATAAATGGAAAACAAATTTAAAAATCAATTGGTTTAAATAATATGTTTCTTGCTCACTGTTTTTTATCAAGTGAGAATTGGCTGAAGGAGCTCTCCAGTTTGGTTTAATTATAATCATGTTCAAGAGTTTCTAATCCAGCCACCTTGATTTACTTCAGGCCATGGAAATCCTTGTATATACGATCAGGTGAGAAATTGTTACATGTTTGTTCCTAGTATTCAACCTCCAGTTGTACACTGCATACTGATGTCCTTCAGCCAAAGCAAGTGTCATCCTCTACACTTTAGCCTACTGAAGTTATGGTTTGACTGCCTTACTTCAAGGCCCCTGTGAGACTTTTCTACTTCCTGATGTAATATTTTCCCTACCAGTTTTCACTCCAAAATGGGCAAAACAATGAAAAGCCATTTAATACCTCAATGGAGTTTTTTGTATTTAACTTTTTGTTATTATATGATATGGCAACTAACAGTGAATTCAAAAGGGCATGTTTATTCATTCACAACAATGGACTTTTTTGAAAGTGAAAAGAACTAGAGACAAACTGAATAATCACTGTAGCAGGCCTCATACTCTCCAATTAATCTGCAGGGGAATGGTGTACTATGTATCTTAAAAGCTCTTAGAGTTTAACAACGTTTCATCAGCCTAAAACAGATTGATTCAAAGTAGATCTAATTAAGCTCCCCACTCTAATTCACTGGATCACAGCTCCTAATAGCTGTTTCTACAGTAAAATCCATATTCTGATATGGAATGGCTTTTGTTTATTTCAGTTTGTTTTGTTTTCTAATTAGAGCCAGATTTCTACTTCCAAAGCATAACATACTAACAGAAAAAAACCCTCCACATTTAATAGCAACCCATAAAGAACTGCTCTACACTCTCCTCTAGGCACAAACTTGGATTACGTTTAGCATGGACCAAACTCTCTGAATGCATAAAGCATATGTGTTAATGCATTCTAAGTGGCCATCAGGAAAGGGGATAGGCTGACAAATGAGATGTTACATCTTTGAGCATCTAGCAGTTTCAGAGCAACTCGAGGCTGCAATCAAAACATCCATTAGAGTGCTCCACGTTTCAGAACAAGCAAGCAAGTGGTTGTCAGTGCATCCAGTAAATCACCTGATCCTATTACAAAATCAATTACTGCAGCACATTTCTATTGCTGCACAACCTGATAATGGCAAAATGATATTGGATAGCTACTCAAGGTCAAGAAAACTGTCAAAAAGATCTAAAATTTGTCTTTTTATCATGTAAATCCAAATTATACAGCATCCTTTTCATGGTATAGTTAAGATTAAAAATATAATTACCTTCCTCGGCTGATTGAGACATTCAATGGATAGTCTCTGCAACTGCTCTGATGTATGACTGCAAGACAGAAGATTGGAGCAGCAGGTCGAACAGCCCAGCCTCTTCATTAAAGAAGAAATAATGCTGCAGCCACAGCCACACATTGACTTGCTCATCAGACGAGTTTATTCTTAAAGAAATTAGGACCAGTACTGTCCCATAAACACTCAAAATTGGCCAGCTGCCTCATTCTGCAGCTCCCAGGCTGAAATTAAGACTGCTAAACAGAGAGGGGAGAAAAAAAAGAAAAGAAAAAAAAAAAAAGAAGAATGTTTCTCAAAATAAAGTCAGCCGGTCTCATCAGCAAGTAATACCTTGCATTTAAAAAACGGGCGCATTTCTCTCTCTACTCCTCTTCACAGAGTAAGCTGCTTCAAGAAGACAGACAGCTGTATAACAGAGGAGCAAATTCAGGGATGGCAATCTCTCAAAACTGCTTGCTGACTACTCCTTCGCTGGCTGTTGTCACTTCCAGTCTGTTTTGCCCTCCCCAGCAGCACAGCCTATCCAGCCTGGGCCGTGGCCAGAGGAGGCTGTGCCAGCCCAGAGGAGCGCCCCACCCCGCACAGCCCCACGCTCACCCACGGACCCGCCACGGCACACAGCAGGTGCTGCCTGCCTGCCTGCACACCTCTGGGGCTGCCAACCTGCTGAAACGCCTCTGCTGGAAAAGGACCTGCCAATTACACACGGGAATGACTGCCACACGCTCAGACTGACTACCTGAAGCGTCTGGGAAAGGGGGGAAAAGTCTTCTTGGAAAGTCAGAATGCATGAGAAAAATGCCATCCAGGTCTACCGGATTCTGAAATAAGAATGGCTGCTACAAATCTACGAGAGTGAGAACAACATCAGGAAAAGCCAACACAAATTTGAACCCAGGAAGAAAGAAACGTGAAAGGATTTGTAGTAGAATGTCCAAAGGTACCACAACCAAATCTCAAAGCACGTTAGAGGCAGATCATGCAAGCAGCTTTAACAGTCTTCAAGGAGCTCTTTGCTCTGAGAAAAACAAAAAACGCAGAATTCAAATGAGCAGTGAAACATAAACAGGTCTCCTAACCTTTAAAAGGAAGTATACTCTGCTCAAAATGCAACATTGAATTTGCCCCCAATTTAACACACAAAATAACTTACTACTGGAAACATTTTCTTGTTTACAAGAGAAAATGAGGCAGTAACTATACACTTTTGCCTTTTCATAGGAAAAAAAGCAAGTAATATTGTAAAAAGCTCATTTTAATTGGTTTAAGATGGTACAGTATGCTATACTATTCCTGAAAGTAGAAGGTCTCACATTCACACAACTGCTTAACCTGATTACGGGATAATCTGACTTGAAATAATTGTCACTTACATTTATAGAGCTATCAGTGCTTGTTCAAAAGCATCCTTTTTAGCAAAAGGTTAAGAAAAATACAAGTGATGTGAAAGCATCTGAAAAAAACTTCTCGATTTCACAATGCACTGAAACCTTAATTTCTCTCCTGCTCTCTCCCCTCCCCTTTATTCTCTCTCTCTTCCTCCCTCTCTTTCCTTGGTTTAAAGCTGAACTGAGTCCCTCCCTTCACCTTGCTCTGCCCTTTTTATATTTATGTTCCTATGAAATCGATTTCCAGTAGTATCTATATACAAGCATGCACAACAAATTGAATGGCAAAAAAACCCCCTTCCATAGATAAAGACTACAGATGCAAACAAGCAAAATAATGCAGTAACCTTTTACTCGCCTGCTGGAGGTACTGTCTGCTGCACAGAATTTTAAATCCTCATCTGCAGATGCAATTGTGCTGGCATTGCCAAGGACTTTGCTCTTCCCGTGCTGATTCTACATGGCTATTCATCGAAAGAGCACGTTATATAGAACATTTAAAGTAATATCTGGTGAAATTACTTAAATGTCTTGAAAAGAACCAACTTCCAAAAAAAGCAGCTATAGCTCTGACCAGCCACATTTCAGAGATATCTCAGACACATTACTGAAGAAAGTCTTATGCTGATGCATGCTTGCCAGCAACGTGCAGGATGTGGAAGCACAGAGAGCTAATGAAAAAAATTAATACACAGATTTAAAGTGCAAGGATCATGCTCCAATGCTCAACATTTCACATGTCCGGCATACCACAAAAATCTCTTTACAGAAGCATCTATTGTTTATAGGGCTAAGAAAACGTTGAAAGCAGCCCCCACATCCCCCTGGCTTCAAATCCTGGTCTCTCAGTAGACTACAGATCAGTTCTTACACAAGTGCTCCTACTGTACCTGTATTTCTGATATACAGACTCGTCTTTTCCTTTGGCAGCTTGTAGTTAAGGATTACACAGACATACTTAACAAGAAACAGACTGAAGAGAAGCATCAATATTTGGGATAATGGTTTCAAGCCTAATAGGGTTAGGAAGTACAAGGGTACTTCACTAGAATTTGTATTACTATGTGTAGAGATGAAGCGCCAGCAGTGCAGCCTGCTATTTATTATTTATGAATCCTTTCCCTCCTCAAGTCAGCTTCCTTAATGTACTATTGATCCCCTGCTGCATGCAGATAGAGCCAGTGACTGACAGCCACGGGTTCAAAAAAGAAGTATCTGCAACATAAATTAATGTTTTTAAGAATATCAAAGTAATTTTACTGAGGGGAAGGGGAGTGTTTTATCTATGGACATCAGAATTGAAGTTCTACTCATAGTGACAAAGTTAATGGAAGAACAAACTTTCTTCCCCCTCACCAAGAACATCCTACAGCGCCACTTAAAACACGAAGACAGATTTGCTTAAATTTTACATTGGTGTTACCATTATATTTTGTTTATTTTTCTTGTGCCTGATCAAGAAAACTTTCAATAAAACTTTATTCCCTATGTTTCACTTGAAATTAGAATTGCTTGCTATGGATCTTTTTCTTACATCCTTGTTTCTAGCTAAAGCAGAAATGTATCATGTTCTCCATAATACTCATTGACAGGACAGAGTCATGAACACAACATCCTCAGAACTGTGGTTACCTTCCAGAATACCAGCAATTTTCATAATTATCTTAGTCTTATCATGACTTCCACAAACTTAGTCAAGTCCAAACTTCAAAACAGAGCAGGGTTGCTTAGGGTTTTAAAGAAACATTTATCATGCTAACAAATCTTTCTTGCAATATTCTTCTTCACATGAGAGATGAAGAGCAGCAGACTGTTTCTTTTTTTAAAAAAATGCTAAGGAGACATGATTTTATGCTAAGCTAAGGCCATGCTCTCCTGTATACAAAATCTCAATAGGCAAGCAGCCAGACACACTCTTAAGCATCGATGAAATATTACTTGGACACAGAGTGGAAAAGACAGTACACTATGAAAAGTGTAAGTACCAACTAAAAAAAAGTGCCAAATAGATATATGTATAGAAACAATATATAAACTATGAAATATAGTTAGTGAACAAATAATCAAACAAATACAACTTCAAACTGGTGGAAAGTAGGCTGTGATTAGTAATGAACAGTTAGGATAAAATCACTCTACAAGACATTGTAAAGTTTAAATGTCTAAACTTACTGCAAAGTTCTCAACACACAGCACACCTGATACACAGTAAGATGCTCAAACTGAAAAAAACCCCAACAGGTTTATTTGTTACATATTTAGAAAAAAGCAAAAGAAGCTAAAACTTCAATGGGTTTAGTAGGATGGAAGATGTTTTTCACAACAGCCAAATGAGTTTTAAGGCAACTCTCCAAAAGATGGTTGGAAGCACCAGAGACCCTGGAGCTTGCCACACAGTATGGCCAGCTCCTCTGTTATGTCTGCTGAAAGTTCCATTGCCTTGAAAAATAAATCCAACAGGCACAGCAACCCCCTTTTCAATACTTGGCCAAGAAAAGAGTTGACTGTATGCTTCCTTCAAATGAATGGATCTTCTCAAAGTTATGCTCAAATTGTTGCTTAAATTTTTTTTTTGAAAAAGCTGTTTTCAATACATACCTAGCTTTTAATACAGTCAGAATATATTTGTTTGTGCACAGCGAAAAATTACCACAAGATCAGAATATAGTCTTCTTGAAAGGGAGATGACAGCAATCTGAATGAAGTTTTACAAATCTAATTAAGATAACAGAAGAACTTGTAGCTCTATAAACTCAACCTAAGCTATATATTTCTTCATAATCCAAAAGCTGCTTTATTGGCACATATAAAAGAACTCCTTTTATACACCAATACAATAGGGGTATATAGGTAAAAGATAAAATAGCTTCTAATTGAAGGTTTGCTCCTGGTAATAAAAACTTTGAAATCCTACATTGGGAGAAGCAGCAAATTGCTTTAAAAATTACATCATCTGCTGAGCTCTCAAGATTGTAACAAACATCTGAAAATGGTCTTTGGGTATTTGAGTTCTCATGTCAGAGATAATAAAACAGAAATTTAAAAAACACCATCACAATAGATAGATGAGCACACTGCCCCTGCTACTGGCAGATTTCAAAGCAGTTATAGGAAAGATATAAGAAGACATGTCCAATTTCACCCAAGACAATGTAACAGAAGTGATGTTTTTCAGATTCATCAGCTTTTCTCAAGGCCCCTTCCTTCTTTTTGGGGTGGGGAGAGATGAATGGGTAATCAAACTCAAGCTCATTCCTTCCCCTCTTGCACAAAGGAATCACCAAAAAGAACCCCAAACCAATAAAAGCATTGAAAAAGACAACTCTTTGTTCCAAAACTGCAATTCATACAAGCTTACGCAGGACAAACACTGGCTGCACCTCATCAGGCCCCCATCTCACACATTATCTCCTTTGCTGATGACAAGTTTTCTAACAAAGTCTTTCTCGCTCCATGTGTTCAGTTGCCTTTATTGCAGGCAAGCAAGGAAACAAGCAAGAGAAAAACGCAAAACCCAAACCCAAAACAAAACCCAAAACATCACCAACATTTCTTGGACTGTGACTGGCTGATTCCTCCAGCCTCTGGTCTTGCTTCTCTACTTCATTTCCCTAACTCTGCTTTCCAGAGGAATTATATTTACCTTTTCATCTGGTCTGGCTACCTAAGTAAAAAAAAAAAGAAAAATCACACCCCTTTAACAATTTCCAGCACCTGCTAAAACATGAGGAAGTCCTTTCTACCACCTTCCAGCTCTGTGAGACAATAACAGGTTTAGCTCACCCAGTGAGTACAGTCTAATGAGAGCAATCAGTGTGGGGCTGGTGAGGATGTCTCCCAAGACAGCAGGAGATGATCCAGTGGCAGATTTCTGAATGCCTTTTCTAGTGGGCTTAAGAACAGCAGAATTCATAATTTGGCTTGGGAGCTATAATCACTTAGCTTGAGTGGTGTTATTGATAGACATGTGGTTCCTGGCATTAGACAGGAAGCCTACACTTGAGTCCTGAACACAGGAGGCAGCAGCAACTCCTCACACCCAATTAGGTGTTACAGCTAAATACAGGGACATCTGCACAGGAGCTGTTCCTCTCCTCCAGGAACAGACTTACAGCTTAACTGAGCAGTCTCTGCTTTCCCTTCTTTTCTTCCATAAAATCTACCTGTAAAAGACAGTTTTCTACACAGCACCAGCAAAAGCTAGAGATTATAAACTAATTGAATACCAAAACTCAGCAATGCTTCAAATAAAGAATAAATTCATACTACCATGTACTACCTGCACATATTCAGTATATTGGAAATGTTAGATCATAAGTATTAAAAGTTGTTGAACATATCCCCTGTTCAACATATCCCCCTGTTGAACATATCCCCTGTAAAATCGCCTGTTTTTAACTGATGGCAATTTTCCTCCCTTAGACTTTTGGGAAAGAGTTTGGGTTAAGGGTAATCTGACTTCCAGATTACAACCTGGTGCTGAAATAGTTAATATTTTCCTCAGAGGTTCTCAGGGCAAGCACTGAATGTTTCTTTCCTTCAGAGCTCTTGTTTCAGGCTAGCTGCTTATTTAAGAAAGAAACACTATCAATTTATGCTTGGTACTTCTTTTTTAAGGTGACTTACTTATGAGAGTTACCCCCTCTCAGGCAATGGCAGTGAAACAAAATCCCACAATACTGTAGAAGAAAACTGACATCTTATGGAAAGAGGGATGCTGCTACAACACCTTAGCCTGCAATAAATATCAAGAGGAAGCAAGTAGCTTGCCATCTGACTGCAAATTTCAGAGACACCCATTTTCCTTGCTACTGATGGAAACAAGGATGAGGACAACCAGCTTCTCAATACAGACATACTGTCACCTCTGTCAAGAGGGTAAGTTTTCCCCAAACAGCACAGAGTAACAACCAGGCAACTCCTGCTACACCCTTAGAAGAGAATGCTGCTGGCCTGGTGGGGCTGAAACATGAATCTTAAATGGTTGTTTTCAAACCATTCATGTAGCATTGCCAGAAGTAACATTGCCCATACTTTTCACCTGACCCCTGCTCCCCTTGTTTCCCCGGGGCAAATGGGGAGGGATGGGAAGTAACAGGGACCATCTCATGTGTCATGAAAGCCTGATGTTTACAGAATATCGGCAGACTGATTCCACTGCCTCTTAATAGGTGGGTCATGCTAAGTGACAAGGAAGGTGTGACCAACGCTCCTTTCCTGTTACTGGAAAAAAATACCACATCATCCAGCAAGGTGCATTTCTAGGAAGAACAGGCAAACCGCAAGAAGTGATCTGTGGCAAAACAGTCAGCCATTTGACACAGAAATTATCATGTCAAATCCCACAATAAAGCAATATCTTCAATTCTTTTTTTGCACTGTAATTTCAAGCAATATTCAGAATGAATAGATTCTTCTAAAAAATGCAACTTATTCTCATTCATAATCTAGGTTTTCATAGAGCTGCAGATAGAGGTTGGCTTTATGAAACTCAGGTTTTCAGCAACATTTTTTTGAAAACACCAAAACAAGCAAAAAATAACACAACAAAAGCAAGAGAGATGGAAATTATCCATGTCGGGGTGTGAAAGATGGCACACCTTCATTTTTTGGTTAGCCAGTAGGAATACTTCAAACAGGAAACCTTACAAGTCAATTTCAAAGTTCAAGAGAGAAGGACAAGAGCCTTACAAAGACCACTGTTTCCATTATATCTCATGTTTAATCAAGAACCACAACAATGGAGCTATTCTAATACTTTATCCTCTTCAGGATGCATGAAACCAGTGGATTGGGCTTATTAGGCTTAAGACATAAAAAACTCAGAGAAGACTGACTATTTCAAATAAAAGCCAACAACATTAACATAACCATTATCAAATAAATATTTTTCCCCATTTCTCAACTCTAGCCCCACCTGCAGGCTTACAGTAAGGCAAAATATTTACTATAAATACTGCCTTTTGCAATACTCTGAAGTCCTTATTCACTGCCAAGTACATTTTCATTAACCCTTTGGAAGTCATGATCCAGATCTTTCTGCACAGCTTTACGCATAGCTACAGTTAATACAATCTGTATAGGTGAGTCACATGGGAAAATACTAGCTCAACACCAGAAGGTCATGAAAATTTAAAAAACTGTTTTTACTTTAGATTCAAGTTCATCACGACACAATGATGTTCTATGCCCTTGTCAGCTTTCTCAATAGGAAGAAGTGAGCTGCATGTAACAGCAGAAAACATTAACAGATGTTGAATGCAAGAGGGGAAAAAGCACTTTGCCTGTTCACTTTTTTCATGAGAGATCATCAATCTGGTAATCCTAGAAAGGGAACTGTGTCCTCCAGCTAAAAAGAAAGTTAAGGTAATCCAAAGCTATCAGTCAGAGAAAGCGGGCATTTTGCAAACTCTACTTCTTAGAGGAATACTCCATTTTTCAACAAAATGAACTAAATTAACCTCACCTCTAAAAGTGAAATAGATAAAAATACAAAGTGCAATCTAACTCAAACAGAAATTACACTCTTTCTACAGCCTCCTCCTAACAAACAAATCTGCATACAACATTGGGATGCAGTGCACAATTTTTTCACAAAAATACATAGTATACCCATTCTTCAACTGGGGTTGAGTAGCAAGGAACAACCTACAAGAACATTCCATACTCATGACTGCTACATACTGAATCTCTTAATATACCTTGTACTACTGTCATCTGTGCCAAAAGTAGAAAGTGATTCAAAAAAGGTCTGAGGAAATAGTTAATCTTTCCTAAACTATCAAACAAATTTAACAATTTATTCACAGGACCCAAGAAAAAGGACAATTAGCTTCTCCCTATCTCTGTATGCCATGCTATTTATTTTCTACACAGAAAAATCAAGGTATTATCATGCATGAGCTTAACCCAGACAACCCAAGCAACAATAGCAGTACAGATGCTTTAGTACAAGCCTTAAATGTGTGGCAGAACACAAAACGGAAGAATACCTCTATTCCTAATAACAGTAGCTAAACACACACCAGCACAAGGGGCATTAACATCCACTACAGTCTCATCTTGGATTTTACTGAACGAGAGCAGCCCAGAGTCAGTGCTCACAGCAGGGAAGTTCACCTGAGGCTGCTGCAGGCTGACAGGCAGTGGCAGCAGAACCACTTACACTAGCTTCAAAAACATACTTCATTCCCCTCTCAAGGGTTTCTATCCCCATGTCACCCTTGGCCTTGTGCTGGCACAAGAATCTGTGTAGATTGCACAAGCACTTTAGATGTTATTGAGATAATTAATTTTACTCTGCAACAGTTCTGAAATCTAGATCACTGCACAGATGCTCCAAAACTTCCAGAAGTCAAAAGTCAGAGGCTGATCAGCAGAATTTATTTCAGTATCACTGCCTGCTTTAAAGTGCTTAAGAACTGTAGCCTAACACTTTCAATCTTGGAAGCTTTGTTGCTTATGCCAGGTTATACAGTCATTGATTCTTTGTTTCAAACTCCTCTCCCTCCCATACAGAGAGGAATACAGAGGTATAATGGTTCATTTACTTAGACAGAGAAAAATAAAAAAATTTGGATTTGGATAAAATCACAGGGGAAGAAAAAAAAGGAAACAAGTTCACACTTCATAAGATAGCCAATCTAGATCAGTGTGCTATGCTGCAAATGATCTCATCCCACAATACAGATGGGGATGGTGACATGGAGGATAGAATACAGACAGGGGAGGAGGCTGGGGATACTACTGTTTGAGACAGCAGGTTTACCACAGGAAAGCAAGCACACCCAAATCCATAGATGTCATATACCACGCTGATGAAATAACTGGTTGCTCCATTCCTCACTTCCTTGTCAATAAAATTAACACTATGCTTAGGGCACTTGGATAAAGTAAGGAAGTTGAAGACTAAGTTATTTACTTACTATACTACTAAAGAGCAGATAGAAAAGGAAAGATACAATACTTCTTGAAGGCAGGATAAGAAAAAGACAGCTAACACTAGTTGTTAGCTTTTTTCCTTTTCCTGGGACCAAAGTATAGGAGAAATAGTTGTTAAGGGGTTTGACGTGCTGCAGACAGCTTGCCAGGGAGAAGAAAACTCAGAAACTGTGAAGTCGCAGCAATAAACATTCCAAACTCTGCTCAGAGGAAGCTTGGGCTGGATGTGATCTGATGTGCTGCTACTCCCAGGCATTTAATTGTCCACAGTTACCATTGCATTAGAGCAGCAACTGGACCTACCATCACAGGGGAAGGAGAGAACTGACTGAGAACAAGCACCCTAGTGATACAAAATGATCAACCACCAATGTAACATCCTAAACAGACCTCATTCCTTACTACCAAAATCAGATTTTACTCCTAAATTGCTACCGACTCTTTGGTTTTAAGGCTCCTTATTTTCTTGCATGTTAACAAGATTTAATTAATATCAAGATGTGAAAGACAATTAAGTAGCGAGGTCCCCTGTGCACACACCGGGAGCCCGGTTTTACATAGAGGCATTCCTGCAACCACCTAGCAGCAAGCAGCTAGAGCAGATGAAGCAAGCCATATGAAGTCATGAAAGGTTTAATAACTTAAAATGATTAACTGAAAGCAGAAATACAAGAATCTTGCAAAATTCACATCTGATTTAACAGTCTTTCAACAATTCGTATTCTTATAATTAAGCCGAAGTACTCAATTTCTCCACAGTTCTGAAAATCATTGATCCCAAAATATCCAATTTAGAAGTCATCTTTAGAATATGTGACTAATTGGTTTTTAAACTTCAAGAACTATTTTCTCCCTAAAGCAAGAGCAAGACACAGTGCTGGGATATACTTTGTACAATGCATCGCAGGCAACCCATTCCCAGTTCAGTTTCTTAAAGGTCATACTGAAGAACATAAAACCTACACGATAGCACTGGATCTTCTTAAAGCAGTTGATGTTTTATTGTTTGGTTTATTTTTCATTGTTTGAGGATTCACTTTTTTCCTCTTTCAGGGCATTGGCAGTGGGTGAGAAGGGTGAGAAGGTGATAATGACACCAAGACCTTTTAGAACATACAAAGAGCCAATTGTCATTCATTTGTGTAGTCACCATTCAAACCAAACCTCATTTCATTTCATTTGTTGTAGCCCTGTAAATACAGTGCTTAAGGACACAGTCAAGGTGAAGTCACAGTTTGCTCATGCTGTTTTTTTGGTTTTTTTTTTTTTTTTTGTCTGCCATAACCTAACTAAATCAACTTCAAGTAAATGAAATGGTTTAGTTAATCAATCAGTGTAACCAATTTACCATTTTCCATTTACACCTAAGAATTCACACACCAGAAAATTTCACTCCCTCCCTTTTTTGTTAGCTGGTCTAATAAGGGATATAACTCTTCTTTCCTCTCCCGCCCCTCAATGCACAACAAGCCTGGTTTTATTCTCACACTTCTATCCCACCACAGCTGCAATGCTGTTATGATTTGCTGCATCCACTCCTCAGGACATCTAGTACACCCTGTGTCTCAAGCAATCCACAACAAAAAAATTTCAAGTAATCCCAAAACTCTTAGGTACTAAGCTTTCAAACTGGCATGAGAAAAAATTAGATACAATCTGGACACAAACATTGCATTTCTCAGTGACTAAAACAGAAATCAAGACACCAGGAAAAGTTCTCTCACATGTATTCTTGGAGCTTTTTAACTCATGTGTCTTGGAGCCTTCTAATTGAAGTATCTTCAGTATTTCAGTTTCACAAAAACATTAAACTTCTGTATTTCATTTGCTAGGAATGTCAAAACACACAAATACTATTGTCTGCTGATGTTGTTTCACATGGACACCAGTGATACAACTTTTAGGCACTTTCCATGGAATCTGAAAGGTGTATTTCCTCAGCCTCCCACTGAGTTTATACTCCTAAGCACTACCTTTTCTACTCAAATTTTTAATGCAAAGTTTACAATTTGTATGCAATGTAAATCAGTCACATATTGAACCCATTAGCCAAAATACTGTGGCCCTGGGGAGCAGAAAACATTGTATAATCACCTCTAGGTACAAATGATGCCCATAACTATGTCAAACCATCCTCCTCACAGTTTTTAATTCCAAGTTTTTATTTTAGCATTTCCTAAGGTTCAAAAGTTCACACAAATTTAAGGAAGCATTTCCCTTAAATTTTTCCCATAAGAACCTTTTTCTATTGAAGTTTACATTCAGCTAAATATTTCATCATCCTCCAGTAGCAGGCAAATCAGCATATACTTCACAACTTCAGTTAAAGAGACAACTGCAAGTATGTTATTAAATATTCATATATTTTGTGCAACTGAAACTGAATTATAAAAGTGGCTTTCTGACCCAAACTAAAATGGTGTTTACCTTGAAAATGTCTGGTTTAAAGTTGCAGCAGTTGAAGAACTGCTTCATAAGCAGCTCTGTCCACAACACAGAGGTGTTCTGTTGTATCATTAGCTCTCTCACTCAATTAAGACCATTCCAGCAGGCAGTCTCAGGATGAGCGTAGTCCTTGAACTATCCTGCAAAAGTTCCAATTTTGCCACCCCTGCAGACAGCAGTGGCAACCATCAAAACAGCCAGGTTGTTTGTTTTGTGTCGGGGCAATGACAGATGCTCTTCAGTTTTATCTCACTGGAGGCAAGCCACCCCCTCAAAGGCCATTTAAGGAAAAAGACTAGAAGCAGCAGCATTTTCTTCACAAGCATTAAAAACAAAGGGCTGGCTATCATTTTAGATCACTAGCTGCAGTGTTCTCCTACAAAAAGACGTTGACAGTTGAAGAGCATTTTGCATGATGTTCAGCTCTGGAACAAAGTGAAGTAATATGCATGAAGAACCCCCCTGGAAATGTACTTGTGCATTCCCAAAGAAAAAAGGAAAAAAGTACATGAAGTTACTAATTTGTGTTGTTTGAAGTGTTAAGTTAAAGAACAGAATTCTAAATTCAATTTGCAACTGGTATCTAATTAATTTGCTAAAAACCACTCAGATCTTTCTGTGCATAACAGTTCAGTGAAAGTACAGTTTCATTTAATTATTCAAAATGCATCTAGCTCAAGATGTGAACAACAGAAAACATCACATAAGTTAAAAATATTTTAAAATGGAGTTCCAAAGAGGATGCAAAAAACAAAAACCAACCAAAAAACCCCGACCACAACACTGATTAATCAGCACTTACTACAACGACTTAATCATCAACAAAAAATCTGACTGTCCCAGAAGATTCTATTCAAATAAAAAAAACCAAAAAACAACACTACACAACATTACTTTTTCACCGAGAACACTGAGCAAAGAAAAAATTAGGGTATTGAGTTTGTAGAAGAAAGCTACTTGTCAAGTTAAACCAGAGACATTGGCAACTTCCTGGGCAACTTCACCATTGCAGCTTTTTTATTAAACATGTCAAATCCTCAAAAATTGATTTTTATGAAAACTCTTTTGGAAATAATTAAAGCATTGTTTAAAGTCACCTTCCTTTTACTGCACAGTATTATAGCTGACAAAGTTAACAATGAACACAATTCACAAACCAAATAACATCGGCACACAAAAGGTCCAAACAAGGATCAGTCTTGACGGACAGATGAAAGCACGGAGGCTGCAGGAAGGGGATGATGTTCCCAAAGTGAGTGTGACCCTTGGCCAAACCCATCAAGAGCAGCTCCCTTTAAAAAGCTCATTCATTAACTTGCAAGGGCTAATGATTCCAGTGTCTTCAAGGAAGGCAGCTAAGGGCTTTGCCAGTCTAGTCATTGATGGCTGGCAGTTAAAGAAAGGATGAGAGGAGTCTGTGCTCCTTTCCACACCTTAGATCATCTGTGGGACCAGAATTAAAAGTTTTGGAGTTCAATCTGCCTCATACTACATAGCACAGACCAAATAAGACCTTGCATAGATTCTAAAATAGGAAAGACTAGTTTTAACAGTGGAGAAAACAAAGAGTATTTACCCATAATTATACCCTACTCCACCCTTGGCTTCACTGAAGACAAACTTGTCTCCAGATATCAAAAATTCCAAATAAGTTTTCTTCTGAAAGCTACAACTCCTGTGAAAACAACCATCTTCCTACACTAATTCATATCAGACAGAGCTGCGTATACTGTACCAGTGCTCAAATTTATAACCTTCTACGTCCAAGGTATTAATTTTCATGTCTTAAAATGAATAGACTAGAAATATTTTCAGGTACCTTCATGTGTCATGGGCCTTTTACTGTCATAGAAAAGTAACAAAGATATTTTTACTCTGCATAACTGACAACCTACCCTGTACAGAGCCTCTCTGGCAGACTCTTCTTGGAGACAGATAGTTATAGGACGAAGGCTACAAATACAAGTTTCAAGAACAGAAATTCTGACTATGAAAAGAAGTCTTACATCACAGACAAATATTGAAGTAGACTTTCTAGAGAAGCTGTGGAATACTTGTCTTTGGAGATACCAAAAACTTAACCTGGACAGCAACACTGAGCAACTTTATCTAAGCTGGTCCTGCTTTGAGTGGGGGTCTGGACTAGATGACCTCCAAAGTCCCTTCTAATCTAAATCGTCTTACAGCACCAGGAAAAAAAAAATCGCCTTATGACTCCATGAAACTGAAAGGAGGACTGGGGGGGAGGGCTGATGGTGGTGGTGTGTCAACTGTACCACACTGTAGAGCTATACATTAACTCATACCACCATACAGAAAGATGTTTGATTTTTACCTGTGAAAAGGGTTGCAGAAATCCTTAGCAATTTATTTTAGACTGTCTACTCTGTCTCTTCAGTGTTCTTCTGTTCCATCTCCTAATAATCAAAACTGAGCCTTTCCAATGACAATAGTCAGTACCATCTAAGTAGCAAAAATTTCGGTCTCAACTTTCTTGTAAAAAAGTCACCACTTGCTTTTAAAACAGAAGACTGACAGACCTTTTAAAAATCTTACCGAATGAACTGTACTCAATATTTTAATGATTTACAGTTGATTGCCAAAAGAGGGAAAAGCCACAAGAATTCATTAAATGTATAAGCAGTATTTTTTGGATGCAATGGAAGTGAAGACAGGCATCCACGCAGAGATGAGGCTGCTAGATACACACTTAGGGCCAGGCGGCTTTTCCTTCTGCAGTTGGCAAGTGAATTGAAGCACACATCAGCACTCCACCCAAAGTACAGAGACAGGGAAACACAGGGTATTTCTGATCTATTTGTTTGGTGCTCAGTTACACTCATAGGAGTCAATAGCAGCTGATTTTCTGCTCTTTGACTCTCCATTGTGTTAGTCCTTCAGCACTGGAGCTCTGGCCCCTACTACTGACTAGAGAGCCAGGTTTTCAATCTCCTCAGAAAAAGAAAAAAGATCAGTTTAGACTTAAGGGATTCTCAGGAGGTCTCTAATTTAATTTTCTGTTTAAATGATGGTTCAGTACTGAATTCAGATCAAGTTGCTCAGGATTTTGGTCAGTCAAGTCTTGAAAACCTCCGAGGACCTGCAGGAAAGTCTGCACTTTGCAGAGCAAGTCTGTTGATGTATATAAAAGCTCACCAATTAAAGATGTAAGTGATGTATACAGAACTGAAACAGAATTCAATAAATGTAAATGCCTGTGCAATTAGAAATGAAGAGGAGATTAGTGAGTAACTAATTTTCAAAAATCCTGTCCAGGATTTTTAACAATAAAGTGTTATATATTCACATTGTGTGAACACAGAGGTTTTATATATACAGAAACAGCACAGAAAATATTTCAATATGGACTGGCACAGAGCCAAACACAGTTTGTGCCAACAGTCATGCTATCTCTTCCACTGCCCAAACACTTTTGAAATGGCTTGTTGTACAAGAATAAAATTCAGCATGCAGCAATAGTCTGAGACTGATACCTCAAGAGCAAAACTGCCTTTGTAAAGGCCTGATCAAAGGACACTGCAGCAATCATGATGCCAGATGATGAGAGTTTAATTATGTGCATAGAATATCAATCTCATGTTTTCTGCAGAAAAAATGAAGGTGATTTCATGTGTAAAACAACAGCAGCAGTTCCATCCTTTCTGGAGACACACCGTTTCTAAAACCTCTATTGAGGCAGCATGAAGCGATGCTGCAGGGGGACCACATCTATGTTCCTGGCAGTTTTTCTGTCCAGGAGGCTGCTGTAAGTACTCAGCCCATTCCTTATTATAGATACTACCGGTCAGACACAAAAAGACCCACCCCTTCTGCAAAAATGCTGTGGGGTGGTGTTTCTCAGGACTGCTGCAGCAGCAAGCAGAAGCAGAGAAGGACTTGCCACTGGGAGGAGCTGTAGCCATAGACGACTTTAAATCCTTGCCCTCTGCTCAGGACTGAGAACCTGCCAGGAGTTACCATTCCTGCAAGCCAGGTTCTGCCAGCAAGCCAGAGGCTGCCTGCTGCAATACACCAAACCGACTGAACAAGCACAGAGAAGTAATTCTGCATTCTACAAAACAGAGGTCAGACTTCTGCATGTTAAAATAGTCCACCATTTGTGATCCTCTCTAGGTTAGTCCACAGTTTTGTGTGAAAATCAGTTGCTCTATAATGCTGCTTTCAACAACAGATGAAATATTGCAAACTAAAAAAAAAATTAAAATCCTATTGATGTTTCTCCCTTTGACCACACCTTCACAAATCACCCAACAGAAACACTTCAGTATTCACACATTATCTGTGAATATAGGGAACAACAATGGCCAGATCCTTGGAATGGCAGCTTACAACAAAAGACTGAAAAAAATGGAGTCTAGTTAGAAGCAGTCCTTTCCTTCCTTTTTTTTGTGACTGTATTTAGCACAGCATAGGAAAACTGGCAAGGTTCAGCAAGACTCCTTTCACCACACACCCTGAGGACACAGATACCTACCCCCTGCTGCTTTCACCTCCTCAGCCTTGGTAGCCAGAGTGCTTCCAATCCTTACAGGATGGATAAGGACAGGCCTCAGCCATGCACAGCCCTCCTGGCATCATGGTCCCTCTTTGGCAAGATGCAAGCTACCCTCAGAGCATGGTATCATCCAGAAGAGCCATTAACTGCCACTGGTAATGACTTTAGATGCAGCTGTTTCACCACTGGATGCTCACATCCATCACCACTGGCAATGCTACAGAGCCACTCTGGTTTCTATGACAAGAGTGAGGAAAGGAAAATACCACTCTTTTAAAAGCATAAAGCATGTGTGCATGGAGGAAAAAAACTAATTACTATTTGTCCTGTCTACAGCAAATAGAGAGTTAAAAATGGAACAGAGTTTACAGAAAGGTGACACTGAGAAGAAGAGGGCAAAAAGGTAGGGCAAGTCTATAGATCACAAAGTGACAGAAGACCTTGGCTATGAAAAACCTGGACTTTCCTTCACTGCCAGCTTAAAAAGAGATCAAAATGTTCCTTTGGGTCACAACAGTCCCAAGAAGCACTACAGGCTGGTATAAGAGTGGCTGAAAAGCTGCCTGCCAGAAAAGGACCTGGGGATGCTGTTTGACAGCAGCTGAAAATAAGCCAGCTGTGTCCAGGTGGCCAAGAAGGCCAATGGCATCCTGGCCTGAATCAGCAAGAGTGGCCAGCAGGAGCAAGGCAGGGATTGTCCCCCTGTACTCAGCACTGGTGAGACCACACCTCGAATTCTGTGTCCAGTTCTGGGCCCCTCACTACAGGAAGGACATTGAGGTGCTGAAGCCTGACCAGAGAAGGGCAACAGAGCTGGGGAAGAGCCTGGAACACAAGTCCTCTGAGAAGCAGCTGAGGGAACTGGGGTTGTTTAACCAGGAGAAAAGGAGGCTCAGTAGCAACCTCATTGTTTCCTACAAACACCTGAAAGGAGGTTGTAGCAGAGTCAGGATCAGTCTCTACTCTCAAGTAACAACAAATAGGACAAGAGAAAATGGCCTGAAGTTGCAACAAGGGAGGTTTAGATTGGGTATCAGGATAAATTCCTTCCCTGAAAGGGTGGTCAGGCATTAGAATAGGCTATCCAGGGAAGTGGTGGAATTGCCATCTGTGGGAATGTTCAAAAGGTGTGTGGATGTGGCACTTGGGGACATGGTTTAGTGGTGAATAAAGCAATGCTGGATTAATGGTTGGACTCAATCTTGGAGGTCTTTTCCAACCTTAGTGATTCTATGAGTCTGAGAGATGCTGGTCTAGATATTTGTCTTGAAGAAGCCCAAAGTCCTTTCCACCCCTAATTTCTCTTAATAAGCACACATGATAAGACAACAGGAAGCTAATACAATTTCTAGTGACATTTTACCCCGGACAGACTATCACTAATCAGCATTTCACTAAATACAGGAGAGGCCTTCACAGCACAGCTGGTAGTGCTCTCTAGTGGAGATAAAGGAGGAAATGCTGCAGACTTCATACCCACTGTGGCTTCTTGAAACAGAAAACAAACTCATTTTAACTGTATTTTAATCACAATTTTCTGTAAACATAAATAATGTTATTCCAAGCTGAAAAGGCAAAACAGAGTGAGTCTCTTCAGAACACAGATTTCCTAAATATCTATGAAAGATAAAGGGTTTATTTTCCCTCATCAGTTGAGCACTTTGCTTCTTATCAACTTAATTCACTATGGGCATATGACAGAAGAGAACACCACTGTGCAATATTTGAAGTGTGCTTTATTTTTCATATCCAAAAGCAATATATACTACAGGTAACTACTGCAAAGCTTGAGGTAGATGGATGATAAACCAGAACACGGATGAAGCGGAGCCCCTCTAGTGCATTCCTCTATTAATAACATCACAGTTGACAGAGGAAATTTGGCAACAAAAAGTTTGTCTATCAGGAGTCAAGGAAGCTAAAAATCTTGCTAAGAACTCTGACCAATATCAGCATTTTTGAATGCAGTACTTTGTGGACAAAACAAAAAAAGCATCCTTAACACACTGCCATAGGCACAGAATCTTAGTTGCATATTTCTGAGATCTTCTGTCTCCCAATCCATACACAATGCAAAATCTTCATGGTATGCCAAAATTATTTTCTCGACAGTAGTTACATATCCAAAGAAGAAGTGGACAAACTGCTTTAGGTTGTCCATCAAGACGACCTTGGATTCAGAGCTAAATCTTTGAATTATTGGTACTGCCTCTTCCTTTTCATAGTGAAGGAGGAAATGAGACTTAAGGGACTATACAGCTCCTGTGTGATGAGTGAAATTTTGGATAAAAGCAGATGGTAATTATCAGAGCTGGTAAAAGAGAATAGAGTAGGAATGTTGATATGCTCTTTTCTGATTTTATATACAGCAATAGAAATTCTAAACTCCAATCAGGTCCTCAGTTCTATCTGTGCAGATTTAAACTTTCAAATCAAAACTTAGAGGACATTTTCAGTGCAATCTGAATTTATTCTTCATGGTTATGTCCATGTTCTACTAAACAAAACTGAACGGAAGTCAGCAATTGTTGGACAAGGATGAAATTATTTCAGCAATTTAGAGTAACATGAAGAAACCAAATGGGTGCCATAGCATACATATGAAGCTACAGTGAGAAAAATTTCAAGTTTACAAAGGTACAAAAATTTAATCTATGGTCACTGTGAAAGATTAAAGGCTATATGTGCATTTTCATCTGTGTACACAGACAAACATAGTGGTAAGGCAATGAATTAAGCTTGTCCTGTTTGAAAGATGGAGATGATTTAACAAATCTGTGAATGCCTGTGTAGGCTTACAGTGTGGATGTAATTAGGATGGCTTTGGTGGAAACATTAAGCAATGAAACAGCCTACATATTAATCCATGTGCTCACTCAGTTTTCTTTAAGAAAGCTTCAACAGCACCCCTGAGGTGCCTCTTTAATCTGAAGGAGAAGAACAAGAAATTTTATACAACCTCACACCAAGAAATACAAGACATTACTATGCCATTAATGAAGTATTTAATGTTGATCTTTTGGTCCCATCAAGGGCTCATTCTCCTAGAATCTGTCTGAAACTACCTCCAATGATATTTTGTTTGTAAAGGTCTTATTTTTCTTTTAGTTTTTTATAAACATTGGAATACAGAACCTTTCAGGATCCAACAGTTCCTATGAGTAATTCATGATAATTCCAAATGATTCCAACACAATGAATCAAGCTACTGACACAATAACTCTGTTTTGCAATTGGGAGAGAGAGTAAACACAAACAGCAGGGCATTTTTTTCAATGATGCTTTCAGAGAGACAAGCTCACCTCTCCTGGTAGGGGTAATCAACATTATCTTCTCTCAGACTAAAGAAAAACTACTGCATAGGGAAATGTTTATTAGTGACCTTGTACACCAGTCCTTTAACAGCTTACAAGGTATTAAATTAACATAAAGTTAGTCAAACTTATCCTCTGTTATTGTTCTAAGGCAATACTCTCCATGCCTCTTTTCAGACCAAGATTTACAAAGAAAATTCACAGAGCAACACAGATGTAGAGATATGTAGAAAGGCTGCTAAATTTACAGCAATGGGAATCTGCAATGCCAAAAGAGGTAAGGTGCCAAGTGTTCTACTGAAACAGCTGAAGAACACAGCAATCAGTCCCTGATACTAAGGAGGGGTTGCAATTTTATTTTCTGTCTGGTTTAGTTTGCATAAGAATAAAGAGCAGTGTGTCAAAGCAACTCCTAACAATATCCAAGGTCTTTCAAATTCTTTGAACAATCTAATTTTAGGACCAGGTATGGAAAATTAGAGATTCTGTTTATTTGCTTTGTACCAGCAGCCAGAATAAATTTTGCCAGAATGACTTTCGCTTTCTAGCAACTATAACATCACTGAAGTAGATAAACATCAAGAAATTTTTCAGCATGGTCTTGGATAAGAGTTTCTACCAAAGGCATCTACAATTTTTTTTCTGTATTCATACAGATGTGTGAAATGAAAAAATCGCGAGATACACAAATAGAATAAGCACTCTGGTCTACAGCAGCATACCTGTCATTCTATTGTACACCCAGAACCCAGTGGACTCCTTGGAAGCAGTTGGTCCATTCATATAAAAATATATATATATATAATATATATATATTCATACACACATATATCATTTCTCACATATGTAAACTCAGCTGATCCTGGTCTTCATTATTTTAAGAATGAATTGCCAGAAGGTAAAGGACAGGCAGGCAGCTCTTGAGACAATCTTGAAACTACTCTCAGTGAAAACACATCTCAGATTCTCCGTAACTCACATACAGACACCCAGCATTTTGCATCATACTCCAGTAAATGGAGATATTCAGATTAACACATAAATCTGGGTCTGCATCCAGATTCATATGCAAGATCTTTCAGTTCTCCAGCCATTTAAATATTTTCATTATATTATTATTTAAACAGGAAAACAAATATTGTATTTATTACATGTATCATCCTACCTTAACTGGTTAAAACTCAGTTCTTTATAGTCCAAGCCAACAATTAACAATAGTTCAAGTTATTATCAGTATATTACTGATATTATCAGTATATATCAGTATATTATCAGTATAATACTGAACTCCAATCTCACTAAAAACAACTAAAAACAGAAGAAAAAAAAAATAAAGCATCACTCTAATATAATAAGCCAGTAAGTCTAAATTAAAAAACCAACCCTGAAGAAGACACCAGGCACCTTTTAAAATAAGAATTTTATCAGTAACTTTATCCATTTCCCACAACCAAGACTTTATTATCATTTCTATCTTAGTTATCAACTCAAGTTTGGCCCATGACATAACGTTCTAACTACTAAGAAAGAATAATGGAAGCATTTATTAGAAAAGGAAGGGCTGCTTGCTTTATACTTCCCATTTGTTTGCTAACAAAACATTCTGCCTGACTTTATAAAATAGCAGCAGTCAGAATGAACAAACAGAAAAGAATTAAAACTTAAATGGGATACAGTACTCTCCCCCAGTAAGCACCACTTCAATAGCAAAGCACAAGAAGGGTAAAAAATGAAACTAACTTTAAATTGACCAACCTTGTTTTAAAAAAAAGAAGACTGTCTTTGCTAAAAGAATTCTATTTTTACAATCTGATTAATATTTCCTTCCAAAAATCTGGACTTGCTTTATATCAATTCCCAAAACTGAAACAAAGGGAAAAAAGCCAATTCTATCTAATGGCATACTGCATGCTAGACCCTCCAGCTGCCTGCTGTTTAAATTAGCACGACGGTTTTCAAAGAGCTGCAAATTCAGAAGAAACAATACATAAACCAGCTGACAAGCACCAGAAGCAGGTTCAGGTGCTCCAGACACCAGTGTCCACCAAGACCAGGTTTCTGCAGCTCTGCTTCTCCTCACGTTCAGGGACTGTAATTCTACCCACACAAAGCAGAAGGATCCTGTTCCTCCATGCAGTGGTAACAGGAGCATCTGTAACATGTACTATTTTTAGAACTAGTCCACGGCCAGCTAAGAGGAATGAGGAGCTGGAGATCAGGGCACAGTTTTTGCACATTTCCAGTCCCAGGCAGCCAACGTTTTGTGGGTTACACTCTGGTGATGTCTGCAGGCTTCTCTTTGCAGCCCACAGGCTCGACTATTTTGTAGACAGCTCAAGGCTTTGGTTGCATCACATGATGGCAGGTGCCAAAACCAAAACGTAGCCCTCTAAATCATACACACACTCTTAATCCTGTTCAAAACGTCAAAATTTTCTTCCAATTATTTTGACCCGCAGGAAGACTTGTAGTTGAGCAACAAATGATTTCCAGGCTTTTATGTCTTGTAAGAGCTCAATATCATTATTCTTATCTAAACTGTACACTGGAAATTGGAATAAAGCACCAATTCGTGAAATGATAATTCTACCATGAGAAATTTTCAAACATTAAAAAATTAGGTCTTCTTGGCTGTTCTGTGAAATTCATTTCAGACACAGGAATTAAGCAACATTTTAAAATAAAGCACAAATAGGCCATCTTACAGATACTGATATGGCACATCCCATATTCATAAGAAAAAAGGAAAGTTCTAGATCTCCTCTCAAAAATCAAGCATTTTGGTAAAGGTTTTACAGAGTACCATGAAACTTTAATGTGTATGTCTCAAACACTGAGAAAGGCAAACACGGAGCCATTCAAGAGCCCCATCTTATTTTTAGCTTAACTGTTGCCCATAGGGCACTATAGACATTTTTTTCTTCTCTCTGCCTTCAACCCCTCAAATAAATCCCCTTTATTGGATTATGGATTAATGCAGCAACTACAGCAGTAAGCTGTTTCCATGAGAGTGATAAAACATAAGATGTGTACCATTCAGCAGAGGAACATCTCAATTGGAACTTGTGGGTCTGTCCTGAATATTGCATTCATTACATGAGAACAATATTTATATTTCATAAAGTATATTTTGAACAACATCAACAGCACAGAAACTTAGCACCTGCTAAAACAGTTTTGCAAACACTTCATTAATATATAGCTACTTGTTTCCTTAAAGCATCTAATGTCCAGTAAATCTACTAGTATTAATTTTAAGTCATTGCTCCCATTAAACAATTAATAGTTACATGTATGTTGAAGAATATATTAATTTAAGATTATTACATAAATTACAGGCTGCCCTTTCAATGCAGAAAGGTGAACTACTGATGCTGCTTCTTTTTCACAAAGAAATAAAACTGTACTATTATACTAGCATCACAAACTGTGATCCCCTGAAACATACACTCAGAACAGCTTTTACCCAAAGACCTCAAAACATTTGACAGATGTCTACTCTCACTTTATAGAGTATGATGCATAAAATGGAATAGTATCCTCCTGAATAAGAGAATTTCAGACAAAGTCAGTGACAGAAGCTAGAAATAGAAACCCCAGTTCTTCCAACTATCACACACCACCACTGCTCTGTCTGCATTTTCACCTCCAAAAGACTGATGAAAAAGGAAGTTATGTGAGTTAAAAATAACTTCTGATTAGCAAGGCAGAAGCCCTATGAAAACCAAATGAGCCAGAGTCTCACTCAAGGCTGAACTAGAACCTAAGCTGCGGCAACTGAACATTGAAAGGCCAGGTTAATGTTTTGCTCAAATTAAGTGAAATTGAGTTTTCCAAGACAACAGTTTTGGTCCAGTAAAGTGTTAAAAGCGGTCACCTATAAAACTTCTTCTATTACTCAAACTGATATAGCTGAACAGACTAGTCACAGAAAACCTCTAGATTTCAAAAGGACAGAGAACAGCCTTTACAACAACTTCAAGTTGAGAATATGAGTTCTGATTTCATCTGGGCTATGTTAATTAATATGAGGAGGCTGAAAACTTGTGAAATGGAGATTTTTCTAGGAAAACGGCCAAAGTTAAAAAGCATTTGTCATTTAAGAAGGGCAGAATAGACAATCACTATTCACATGTGATATACTGAAGATTTAAAGGAGTGGGAAAATTAATGCAATTTCACAAAATCCCTTTTTTGAGGCCAGGATAGTCTACATAAACTCATACTTAAAAACACAGATTTGTCTTCTGAATGTTCCTTTAGGCCCACCTTGGTTAAATTCCAACTACCCATTTTCTTTTGTTTGCCTGAAAAAATAGAGTTGTTAGGTATTATCTCATTCCTAGATATGTGTTCACTTGGATGCTAAGAAGTTATTTGTTCTCCCTCTTGTTACTCCCATAACAACATTTGGTGACCTATATTGAATAGATTTCATTCTGGTGTGTGAATATGTAAGGCACACAGATTTTGTTGACTTTAGTGGGGAGGAGAACAAATATTTACCATAGGAAGATGATGATTCATTGGGAAGCTTTGCATTTGTTGCTCTGCAAGGCCTGGACTATTTGATGCAAATTCACTTTAAAAAGGGCTGGCTCTGCTCATGGGAGGGGATTATTAGGAAGCTAGGAAAAAGTGTTGAAATTTCTTCCACATACCATTTCCCACTACAGCTGGTAATGTTCAGTCATTTTCTGTATAGATTCCAAGCCACAATGCTAAGCCACCATAGGGATTTTTCAAGCTGTATTACAGCCGATTCCTGCTTGATAGTCAAAAAATTTACTATTTCTCTTGAGGAATAGTGTTCTGAGGTATATGCTTTGAAAGATGAATACCAAATGCACTCTCCTTACTGCAGATGCAGTGATATCTAAGGGCTATACAGTATGCATTTAATTGTATATCACAGATGGCTGCTGCTTTTAAAACAAACAGATGTTTATCACATCTTCTTTCTTCAATATATGCAATTTGTCGGCTGCCAGTCAATATCAAGATGGATATTTAGGAAGCTGATATTGATGAAGAAATGTATAATGAAAAAGCTAACTGCAGCACAGTTCTAGACAGCTAAAACTCTTCAATTTGTTTTATTACTTTACCTTTACTTAAGCTTTCTTTCCAATGAAAACTGCACCAGAATTGCCAGTTTTCTTTTACACATACAGCTGGCATCAACTGCTATCATAATCTCCAGTTACAGATGGATGTGCAGTCATAACATCAACACAGCTTCAAAACCAATGAAGCTGCTAAAACACAAGTTTCCACAGAGTAGTACAAAGAGTTAAAACATATTATTTGAAGTTCCACAACCCTTCAATCCCATCACTCATAAGGATACTTTGGACATAAAGAATTTACAAATATGAATTGTGTTTAGTCAACTTCTGCCATGCTGACTATTCCTACAGAACCTTTATCGTAACTGCTGTACTGTCAAAATCCTTGGATACCTTAAACTGATTCTAAACAATACTGAGGACATAAATCACCTTTAAAATTCGCAGAGTGGGAAACTGAGATACAGACCCATTGTCAAGTACACAATTGCTGAGGAACGCATTTGAGTAGCTGTCAGAAGGGGGTGCTAACACGACCTCTGGAAGGGGCAGCTCCTTTAATCACGGCTGGCTCAGCCAATTTTTATGCTCACAAAGGAAAAACAAATATTTTGAATATGTACAAAACTACTTCAATAACACTAAAATGTAAAACAAGGGTGGGACGGCAGAACTGGACAAGCAAAGGGGTAGAGGAAAAAACCTGCAGCCAAAAGGAGACAGGGAGCTAGCACCAAGACTGCACTAGAGAGCAAAACAAACCTCAAGCACATGCTGACAGACCTGAAAGAAAGAGTAAAAGCAGGGAAGGCAGTAACCAGAAGAGACAGGCAAGAGGAAACTGTGTACAGTGCCAATCAAATATCCTACCCAGCTCCTCATAGAAAGAGGAAAGGAAAAAAATGTGCCTTTTTTTCTGCGTTAAGTTTTCTCCATGCAAATTTTACATTAATGACACATTGATGCGCTAGGATTCAGAAGAAAACTAAAGCAAGTCCAAAGGTTTTTCCTGTAAATAGCACTGTTGAGCTATAGCTGTTAACCAGAGCATGATGGCAACCCAGGTCCCCTCTGACCAGGATCGGCACTGCACAGTCTGAACACATCCTCAGTGCGGCTGCTTCTCCGCAACACGTTCTTATGCAAACTCACCCAATCTCACTCCTAATCTCAGAAACAAGTTTATAACAACAACTGTCTCAAAAATGAAATCTAAATAAATTTATGCATGGGCAGTTTCACTGTTTGTCATAGTTTTTCCCAAATTGATGCAGGGAAAACATGTTTTTCCTGAGGAATTAGAAGCATATTAGGGTACAAAACTGCTCCATGAGGAAAAAAAAAGTAATTCAGAGACTTTATTTGTATTACAAATAGAGTTACCACTATAAACTAGACCCAGCAACCATAACCACCAAGCATACAACACAATACCTACAACAAAACTCAAGAGTGTAACTAAAGTGAAAAGTATATTCCAGCAGCTGCTCCCACCAAACAGCAAGTGCAAATCTGCAAACTAGAAACCAGCCAGCTACAGAATATCCATGCTGCACTATACTGCCCCATCTCTAATAAAAAAGTATTTACAAAGAATAATAAATTGGTTTCATACAGTGCTTTCATTAGAAAGTCCCTAATCCTTTTCATCATGATTACAACTTCATGTGTTATATAATGTAAATACATTTGGCAAATCTATCTGAATCCCCCACTTCTGCTGCACACTATTATTCTAGTTACAGAAAGATGGTCATTTTTAACAAGCAATATGATAAGTTTTTAAAGCAAGCTGACAACTACAAAAATGACTGCCATGTCATCCCACCTGATACAGCAACCTATATCACAGACATCAACTTTGAGAGCTGATTAGTATCCTTAACAAAGGTCTAACAAATTTCTTCTGTGTCTTAAGCAGACAGCTAGGAGAAAAAAAAGAGCTATTTGCTCATTTAAATAAATTCTTAGGAAGTAATTAAAGAAATAAAATAAGGTCACTTAATTTAGCTACAGGCTATGGTTAAGTCATGTGTGATAGTCACTTAATAAAACAATAAACATGTCAGACAAATCAACAATAAAAAGAGAATTTTTTGGAAGACTAACACTTTCCATCCAAAAGTGAACGAGTACCTGCTTAATATGTTTCCTTATAGTTATGACATAAATACCTTCTTTCTTTACATACAGGTTCCAGGAAAAATAGCCTTCAGAAAGTCAGTCCTGCCTTTTCTTGTTTCAGTTGGTTCACTACATTGAGCCACCTAGCAAGAAAAGCAACAGAGGTACATGGTCTCTTGATTTTTACGTTTCTGAACTCAAGACACAGCACTGCATTGCTCTTTTCCCTGCACACTTTCCTTCTTCACAAAAAACTTTTTATTGTGCTTTAACAGAAGGTCAATGGCTATCACTTCTCTACTCCAGCACAATGGTGAATTGAAACAAGAACCCATAGCTGTTTAGACCGACAAAGCAACCAGTATGTCTAAGCCAATAAAGCGATTTGTTCATTAAAGCTACTAATAAAGCAACCTTTTGTTAGTCTATGAAACATCAGAAACCTCATAGAATGCATTTAACCATGCTTTCTTAAAAATCACCAACTCAGAAGTTCTAAAATCTGTTAACTTCTCCACTTCCTTAAACTGATAGTAAAATACATTTGTGTTGACTTTTCAAAACACAGCAAGTGTGACACAAACTTTCCTGCCTACTCATCATCAGAAACGTTTAGGGCTTTTGGTGAAGAGATCTCCCCTGATAAGAGCTCAAATCCATCACATTAATGCATTATGTAAATCTTCCTATGCAACACTGACAACCTGTATTAGTGACCACCACAACTATATACAAGAACAAAATCATTCAATGGGCACACTCACTTTGGACCCAAAGATTAATTTGGATTTGACAAACAAAAATGAGGAGAGCTGTAGCGGGCAAAGATCAAAAATGCTGTTAGCACTTGTGTCCATTGCTTTCAATTAAACTGAAACAAAGTCTGAACCTGAGTCCCCAGCACTCAGTGCTGCTGTCCGGAGGGGATTTGTAACTATTCTCAATAACCAGCACTAACATGACAATTGCCACAAACTTTCTCCAAACAACATCAGTATTTTTGCCCTGACTTGGCTGCACAATATAAGCAATCCTTGAAAGCATTAAAATGAAGTCTCCCCCCTTACTCATAACTTCTAGATTTGCTTTGTTAACAAGTAACTCCTTTAGTATTTGATTAGAGACTGGGCCACCAAAAAGGAAGGAAAAAAATGCCATTTTCCATCTAATTACCATCAGTTAGACTAAAAAGGCCAGGCAGGTATTTCCTCTAAACTTCTGTGTTTAAAATCTGCAAAAGACAATTTTATTAGCAGCAATATACAAGTATCAAAGCTGCATAAGGTGTTAACACAGAAAATAAAGCAAAACAGTATGTGAGGGGGAAAGTATATGCACTCTTACTCATATATAACAGTGAAATACCCCTTTTCTAGAAGCAATCTGAAGTCATTCTTTTGTTGCCATTTCTCATCTGCCTCTTTCAACAAGCACACTGCAACTTCTGGATTTTTTATATGCACAACAACCCGAGCAGAAAATACAAGTTTCATCCTTATTACTGCAACTTCTCCAGAACAAGATTCCCATTTGTTACACTGGATATAGCATTTGAATTCTCAGTGGAAGTTCTTGTAACAGAATGACAGTAAAATATTTGTCCCTACTCAAAGATATGTACAATCAGCCAAAGTTCTACCCTTCGCTATTCAGCAAAAAATAATCTTTATTTATAAAATAAACAAGTCTGCTATCTAGGACGGAGATAGCATCCCTCCCTCTACACTGTGACTCTCACTATCAAGCCCTGAGATTATATCCTCCTCCTGGAATTAAGTGCTTATTCTAACAATAACACTTCAATAGCATGTGAAACTTTTCAATTAAACAGTTGTCAAGCGGCCTGATAAGGCACAGAAAAACAACTGATAGCTGAAACGAGTCATACACCAAGTTTTGCAGACTTCCTAGTTCCTGCCAAACAAATAGTTAATCAGTGAGTAGTCAAGAGGCAAACAAATGCTCATTAAAATTCATAGCAAAAAGAAACAGATCATTTTATTTAACTGTAAAGTTTCAACCATCTTCTAAGGTTTTCACTTAAAAGTTTTTTGGACTTTGGAGCCTTTCGCCTACTATTGCACCACTGACATGTGGTAGCAAAGAAAACAGCAGGATAGTAACTACTGCAAAGACACTGATCCTAAAGACTTACACAATGCTCTTCTTATATTTTCTTCGAGAGAGGATACACGTGACTTTCAAACAGCAATTAAAAACAATTTAGACATAATATTTTCCTATTTAAGTCCTGAAGTCACGCTTCGCTAATTCTTCCTGCCCATACCTGATCAGGTCTTCCAACAATTCTACAGTCTAATATTCACTTAGGCTGAGAAGATTCTTACAGAAACAATCAAGAACACAATACACTGCCTGATATTTGTGATCAACTGCACTTTTCAGTTTGCTTAACTTCCAAAATTAATCCTCTCCTTCAGTTCAATTCTACTCCTCTCACAGTACAAAGGCAGTGGAATTTATGTTCCTAAATAACTTAAGCATACTTGAAAAGTCCCACTGTTCACAGATTAACTTCTTGCTCTTACACGTAAATAAACAGAAGCTTAGACTAGTGATTTTTTATCAATGGAAAACTGACAATTAGTTCTTTTCTGAGGCAACAGAAGTACATGACTAAGAAGTTTGACAAATTTACTATTTGTAGCTACTGATGCAGCAAACATGCAAGTGCATAGCTTTCTACAGGTATTCTTATGGCCAAATCTAAGGGTATACTCCAGAGACTGCAGGATCAAACCTAGATTTCGTTTATCTTATCTTTATCCATATTCCAGAAGAGCTAATATGATAGTCTATCACTAGTGGCAACATAAAATTAACCACTGAGTTAAAATGCTTCACAAGTATCTCTAGATTTTTCCTCCATGATAGCAATCAATTTAACACACAAAAAAAAAAATATATCTTCAAAAACATGTAAAGGCCTGTGATGATTTATACAAATAACTTAGATAAGTTAAATAAGTTAAGTATTTTAAAAAACACTAAGTTACATGCCTTTAACACCTTAATACCTCAAGATGTAGCTTGCAGAACCCTTCTATATACTTCTAGAAATAATACATTCTTAAAATGTATACATTTATAGGACTGTTTAAGAAATAGACTCTATAACCTATTCCTATAGATTCTTATTCCTAAACGCAATCTATTTGTATAGATCTACAAATCACCCAGTTAAATAAAGGCTTTAGACACATATAGAAACCCAACAAGGATTAAATTTACTTTTCTTCACAAAAGTACTCACATGGGATGATAATGAAATTGAAGTTCACAGTGTGCTCTTAACACCACAGACCAAAAAGAAAATTTCATTTACAAGAGCTGAATTTTCGTTTCCTCTGCCTGGTTGCAACACTTGTAATGCTAACACAGGAAACTTGCTATTTATCATTTCAGATAGAGCCTAGTGTTTCTTTAAGTGTTTCTTTTTTCTTTTTCCATGATCCATAACATCAATAGAGTGAAACTTCAGAGTTGCTAAGCTGATGTTCTAACCACATTAAAAGATGACCACAGAAATAACCATACAGGAATTGCCATTTCCTGGAGACACAAATGAGAATTCCTCATCCTTACTTGACTACCCATAATTTTCAAAGGGTCAAGCAATTGTTCAGCAAACATGCCCCCAGTATAGCCTAAACTTCAGATGCAGTGCCATTCATACAGCTGAGTTCACTGATAAAGCACCAGTAAGCACTGGTACCCAAACAGCACCTCTACATTTCTACAAGAAAAATCACGTAGTGAAGGAGCATTACAGAGGTGAGCTCTTACAGCAAAAAGTGCTTAAATACAGAAGGAACTGGGACCTGAAAAAATGGTCTTTTTAGGATCCAAGATCCCCATTTCAAGGAACTATGCCAGAGGCAAGGGACATGAAAAGCAAAGAATAGTCGTTGTTCATTGCCCCCTGCAACACAAACGTGGCAACAGCTAAGGAAGTGAAGAGAAGCCACCTTCAAAACTTGAGTGACTCTTCAGGCAGCAGCCAGCAGATCTGTGGGAGTTCTTGCAAAAGGATGCAATGGAGACGAAAAATTTTACAAGCGTTCAAGAAGAAATTGTACAAATTCTCAGAAGAGAAATCATTCAAGAATTTCTGAATAAACAGAAACAACATCTGGCTCAGAGATTCCATAACTGAAAGTAGCTGGAGAACAAGCATGAAATGAAAGGCGTCTAAAATTTATCTTGTTCTCAATGTTCCCCATGCATTCATTTTTTTGAGATAGGTCATGTGAAGAATTACGGAACTTCTGGGTTCCTGGACAACATTTTCTCTTTTATGGTTATCAGACACAGAATACTAGGCTAGAAAGAACAACTGCTAGTGTGATCCAGTGGGCCAATTCTTCTAGAATACATTTGGAACTATTTATTTAGCACAATTTAAAACAGAACATTTCAATTAAAATATAGAAGTATTTTAATTTTTGGACACCTCTCCCAAAACTGCCATCTTGAGAAAAGATACTATCCTCAAATGTTTTAAGGAGCTTGACCTTTCATTCAAAATATTAGTTAGAAAATTATATCTCCACTTGAATAACATTACTGATGATTCTCCACTAAAACAGCCACAGCACTTCCATGGCTTTCTCTCCTGGACACTGTGTCTGTGGAAGCACTTACTGGGCAACACAATGGTCCTACTACTGAACAGTTCCAGCTGCCATTTTTCTCCAGAGAAAAGCTAAATGACTCACTTTGAGTTTATCTGCAGGTTGATTTCCTTCTGGGGAAAAAAAAGGGAAAAAAAAAAAAAGGGAAAAAAAAAAGAAGAATATGTCACAGGCATCAGCCTGTTCACTAATTAGGGAGACCTCTATAGCCTGTTTGTTCCCTTTCCACGGCACATCTCACAGTGTTTCTGCCATCTGAATTCAAGATCTCCGAGTGTAAGGAGTGCATTCAAAGTGTAAGAAAGACTACTTGAGCACACAAGTTTCTCAGCTGCCACCACTCCACTACACAATTTCGGGGAGTAGAACAGAGCTAACAAACCTAAAGCACCAACACCTCAGTTGGAGAAAACATGGTACTTCTGCATTTTCTCATTTTATTAGCAGAAATCAGAAGCGAGTGATTCCACAGTAACAAGAGAAAAAAAATATTTATAAATAATAAAAATTACATTCACCTCCTACTAAAAATACCTAGTATTAAAATGTGAGAAAACACAATGCTTACCTACATTTGAAAGAGCTAGTAAATATGATTTAATGTGTTACAAACAAATAAGCCATTCATGCATAGCAAGCTAGCTGAAACAATTGTTCAGAGAATACGATTGTAAAACATATGCAGGTTGATATCAGAGAATTTACACAGCATGGTTTCTGGAAAGGAAACCATGCTTTTTTAGGCTAGTAGAATTTTATAACAACAGTGAACAAGGGAGAAATTGCTGAAAGACAGACTTTCAAAAAGCCTCCCTCAAAGTCTCAAGAGGCCATTAAGTAAAATTAATATTGGTGTTAGGGGAAAACATTTGTGTTTAGATGCCAGCAGTAAAGTATCAAAAAGAAAAAGCAGTAAGTGGTCTATTAATTTACAGAAAAGGGTTAACAGCAGAAGGCCACAATTCTGCACTAGAACTGCAACACATATTCCCTAATGGTCCAGAAAGCAAAAAGTGGCAAAACTCATTCACATAAAAACTATTAAGGTTAAGATAAGAGAAGGAACCTTAAGAATTTCATATAGTCTAACCAAGCTAGATAAAATGGGAAACACATGACAGACAAAGAAAATAATCAACAAAGCATTGTGTGTCCAGGTCAATGTTTTACTCACCAACTTTATGGATCTTAACAACAAATTCAGAAAGAAACATGTTGACTCTTGATAGTCCACAAAAGAAAAATACTTAGTAAAAGAAAAAATTAGGCTGTGCATTAAATATTTTGGAGAATATTATAATTGATACATTACAAACTCAATACGGCAATTTTAAACGGGAACTTTGTAAATACACAGCACTCCTAAGCAGGCATAAAAAATTGTTTGAAATGTAGTTAAAAAGGTGAAATTTAGTAACAGGCATCTTAAAGGGGAAGCCAAAAACCATCAGAAAGTTTGGGTATGTTAATTGTAACTGAGAGATGCAGAAGAATATAAAGGAAAAGTTATAAAAAAGACACTGAGTTTTGAACTGAAAAAGAGAAAGAGAAAAAGAACTTCTAGTTTTACTGGATTTTTATAACAAAAGTAATATATTCAACTAAACAGGGGTTAAAGCATCACAAATAACATAAAGAAGAACTGAACTAAGTGAAGCTTTATACATTATACTTTTCAGTACATCTTTGCGAAAAGTGATTCTGAAAAGAAAGATACACGCACCTTATAATGAAATCCTACTGCTTTTCTGGAGATGGCAACTGATAGGCAGAGAGAACAGAACCAAAGTTACACTCTCAGCTTCACCATCAGTAGAATTCTTGAACACAACCTTTTCCCGCCTCTGGCAGCAGCCACCAAGCATAGCTCTGCACAGCTCTGCACCCACCACAGCACATGCTGCCTCTACCCCAGCTAGCAGGTGGGTTATATGGGGAGTGGTCTAATAGGCTGCAGAATCTGACATCTTGTGGTAAGGGAGGTCACAGGAGATAACAGGACAGTAATCAGGACTGTTACTGCAGTGATGGGATACAGCAGCAGACAGAGGATACAAATCCACAGGAAACTAGGTTTAGTTAGCTCCGCTGCTCACAGAACAATTTGTTTCCCTTGTGTTTTACAGATTTGAATACTAGTATTTCTGTACATTGCAGCTTTGATCACTGTGTTAAATGTAGCTCTACTGAATAAAAGGATTAGTTTGTCCAGATTGGCATGCTTGTGACTGTGATATGAAGAAAACTCAAGGGAAAAACCTTTGAAGATCAAGCACATGCTCTATTTTAAAGGTTGAACTGGCAGTAGTAGCTGAAGGTGGTTTGTATGATGCGTATAGTTTACAGCACGATACCTATGACAATACTTCTGCAGTTCAGTATAAGGATTATAAACACTTTCCGATTACTTAAATATGTCTTGCTGTTAAAAGGGTGAATACCACTCTCTCCTTACAGAAAAGGCTAAGTAGTCAGGCAAGAGTAGCACTTATGCTCACAAGCAGCTGGATTTCAGAAGTGGACAGCACAACCACAAAAGCAAAGAAGGGACAGGGGAACAAGATCAGCCCTTTTGGTTATAGCACATATGGTTTCAGCAGATCATCATACCACAACCACGAGGTTTCAGGGCACAGTTAAGCTGATCTAATGAACAGCCAGTGCCCAAAGGATTCACTGCCAGCTGTGTGTCCCCCGTGCCAGCTCTAATGCATTTCCATGTCACATTGAGACACTTTTTAGTTCCCTTCTCACTTAAATTCAGGGAACTAAAATGATAGAAAACCAATAGTACAAAATTAATTTCAATAATCTTGATTAAAAAAATTGGATTAAACCAATAGCTAGTGCAGGAAGAGATATGGGTAGGAGAAGCTGTTATGAGCCATTCCTTTCAGCAGCAACTAAGCAGGTGAAATACAATATGAAATGACAACCCCATGAAGGACAAGTGAACATAGCATTTCAACCTTTGTGACATTTTCAATTATTTTATGAAGGAAGGGCAAAATGTTTAATGGTAAGTTTCTCCTTTTTAATCTTTGCTAGGTCGTGCCTAACCTACGCAATCGATTTTGTTCCCACCACACTGCAGTGTAAACAAATAATAGGAATGAGAAGGACCAACACGTTAACATTTCTTTTGTGCCACTAAACAAGCTTTTGTTTTTCCAGTCATTCCCAGCACCCTTTTGAAAGGTTCCCACAGCCTGTGTAAACAACCACAAGCTGAGCGGGATGACTGTATGTACCTCCTACATAGGCAGGCAGCAACCACAGCATGCAGCTCCCCTCACTAGACAGCCACACACCCACCCCATGACAGGGGACACCACCCACCTCTGCTCTTCAAACAAAACTCTTGCCTGTGCTCCTGAGTCACACTGAGTGTTATCTACTGCTCCCACCAGGCCAAATGTCAGTAATGGCAGAGCTGAAGTTTGACCCTCAGTTATTTCACTATCAGCCCACTTCTTTTCTGGAGCGTATCAGGAATTACTTGATTTAAAAATACTCAGGCCTAACAGTGTTCAAAGCACAAATAACAACAGATTCACCACGGCAATAAGCTATAAAGCTGGGAATACAATACACAATGTAAAATCATAGAATCAGAGAATGGTTTGGGTTGGAAGTAACTTTAAAGGTCATGTAATTCCAACCCTTCTGCCATGGGCAGGGACACCTTCCCCTATACCAGGTTTTTCAAAGCTCCACTCAGCCTAACTTTGAAGATGAGATGAAAATACAGGATGTCCTGGAAACAAACTAAATGTAACTGTGCATGTCAAAGTTGTTTTGTTACAGCAAGCCATGTCTTAGAATCGGCCTAGTCGTAGTGCACTCAGGTATGTAAAACTCAGATTTAGGTTAAACATCTGGACAACCTAAGGAAGCAGCCATTATGGAGATAAACAGGGTTATTAACAGAAACACTTCTGTATTACAGTATTACAAAATGTAAAGTTCAGCCACCTGTGTATCAGAGCCCACCTAAGATATTATTAGCAGGACCTCTTTCACACATATAATCACTCCCCTGAAGACACATAATGTCAAAACATTGTTAGCATTACTACGGGGCTACCAGAGCCTGCATGCTACTCTTGACACGTTTCATGAACATCAAGAGGCTGTTCAGGGCCATGTATCACACAGCTGGTAGAGTGGAGCAAGTGCAGGGCAGCACAAAGCCCAGCCAGCTGGGAGTCAAGCAGTGACCAAGCCTCGCTGTTACCCAGACCACCAACAGCACCGTCAGAATCCACCTGCTCCCACAGATAACACAACAAGCACACCATGAAAGCAGAGGGATACAATTGCCCCCTTCCACCAGAGGCTTGTCATAAGGGTCGTGTGTGCTCCATCTTGGCTACACAGACCAGTTTATAAAACCACTGAAAACCACAGCAACTTTGCCTTAGCACACTTTAAAGGATGCTGAAGATTAGCCCTCAAGATCCATAAAAACTGTCACAAAACTATCACTATTGTACTCTGTAGTAAAGAAAAAAATGAGTTACCTGTCATTGCAGTGATCCACCCACTCGGAGAAATGCCACAGATCTGCAGACATACTCATCAGCTCTGGCAACAGCAGATGAAACTGCCACAGCAGAACTCAGAAACAAATGTTAAAAATAACTTAGACGAGGGTATCTCCAGGATCACAGTTTCAGGGCCCTTTTCTGTTGTGCTAGATCATCTCTTGCTTTGAGTATCATTGCATGAATTAAAACAAAATGGCAAGATATAAACAGCAAGAGAAGTAGACACTCCTGGCAAACTGCAGGTTTACTGGCCCAAACTCAGGGCCACCAGTAACACAGCTTAACAATGACACAGACAATGGTGAAGCAAAGGTGAAGACATCCTGTTTTCAACAGAGATTCAGCACTATGCCAAGCTGTGTGGGGTCACATTTGCCACAAAAGATGAGTAACATTTCCTCAGAGAGGTCTGAATCCATAGCTGTAGTTTTGGTTATCATTATTTAATGGTTACAGCCTTTAACATTAAAGAAAATACTCTAGCATATTCTAAAGCCTTATTAGGCAATGAATAAGTCAACAAAAGCAATGTACCCACTACTGTCAGGTCTAGCAAAGAAACGCTAGATTTTGCAGCTACTGCAATAGCTAGTGAGCAACTTCTCAAGCATGAAGTATGCTACAATGCTGAAAAGGCTTGCACTTGCCAGGCATCACACTGAGCAGCTTACCCTCCTAAAAAGGGAACTTGGGGAAAAGCTTGAAACCTTTTCTTCCCCATTGGCTTATGATGCTTTGGTCTTGTTAGTCATTTAGTAAGACAAGAAGCTTGTCCTGAAGTAGCCTGCTCAGTTCTGAATTCCCTGTGACTATCATCATTCCTGCAGATATATACGGACACACATTCTACCCTGAAAAGCACATCACATATTTTACATAAAGGCAGTAATAACCTTTCACATGCCATTTTGCAACACAGCAAACTAACTCCCTATAAGCATAGGCAGATCCTGCCTGCTACAACAGACCTAAATGTAAAGTTTCACCTTCAAGAAAACATGGCAAACTTTATCCTGAAAAGCACGTGCTCCAAAAGTAGCCATCAGCATGTCTGAGAACTCAGGGATAATGTGTGCAGTAAGGACATTATGACGGTCAAAGAGGGCAGAGTTTAAGTAGTTACTGTCAACAACACACACCCAGGGTTTGCAGCTCCTGTCCTTCTGAAATTCACAGCCGTTGCCACAACCTACAAGAACACAAAGCCACAGCTCAGTAACTCTGACTCTGCATGACTGAATTAAGGAATACTTCAATCTATCAAAAGCATCCACCAAAACTTTATGTGTAATCAAGTCTCCACCACCACCCCTAAGTTCTTTGATAAATCTACCAAGGAAACACACAGGGGAAGTCTCTGGAAACTTGTATCATGTAAAGGTCACCTCCCACATTCCAAGTCATCTAAAGCAACATTTCTTAAGGATGAAGTGCTGAAGAGGGAGAACAAGCTCTGACATTGGACCAAGAAATTGAGGAACAGGTGAAGGGTACATAGGAACAAGTACAACTATTATCCCAGAAACAGTTCAGATTCTTTATTTCAAAGAGACCCATGTGTAAAGAGGGAGAACTGGAAGGGGAAAGATTTAATTTATTATTACAACCTAAGATACTGGAGTGGTGAGACTCATTGATTGATGTTTATGAAGAGTTTAAGGGGAAATTATTGCAACTCTATTGCAACTCTCATCAAACCTCCCACTCGCCACAGCTCCAGCTCCACAAGGCCAGATCTCACCACAGCACATGCATGCCTCTCAGCTCCACCCTAGGCAGACCTCCTGCCTGGGTAAGGAGGCAGATCTTGTGCTTAGAAAGTGTTCAGCAGCACGCCCTGCCCTCTTGAGTGCACTTCATCTCAGCCTGCCCATTCTGAAGAGTTCATAGACTTCTCAGTGCTGCTTCTCCAGAGAAGTATTAGGCAAGTCACACCATCCACACCACTGAAAGGTTTTCAAGGAAAAAAAGCATTTCAAAACATTCATATTTTGGACAACTTTGAATAGTCAGCCTTTGAACAGGAAGAATTACTTAATCCTAACTACCTCAGAGCTGTCCCTCTGCTGTAAGCAGCCACTCAAGTCTCAGGTCACAAGATAAACTAGACTCATCTAGGCCAGCTTAGCCAGGCACTGCCTGCAACAGGCTTCTTCCATACTGGAGCTGCTTAGAAAGCACACAGACCAAGCAATTTCAAGAAACCCATCCCTTTCCCCTCCACATCCCAATGACCCCTGCCCACAAAGCATCAAAGATACATCAATATGTTAATCAGTTTCATAACAATGTATTTGGGTTACAAAACTCCAAACGTCACTCAACCTTTTATGAGAGTATTAAAGTGTTTTTCTTTTTTTTTTCAATATAAGCTGAAGTCAATAGCACCACAAAATGTATAATATTGGTATAACTCCAAATTACAGCCAAAACTGAAAACAGAACATACTTTTTTTGTTTGGCTGTTTCATATCTTAATTAAAACATGCCACCCTTATCTATTTTATGGCCATATTTGTGCTTGGTCTGAAAACTACACAAATTCTACTAGTTTATAGTGCAACGGCCACCATTGATCATGCTGAAGGGATCTGCATTGGGAAGAAAGAGCTGTTTGAGAGCAAATCTTGCTGTTGCAGCTACCTGCAAGCACACAGCTGCTGAAACCATCACACCAGAAGTGTGCCACCAAAACAGCACACACCAACACTTCATCCTCCAGCACAAAGCAAGGCCAACAGTCTCAGCTCAAGACTAAGGCAAAGCCTACCTGAACTAAGCAAACTAGTTTTGGACAATATTTCACACACTCCTTTTACCAACCAGCTGTGGGTGTTGTATCCCCTAGCTGATGGTAACATCGCCAATTGCCTCTGCAAATGGGAAAAGATGTCTGCTGGTAGGTTAGGCGTGACGCTATAGAAAAAAACGCATTGCTTCACCCCTTGTAAAAATAACTGCAATTGTTTCAGAGAACACTAAGAAAACAAAATAGAGAAGAGCTAGTCAATTACACAGATCTGTCTATTTAGCAAAAACGAGCAGTCTTGAGGAGATGAACACATATTTTTTGCCATAGTGAGATGGAAAAAACTACAGTAGTTCCTTTTACTCTGACATTCCTTACTTTTGAAGTACTTGACCTTACAGACATAAATCACGTCCACATTACTGACAAAAAAATCTGAGCAAAGATCTATTAGAAAATATGTGACTGCTGTGTACGCACTGATACAGGACAAACACTGGAGTAGCTAACCAGAACCATTGGTACAAAGACCCAGGCAGGATTCACAACATTGCAGCAGTTTAATTACTCCCATTCCCTCTTCCTGCCCAAGAAATGTCCCCTTACAAGTGAGCCACAATGCCTCTCACATTCATCACAGCAAAAAAACATCCTGCAAAGTTCTCAAAGAAGAAAAGTAAATGTATAGTTCAATATTTAAGTAAGAGCCTAATCAAGCTGTTATATTTATTGATTGATTTTGGCTGAACAGAGACGGGAGCCAAAAATTGATTATTTAATTATTTCACCAATCATCTTTACAAAGTGAAAGATGAAGAACCACCTTTCATTTTCAACTAAATACAAAACTGTAACAGGTGAGGAATGGACAGGGATTTAGTATTCTTCCTCTCTCCTAACACAGTAATAAGAAGGGACACCCGGCAACACGTTTATTCAAAACAAGGACTTGTCCATTCCTCCCTCAAAGCCACCAAACACGTTCACCCAAGAGGAAGCCACTCAGGGTTGCCAAACACACAGAAATTACACAGCCCTAAAGAACACACTGATAGCAACCGGAAGGGTGCTCTGGGATGGGGACCTGTAAGCATCTAGTGCTGCCTACAGTCTTTCACAGACATCCTCTGCTGACCACTGAGGGGTGGAGGAGACCAGACTGAACTGTCCTTGCTTGATTTAGCCAGAAGAGCCTGTGTAATAACCAGCGGCTGTACCACCACAAACCAAGATCAAGAAGTTTGTTGACAGTCAGTCAGTTTCCATACCTGCATGGGTCTAGGTCCTCATCAGACAAACACCTAAAATCTTTGTAGCCTTTGCTGTAACAAGAGACCATCTTAATGTCCACAGCAGTGATCTCAGTAAACAGATTTTGTCTATCCAATGAATACATAGAGCATTTCAGTACTGAACCATCCATCAGTTTCCACAAATTCACTAAAGCACAATACTTTGTTATGGAAGAGCATTTTCATGAGCAATTACACAAAATGTTTATTGTGTCTGTCTAGAATTACCTGACATACACAGTCCACATACAACAAAGCTGAAGCAGCTCTGCAGACAAGGTCTCTATGATACTTTTATTTCAAGTGTAACATACATAGACTCATTGCATGTGCTCTTCACAAAAAAAAAAAAAAAAAACAGAAGATGAAACATGTTAATTAAATACCATCCGAATTTTGAAAACTCTGATTACTTTGAGGAGACAGAAGAGTAGCATTCTTCTCTGTTCAAAAACATTGTCTGGCCTAAATCATCATACACCATTCCTTTCTCTTACTGATTCAGAGACAAGTTCCATTGAAGTAATGAACAAAACTTTTGCAAAGTACCCTGTGTGTACATAATAAGGGAAGGTAAAGTTAATTTGTCAGTCCACATCTAAAGATAAAAAGGATTTCTTCCCCTAAACTAAAAAGTTATTTGTTATAAAAGCTTTTCTAGCAAATGAAAATCGCATACTTTCTGATATACTTTTATGTTTCCAAACAGACACCGTTGTATTAGTAAATTATTCAGCTTGGACAGAGGACCTACACTGATTAGATATAAGCCGCAGTACGAGGAAAAATCTAAACCTTAACAAAAACAGTTTTAAAAACATGAAGTGATATATCTTTTTGAGATATTTATGAACCTGGAACACCTACGAGAACGCATTAAAACACTCCAAGTTTTGATAAAGTTTTTGCTCAGCGGGAAATTATGCATGGGGCGAAAATGCTAAAAAGCAAGGCAAAAGAGAACGCAAGCAAGCACAGTCCCACTGCCAAACGAGACCCTTCCTTCCCCAGTCCCGGAGTAAGGTCTGGAGTAAGAGCAAGAGCACTCTCATGCCTCGTGAAGCAGCAACTACTTCGATAAACAGGAAGAGCCAATACTACTCCTGGCTTTTAAAACATATTCAAAGCACTTTACATGGAAAATAAGCAACTCTTCAAATAACGTTTTTCCGCGACAAGAAAGCTAGCTGCATTTTCCACCCAAGTATTATGCAAATGAGTGGGCAGGAGGCAGCCGCGGGGTCTGTTAGGAGCCACTCAACCTATAGAGAAAAGAAGGAAAACGGGGGAGCGGGGTTGGGGATGTCTGAAACCCTGGGGGCTCACAGCAGCACGGCCGTGCGCTCCGTTCCCAACCTTGCACAACTTTCCGCCGCGGCAGTTCCGCTCGGCTCCCCGGGCGGGGACGGGACGGAGGGGTCCGAGCCCTCCGCCCGCCCGCCGCCTTTGTTCGCGGGGGCCGCCGCTCCCGGCACAAAGCGGGCGGCAGAACTTGCGGAGGAGACCTCAACCCCACCCGGGGGCCGTGGCGGAGCAGCCCCCCCACCCGCCCCGTCTCCGCGGCGGGCGGGAGCGGAGCCCG
>VWYP01028810.1:114738-218925 GCA_013400435.1 Pycnonotus jocosus | reverse complement strand
GCCGCGCGGTTCAGCCCGGGACAAGGGGGCGGCCCCGCGCCCGGCCCGCCCTTTCCCGCCATGGGAACGGCCGGTGCTTGGGCGGTCACACCGCGCGCCCTCCGTGCCCGGCCGCCGCTGAGTCTGTCCGGGAAACGACGGTAGGAAGTGCTGGTTGCCCTCGGTGCTTCCAGAAGCCGGGGCTCACCTGTCTCTGGCAGCACTTTGTCAGTCGGGCTCCCGGCTCCACGAACCCGGTAACGGGAATGATGGTTACCCCGTCCCTGCTCTCCTAAGGCCAAACCAAGCGTTATTTACGAGAGCCTCTAACAGAATTACAGAATCAACTCTGTTGGCAAAAGACCCCTGAGTTCACGGAGTCCAGCTTATGACTAAACACCATCATGGTCAACCAGACAGCATAGCACTGAGTGTCACATCCAGTCATTCCTTAAATACATACCTCCAGGGGCCCTACCACCGCCAAACTACCAAAGCCACTTCCAAACTACCCTTTCTGTGAAGAAATTCCTGCTAGTGTCCAACCTAAACGTCCCCTGGTGCAGCTTAAGACTGTCCTCTTGTCCTGTTGCTAGTTGCCTGGGAGAAGAGACTGACCTTCACCTGGCTACACCTTCCTTTCAGGCAGCTTTAGAGTGATTTGGTCACCCCAAGCCTTCTTTTCTCCAAGCTAAACATCCCCAGCTCCCTCAGCCGCTTGTCACAGGACTTGTGCTCCAGTTTATTGCAGACTTGTGGCTGTCACACGAGAGCTTTGCTAGGCATCCTTTGGTATGCAATGCTGAATATATGGCACTGTTCAACAAACAACAAGGTAAAAACTGAATACTTAATTGTTGATCATTAAGTGTGTGGGATGGCTGAATGCAGCACTCAGCCTGGCTGCCGAGAAAAGAGGGAAAAAAAGCTGTGTTTGATTGTGTTGCCGTCATAAAACATATACAACGAGCAAAATTAAGGTTACTTGTGTACCTTAGATCTGGCAATTCCTTCCTTTTCCAAAGATCATGCATGATCTTTGCCATGCCAGGGTATGCCCAGGCAGACATTGGCTGCTCTGCCCAGACCTCACACCAGCATCGGTCCATGGGATGTCTGACTGCACTAAAAGCCTTCCAATTGCACACTAGCTTTTTCCTGTCTGCTATTCAGTTTTAATTCTGCCTCTTATTCTCCATCATCTTCTGCTTGGTGTTTCTTTGCTCTTACATTGTTTATCTGATTTTTCTTTCCCGTGTATTAAAAACAGATGTTTGAGCTCACCTGAGTCTCAAAACCTCTCCCGTGTCTGCATTGGAACAGTGCATCAGAGAAGCACTCTCAGTCTTGAGAGCTGCAGGCACATCCCTTCCACCCAGCTGAATTTCCACACATCCATTCCTGCCTAGCTTATGCTTATTGTAACAAATTGGCAAGGGGTGCTTTTGCAGACAGAAGCCTCCTTCACTAGTGAGCCATGCTTCCCCACAGAACATCACTCACCTTTTCCACAGAAAGACAAACTAGCCCTGCAATAAGTATATAGGTAAATATATAATCAGGTAATTGAACTTTTTATTCCTGGAGCAGGCAGGAATTAAACCTGCATGAATAATATTTTCATTTTGGTAAGGTTTTTTGCCCACAGGTTTACAAAAACCCTTGCATCTTTTGCCCTCTACAAAGGAAATAGCAATGCTAAAACTTTTGTATCTGCAGTATTAGCCCCTTGAGCTAAGAGAAGACAGGTCTCTCTCCTCAGACCCTATCCATGTCAAGGGGTTACTGGTTCCTATTTCTTGGATCTATTGCTTATTCCACTGGCTTTCTATCAATTGTTCTCTCTCTGCCAGTTGAATAATAAATTCACCCATAGGTCAGACAAAACTGGGACACTAATGCTGAGTACATTACTTGGGAGTGAAGGAAAAAGTTGGCTGTCTAATCAGTGTAGATCACTTGCAATGGCAGATGCATCGCTCAAGAAACAGAAAATCACTACTCTGCCAGCACTGATGATAGTGCTCAGATTGGCTGAGGATTTAATGAAAATGTTACGATTATTTTATTAGTCACAGATTAAAATGGTTCAGCTCGTAGTCTTTAATGGAAATGTGGTCATGACTGACTATACTTCAAACAGTAGGGATAAAAATAGGAATTGTACTGCAGATCAATGCATTGGCAGAACTAATCACACAGTCATATGCCAGACTTGAATGCCACCACACAGACAGTTTCAATAAAACTGATTTTAAAAATAACACACAGAACAATTTTAAGTGGAACTGCATTGTTTTCAACATACAATCCAGTGAGAATGCAAAAACCTTGCCAGAGGTTATTAGTGTGCATGAAATCGTGACAGAGGAAGAGAAACACTGGGGCTTTTAAGCCCTCTGCCTAGAGGCTGAAGGGATACTTGCTGTCTGTCTGGATGCATTTTCTTCCTGTGGTGTTTTTAATCTTGATGGACTACCACCCATACCAGAGGTTGGTATTAAGCTTAATGTCGAGACTGCAATCTATCAACAGCCTTGGTAACTGAAAAGATTCCATGCTAAAAGGCATAGAAATTAGATGATGATTTGAAAAGGAGAGTTAGCCAGGAGAGAGAGGGCACATGCATGAGTAAGAAATCTGCTGTAGAATTGTTATTACAGAGGAAAGCTGATCCTGTATCATACTATGTAATCTTTAAAATGCCATAAATAATAAGGTGAAATAACCAAATGAGAGGAGCACATTCAACTACTAAACCACCATTTTAAAAATCTGCTTAATTTGCCCATATTTCTGGTTTTATCAGGCTTCTATGATAAATTTTGTAAGCTGTTTGCAGATAAAGGGAAGAATAAATGATTTCTTTGTGGGGGAAAGCATGGACCCAAATTATGGTAATGCTGAAGGAGGTCTTCTGTACAAAGTTTAGTCCATTTTGACTAATGCAATTTAAATTTAAATCCTTACTTTTAGAAATTATATTCCCCAGTAGTTTACAGGTAGGTATATCCTAATGGCTGGCAGTGCTGTGCATCCCACTGCCTGCAGGAATGAGAATGAAAACTAAGCTCTGCCTTGGACAGATGCTTCAGCTCCTCTAACTTGCCCACACCTGAGGCTGCATGTGTCAGGGATGGGAGAGGGATGCATCCCATGTAATGGGGTCATCAGCGGTACACACGTGTGCAGATCCTAGACTGGGGAGGGTTTCTGAGGCAGAGTTGGTGCCTAAGAAACAGACCCTTTAGCAGGACTCCTGTGAGGAGGGAGTTATACCAGACACAAAGTCCTGGCTTGTAGCATAGTGCTTATCCATGTTTTGGTTTCCCCCTGCCAAACACAGACCAGAGGTGTGGGGAAGCTGTGCTGTTGTGCTGCTGGTGTAGGAGGAGGCAGGCAATGGAGCAGGGGACACCAGATCAGCAGCTGTCATAATCACAGCTTGTTCTGCTGGGTGAGAAAAAAATCTCAGGAGCAGACAAAAGGTAGCAAAAGGGGCAAGATAAGCAAGATACAAGGGAGTAGAGCAACTCATTTTGTTGTTAGTGAAATACAGATTGATTTGTCTGGCTCAAACCTCAACCCTTTGAGCTGCAGTGCTTAGGCTACACATGGGCTGTCAAAACCTTACTTAAAACTAAATCTACTCATTCAGACTGCCTGCTGCCACTTCCTAAATGGTATGAAACACACTCTCGATCTGCTTCATGTGAGGATATGACATACTTGAGGTAAAGAAGCAAAGAGCTCCTTTTTTTGATAAGCAATCTTCTGAGCAAAGACACGGTTAGTTCTACTTTAATTGCCTACAAATGAAACTGCTCTCCTGGCTGACCTTGGGAAGGTCATTTTAAATACCCTGCATGATGGAACAGGGACCGTCTCCTTCCCAGCAGATAGATATTTCATTTGTCTCTCTTTTCTTGCTGCTCTTTTCAAGAATGTTTTTAAAGTCACTGGTAAGGCACAATTCACATTTGTCCCATAGCATTTCTGGTACTGTAAAGTTGTGTGCAAGCTCATTGCACCAGACTTTGACATTAAAATCATGGTTGTAGGTAGAACCTATTGCATTCAAACAAAATAGAGGGGATACAAAAGAAGTAATAACAAGAAAACAAAAATGAAAATCTTCTTTCATCTTCTTTGCTCTAGGGAACAAGTCATTATGGACATGCTGAGCTCAAGTGGAGTTATAATGTAAATATTCTCTTTGATAAAATGAACAGATGAAGAAAAAAAGAGCTATACAAGATCTCATTTTCAAGAGGTGTAAAGGTCTAACACTTCCCAGTTGCAGATAAATAGCCTGGAAAAGAGACAAAATTTCCAAGATAGATAAGGCAAATTTTCATGGATCAGGCAAAGAACTGGACCCTATTTCCCAAGCCTCCTTCCCACTTGGGAGACAGAGGTTGCAAATTTACAGCAACAAACATTGATGAAAGTTTAGCCAGACATAACTACAGCAGTTCCAGGATCTGACTGCAAGTAAAGATAAAGGACAATGCTGTGGCAGCATCAGCTCAGACACCTGATAGCACTGATGATCTCATCAACAGGAAATTTCAATCTCAAACTCTGGCTCTCGGTAATAACACCATCCTTTGCTATGGACATTTACATATAAGTTTCATAGCAATAATATCATATCAGAGAGGATTTGTGCATTCTTACCCTGACTCAGGAAAATGGCCTAATTTTTGATACTTACAGGGATGATACAATGCAAGATCTTTGGGCTTTTTCTTTCTTTATTTTATTGCTCTATTTCTGCTCATTTTGTTATTGGCAGTGTAATGATTTTAGTAGAAGTAACATATAAAAGGAGAGAAATAGTACAATCAGTGAAAAGATTGGCAAAAGACCATCTATACAAATATACTAGTTTCAATGATAGACTTAATTACCTTTGTATGTCTGGCTGTAGCTTAAGGCAAATATAACTAGAGTTAAAACAGTTGTGGCCTAAGTGTGCCACATACTGATAGATTAATTTGCTTGTAATGCAAGAGGGCTGCTGATGTTTTTCTTTTTGCAAAATTTTACTTTTAAAGGATGTGGCTTTAAGCAAAAACATGGAGTTTGGTGAAATATTTGGAACTGAGCCCCAGTTTGATCTGACCTGTGCAACATTGCAGGCTCAGGTCTTAGAAACCTTACAGGCAGGTATTTCAGTCCATCACTAACACCCGTGATAGCACACTCAAGTGAACCAATTTCTGAATGTTCTCCAAATCTACACCAAAACATAAAGTTTGTCAGGTCCACCAAGGCTGTGATTACACCAGGACTAAGCCAGCACAAGAACTAGAATTAACTGTACCCTGGTGAAATCAGGGCAGACATAGCAAGGGTAGTGCAGATCAGTGTATTGGCAAAACTAGATTGGGCAGCTTGCCTGAAAGCTTGCTGCTCACAAGCTTTGTCAGTCTCTTGCTGCTATTGAACTTGAAATTCATTGTAATAAAAAGAGAGCTCAGATATCTTAGACTAGCTAATTGTCTCACAAAGGCAACACAGGGAAAAAATTCACACAGGAAAGCATGTAGTCTATGCCTCTGGCAAGTACTAGTTTACAAAACATCAGCCTATTTATAGTATTTGTCTAAGTGTGTGCTTGAAGTTGAAAGTGTTAGCAACTTTCTTCTATAATCTATATTTAGCCGTGGTAGCCTGACTGTCATGGTAAGCAAAGAAGGTTTGGTGGGAGCAAATCCTAATAAGGTATTCCCCGGTATTGAAAATAACTGAGTCACGGCTGCAATATTTAAACTATTTATAATTCCACTAAACAACAGTTCATAGGAAACCACTGTGGAAACCTGGTGGTAACATCACTGTTTTCTGCTATGGATTAATCTTAGTGCTGAATATCCCCACACTGTAGCAGAGCCCCTTTTGTCCAGAAGTTTCATTAAATTCTTGTTCATGTCTTCAGAGATAGTTCTACAAAATTTAAGAATCCTTTCTTGACATAAATCTGAATACCTATATTTCACATTTAATTCAAATACTATCTGGCATTGTCCTGCTCTCCAGTGTAATTTTTTCTTCAATCATCTTCCTTTGGCCGTCAGCAACTACCCCTCCCCAACAATGGCTGCAGTTTGTAAAACAATCATTCAAGAAAACAGTTTCTGCAGAAAGGTTTGCACAGGTATAAAAAAGACAGTCTTAGGGATAAAAAGACATTTAACTTGTATTCAGCTAAGTTGGAGAATACTTACTAGCTGTAACAGGTGACACAAAATTTTCATCAAGTAAAGTTCTTGGAGCTATTTGTACTTTTGATTGTAATTATATGTCTGTAAAATGGGACACTGATGTTTTAGCCCACTGCCACCTGGTCCCCCAAAATAATAATGTCAGTGCAATGGAGTTAAAGGAACTTTCCCAAAGTCTACCTGAGTCAGACAGCTCTCACTTTATCTGAACTAGGCTATTAGTACTGCCCTAGAGTGACAACAGTATCTCATCAAATTGTAGGCTTTGAGTATTTTCTGATATTACATTTCACAACCAAAAATACTGGCAAATTAATATAGGCCTAGAACTTTATTTCCTGTACTTTTCATGCTCTCCAGATAGTAACTTGTTTCCTGTGTTATTTTCTTTTCCTTCTAAGATCATTCTTGTTTCTCCCATATCTAAGCAAATCAAACTCTCCCATGACTGCAGAAAATACAGTCAGTTTCTGTAGCTGTGTTGCTCCTGAATAAACCAACTTTAACTACTTTACTACTTATATTTCAATAATTATATTTTAATTACACATATACATATAGAAAGGGAGAAAAAGCATAAAAGCAAATAGCTGTATACTAGAAAGATCAAGATGTAGCTGTTATACAGAATTGTACAATAGAATCTGAAAATTATACAAATTTGGCAAGCTGTATGAAAAAGGAATAATCTTCCTTTCTTTGTGGTTTATTCCAAAATAATAGTTTTAGCTAGCCAGTCATGCTGCTATTCTTTTGTATTTAGCTTCAGCTAGGGCCATAAAGGAAAATAGAAAGATAGAAAGGTTTAACAGTTTATACTAGTTCAGTGCTCTTTGGAATAATTTTTCAATAAATTTGCAACAATTTAACAGAAAGTTAAACAGATTAAACTTTATAATAAAGAGTGGCTTCGCATGGCAGGGTTAAAGCCCAGTGCTACACTCTCTGCTTCCTCTTTTACCTGGAAAATGCTTTTTCTCATCAGGCAAAACTCTATCACATTAAATCAAGCAGCAACCGAATGCATCAGGAAATAGAAACATTAAGCATATAGGAAATGCTGAACTTTGAAAGTATCTGCATCCAAAAGCCCAACTTCACAGAAAAAATTCCCAAGCTTTCTTTTCAAAGGCACAACCAACAGACACTACCCAGGGAACCAAGCAGACAGCTGTGGGTTTGTTCTCCACAGCATAGCTTTGCTGTGGGCAGGTAGCACAAAATTTTCCAGAAGAGAGTAGTGTAGAGAACTCAATAAGCTCCTAGGGATGTCCCTGGTTTGAGGGAGAGAAAAAAAAAATCATACCATGAATTTGTGTTGAATACTGTCTTTTTCCCCTGAAAAAGGAAACCCTGAAGAGAGAAGGTGTTACTGCCCTGACAATTGCTGTGATGAGTGATCCCTTCAGATTATTATGTTCCATCTATCTCACATATACGAGTTAGCAGTGCAGTATAAAGCCTCTTTCCAAACGGGAAAAACTGGAGATGTCCAAATATCAGTGGGAAAGAGAGTTTGGCGGGGGAAAAAATAGGGGGGAAAAAAAAAAAGAAAAGGAAAAGAGAGAGAGAGAGAAAACACAAAAACACACTTTTGATTCCCTAGTGCTTTGCAAGAGTTTCTCTGAAGGTAATTAGCACTTTTAGAGGTGATTTTTCTGTGAAGGCTATATTATGCAATGTAAAATGCTTTAAAAGTTTTAATTAAAGAAACCAGACTGAAAGCAATTTCTTACCAGAAGTAAAAAGTAGTCTCAGGTTCCTGAGAGGGAAAGCTGAAGGCAATTCCAGAGTATTCAGAGGCAGTCCAAATAAGTCCCCAAAAATGTAATGGATTTCTGTATAGTTGGACCCTCTTACTCACCTTGTTATTATAAATGGCAATGTGGGTTTTTTATTTTTGAAATGTGTTTATGGGAATCAAACTATTAGTCTGAGTATCCTCAAATATGGGTCTCATTATCAAGGTGTTACCACAGCTCTCTTGACTAGGAGCTGGTATTCCTTTGGGTAATATTAACAGCTGCAATCAGAGACTGTTAACTATTACCCAGATTAAATAGCTTGTCATTCAGATTTATGTAATCCGAGGGGAGGAAATAAGGATGAATTCCCTTCTAGCATTCACAGGTCAAATATTTATTGTTGCTTGGCGAGTATAATGGGCTTGAACCACGTCATAAGCTTGAACAAAGGCAAGATAACATAATATCTCTTCTGTAGCCCTGCTCCATTCAGGTTCTTCACTGTTTCTATTAAGCAAAGCAATGAGCCTACAAATATTATTTTGCAGAATTACCCTTCAGCAGAAGCACTACTAGAAAACAACAAAAATTCCTCAGCCAGAACATCTTCTCAATTGTCATCTTCACTGATGCTCAGAAGGCTACTGCCATAGAATAAAATTTCTAAATCATCAAGAAACTTAAAGACCCTTGTTATTTGTAGGAAAAAAGGGCCTGGAGTTATAATACTCAATCAGTTGCATGAATATTAATAGTGCTGAGTGCCTTAATTTCGACAATTCTCAAACTTTGCAAGTGCTGTTCGGCATTGTGCTCATCAGGCCTCCTGGGAGGGTGCCTCAGTGACACAGAGCTGAAAACACGTACTACAGCTCAGGAAAAGCTCCTGCTGGTTCCTGACACTGCTTGCAGTGCCTCTGTGCACACTTTAGCAGTAGAATTTGCAGTGGACAGGAGTAGGAAAAAACACAAACTCACATATGCAAGGCTGTGGAGGAAAAGCAGCATGCTAAGGCTCAGCAGACAGCATTGCTGCTTTCCTGTGGGAGCCTAGGCTGCAGCAGGAGCCTTTTCTTCAGCCTCTCATTTGGTGTGTTAATGATGCTGTACACAAAGCATGATGATCTGTAACTGCTGCTAGACAGGCGTGGCTTTCTGGATTCTTGTTAATGATAACAGTAAAAACCCTGTCATTTCACTGTCTGATCAGCTAGGCTAGCCAATCTGAAAAGGCAAAATCAGTTTCAGGGGTTTGGCTTTTCACTCAAGGATAGAAGAGTAGTAAAAAATGCCTTGAAATCTCAGACTCTATTAGGGACCTCTTTATAAAAATTTTTGTCTATTAGTTTTGCCCCCTGACTTGGCAGCAGAAACACAGGCTGGGCTTTCTCCCATGCAATTGCAGAGGACAGGGCACTGCATGTTGCAGTTTTGGAGTGTGCCAGCCCTGGGGGCCCCACTCACCTCCTGCTGCACAGCCCTGTCCTCACCCTCACTGCGATAGCAGCTTTTTGTGCAGCCTTAATAAAAAACAGATCAGAAATAACCCTTTCTTTGGAGGTTTATTTTGGAGCTCAGTCAGCTAAATGCTCCTTTTTCTTCTCTGATGTGGTGATGCTGGGGGCTGGTGCGCTGACCCCACCTGAGAAAAAGTGACCAAGGAAGCAGGAATTTGCCAAACACAGCCCTCAGTTGAACCTAGCGTGGGGCAGGTTGTGTTTCATCCCCAAAGCTTCATTTAGTTCTTTATATGGTTGTTAAAGCAAACATAAAACAGAGTTTCTTGAGCTGTTGACAGAATTCACATTGATCTTACTAGGGCTAGGACTTCACCCATTTAAATAAAAAGGCAATTCAATATGTCATGCAGTGTCGTCATCAACTTACCCATCCCACAGCTGCCACAAAGCCTTCCAAGCTGGATATATCCTGATCTTCTAATGCAGAAGCTGCAAGACCTTACATTTCTTAACTTTTGCTTTCCCACAAGAAGGAAAATGTGAAACTACTGTCAGGCACTTGGATTTTAAGCACTTGATATTCAGGGCTGAGTTTCTGACGAGCAGGGGAAAGCTTGTGCCATGAAATGCACATTCGAGTCTGTTCCATATCCTTTGGATCTGAGATTTAGGTTCGCCTCTGCTTTTCTTTCAGTGTTCATATTCCGTACATATTTTTTGGTTTTACCTCCAGGAAAGTCACTGATTATCTTCTGATAAATGCCGAATTACATACTTACATCTGTGTTTGTGCTTATTTCAGAGATCTGGAGCTGTAGTTCCTAAAAGCTCAACTACATCAACAGAACTGCAGGTGCAGCTCTGATCCCTGAAGGTATTTACCAAGTCAGAGGGAAAGATTTATAACTCTGACTTCAATGGTGCTACACTGATTTACGTCAGCCAGGGAGCCTCTGTGTGCTTTTTAGAGTTATCTGCTTGACAACTTGTCCATCTTCTCACGTGACTCAGCTATTTTCTCTTCTTGGGCTCTAACCTTCTGCACATTAGTGGGTGTCATGGTAACTAAGGAGCAACCACATGTAGCAGGCTAGCAAAAAAACCCCAGAACTCCTGAAGGTTAAAAAGTAAGTGGAAGAAATATTTCAGTTATGTAAAAAGAGAAAACAAACCTTCCCCCATCCTCAAACATGAAAGACACCCCAAACTGAACTTTGTGTGTTTTTCTGGTAAAGTAACCTAGTGGCAATAAATGAATAGCACAGCTGGAACATCTAATAGCAATGTGACGGTTCAGTTAGGCATGTTGGCAGGCAGCAGGCTATGGGTTCAAATTTGGGCAGTTCTCTTGCCTGCATGGCAAGGAGGCTGAAGACAGCAAACTCTGGAAATGTTTAGGTTCATGTTTTGACAGGTGTCTGTGGCCAGAGTAGTAAAGATGAAAGTTGCCTTTGCACAGCTAGGAGGTGGATAAAATCTCTTTACAGCTCTTGTTCTCAATAGAAAGCGCAGTGGGAGCTTGCTGTGGTGTGAGTTTGAGAAGAAGTTCTAGGGTGGGATGTGCTATAGTAATGACCCATCAGAGGGCTGGGGTGGAGGTTGGTGATGGGGGGGTCCCTCAGCGAAGGGGCACATTGTGAGCTTTAGTGCAGTGTGATATGTGCTGAGGGATCACAAGTCTCAAAAACACTCATTCAATAAAAGCCCTGGTTCCCAAATCAAATACTCTTAATTTACTGACTTCTACATAGTCTAAAGATGAGTGGAAGTCAGGGAATGAGCCTGACCTATAACTTGCAGATCTTGCACTTTCACCTGTGCTGACATCCTCTGGCCATACCCATGTCTGAAAAACAGTTTTCCCAAGTGCAGAGAAGACAATGCACAAGAGGCATCTTCATAACTGCAGGATCTTAGGGATGTTACAAACTCTTCTAACCATGTCTCAACAAACAAATGTCTCTACTTTAGCAAGCAGCTGATGGTCGTTCAGAATTCCTGGGTCATGGAGGGAAAGTGAGGTTTCCTCAGAAGTCTGAGAATAAGAAATGCATCCTGATCCTAGGTTACTTTTTCATTCAAAATGTTTCTTATTTCTGCTTTGCACTTGTCTAGCTTCATCTTTCATCCATTGAATATTGCAATATTGACTATAGATTCGGTATATAATGCTCTTTGGTGAATATCTCCCAGTGCTGAGACATAAAATGCTACAATTTCAACTGGAATGTGTCATATGACAAGGCAATATCTGAAAAATACAATTATTTTTTCATATATAAACATTCTTCACTATGGCACATTTGTATTTGGAGAATTGCAGGCTTTGTTTAAGGCATCTCTCTGGAAATATCTTCTAATGGCATCCAATCAAGGCACTCTACAGCTCTAGGCACATTCAATGCTGAAAGAACATTTACAGGGGTGAGGAGCCTGAAGAGCTTCTTGCAGGTGCTGTAATCAGAAGCCCTTTTCTCTTTCTGTGTTAGTCACTTTCAGACTGAACAATTTGAAATCACTGTGTTGTTCTGGTTTTTTTCACAATAAAATTAGCAACTGCTCTGCTCACTTTCTAGCAGCCACTAGAAACTACATGCCTATATATAAAGGAAGCTATCATGATGTGTAGATGTCATCTAATTTTGGTGCCTTTTTATGGAATAAGAATTTATTGAGACAGCAGTTGAATTCTTCGGCTCTTACTTTTCCTCTCCCTCTTCTCCTGTCTGTTACACCAGGGTCTTTCTTGCACATTACCTCTTGGATGTGAACTCAGCCAGCCTTGTCTTGCCACCTATCCCCATCCCAGCATTTCTCTTGAGTTAACTGCCAACTGCTTTCAACAGTACAGGTGGACACATTTGCCTCTATTTAAAGCACATTGGTTTAGGCATGATCTTGGGATTGAAAATGTGTAGATTTAACTGGAAAAGAGTAACAACCCTGTTGGCTTTATCTTAAAATTAATAATGAATACAGGCCTAACCATGCTTGTGCAATCTATATATAAAGATATTCTTCTCCCCCCTCATCTGCTTATAAACATCCTGTGGCTCCATCTTTCAAATGCTGCTGGTGCTGCAAATTCGTAATGTTCTCCCTACCACTCTTAGCTGCTGCTCTACTCAGGCTGAATTCTGTCAGTAGCTCCCAGCACTGACAGATCAGATGCTGAAGCTGTTGAGTTGGGTGAGAGGAGGTGTGCAGCCCTACTCTGGGAGCTATAGGCCACCCCTACCCTGGCTGCCCAGGAGGGAAGGGATGCAGCTGGAAAATCACCACACTGCAGCTATGGGAGGCGACCCTGCCTTGGGGAAGGAGGTGGTATAATTTGTCTCAGAAAAAATGACGAATTGAATTCACGACTGGGGAGTGATTTCAGTATCCTTTGTACGGAAGGAGTGACAGAGCTTTAAGACATATTTCTGCTTCTTCCCAGTTCAAACCTAGGAGGAGTAAAACCCAGCCGCAGTATAACCTGGCAGTGGCTCCATCCTGCTCTGAATTATCCCCTGCTGCCAGAAGAGACAGCCAAAGCTCCCTGCTGCAGCCCTGTGCCACTCCCTATGGATAATCTGGTTGCAGAGTGAGGTGAAAGGGGAAGAAAAACAGAGCAGCAAATTATGCCGGGAGGAAAGCTTTGTTATATTTATAAGGCAGCCGGGTTAGGAGCCAGGGAATGAGATGCTCATGCAGTAATGGAATAAATTATATAAATGTAGTTTAGAATGGGTGGGAGGATGCAAGCAATTAATTTGTTTTATTATTTTTAATTTCAGCTTTATATTCAAGTGTAAAATATTTTATAGGCACAAATGCAAAAATATGCCAACTGAAAGTAAAAACAATATATGTGAATTTTCATATTACTCTGGAAGAGGTTAGAGGTTTATTGCTAGAAAATCACTAGGGAAAGTGATTTTTTTAAACCAAAAGGATGCAGGCTGCATCTCTGTAGGATCAAGGACTGTGTTAAGACAGCAGGCAGAGAAACATCAGGAAAATAAATAAGGCACAGAATTGCATGCAAGAAAACAGCAAACAAAACCATAAATTTGTGGTCTAAAGTAAGAAAAGGGTAATGAGGCTAGCAGCTACTGGGAATAAAATGTTTATGTGTGTGGATGAGGTCAAAACTCTAAAAAGGATTTCTAGAAGAGGAAGAAATCATTAGGCTTTTGTACATGGAATTTTTAATAGACTGAGAGGAGGAAAAAACACATAGATACAGGGTAGGGCAAAGAGCTGAAAACTACAAAAATTACAAACTACTTTGAATCAGCTCTCCAATGTAATGTGGGAAAGACACTAATAATAATACTGGAGGTGTCTGACCAGTGTGTCTCCTGTGAGGACAAACTCCTCACTGCTCCATGCCTTTGTGAGGTTTAATGAATGGGGGCAGGCTGAGATGGGATGTAGTGAGCTGGGTGGGGACTGTGCCAAGGCTTGCTTGTCAAATCTTATTTGCCACAGTGCTGCAGGGTTGGACCTTGAGGGGCTCTGGAACTGACTGGGGTGTGGAGGCACTTGCCAAAGCCCCCTGGGCTGGTGAATGTTTGGCTCAGCCTGCCTGGGCACGAGGAGGGGACAAGGTGGCTGCTGCTGGGGCACCCCTGCTTGGGCACAGGGGCTGCATCGGGGAACAAATTGGCTCCAGAGCTGGCATAACTGAGTTGTCAAGTGTCACTGGTTTTAAACAAGTTTTGGTTGATTTGGTTATTTTTGATTGGGTTTTTTGCCTTGGGGGTTTCTTTGGCATAGGTTTCCCAGAGCTGCACTCTAGTGTAGTTGACTTTCCAAGTTGATAGTTAATGACATGGAAATGGGAGGGAAATTATTCACTGAGGCTACAGGAAAATTTATTTTCAGGAGAACAATAATGCCATATATCAACAAAATGTTTTGTTCAGTCACTTGGTAGCTCATTGGCCATGAGGCACCATCTTGGGATCTTTGTAGACTGAGAGCAATGGCTTGTCTACACCTGAGTTAGTAGAAGAAAAAAAAAAGGGCTTCACGATTCTTGTATGATCATCATAGAAAGAGTCCTATAGAGATGAATGGTAGCTGGATTAGGGCCAAAGCCATCACATGCCTCTTTGTAGTAGTTGCATAAACAGAGGATGAGTAGATAATTTCCCGCTCTCTTCTGCTCTTGTCTAAGATCTGTCTTGTCATAGATAATTATAAATCAAAAATAATGAACTTTCCCTTTAATGCATTTGAAGCTTTGGCATGAAGTGGTGTAAACAAGTTCTGAAGTCTAGTATATGGGAGCATTAAACCTAATTATTAGTAGATAAATAACTTTTCATCAAAAACTGAGGGAGGAGTTTGGGACTGGTAGTATTTTATGTTAACATGTACATCCATAAATAGTAATAACTTGAGGATCCTGTGACTACTCCTGTGTTCACAGAATAGATGCACTCTGTGCATAAATAAATAAAAGAGAGAGGAGCTAGTTTAGTGTGCTGCCTGCCTGGACCTATGAGTCCTCCCCCAGACCTCAGCTCTTCCTGTGATCCTGGAATGCACAAGGATAATACTTCAATTCATGCCTCCTCCTGGTTTGTGCTTTCAGTTCAGTGATTTGGCTCAAGTGAGGTAACACAAGGATCTGGCCTTTTTAGACTATGGTCTTTTATGAGTGGACAAGTTCTGCTCTTATATTTTCAAGTTTTCCTACAAAGCTATTCACAATACTGAAAACTGGAAAGAATTATCTATGGTTAAATTAAGTGTTAGCAGTACAGTTAACCTTAGTGTTTTAATTTCAGCAAAGAGGCCTTTCATTGTCATGCATTTTCTAAAAATAAATCTCTTCCTTGAATCCAACTAATGCATGGCTGTACAAATCCTTGTTTTTCCTCTAGGGTTGTAAACTCCTTATTATACATCCCCTTAATTATTTCTCCTTCATTGCCCCCTTTATCTGCATACTCTAGTGGTCACAGCTCCCCAGGCAGTGAAGCTCATTGCACCTGTACCATTGCTGTTGTACCCCTGCAGCAATTGTACAATGCTATTGTACCCCTGTAGCATTGTCATCCAAACTCTGGATGAGCCACTTTCAAAAGGATTTCCACTTTAGTATTCCATGAGTTGTATTTTCCCTCTGAATAAAGACAGACCTCTCTGATAGTCTGGCCGTATAGTGACTGAAAGAAAGGCTTCTTAAATAAACCTGCTCCTGGAAGTTGCTCTGTGATTGCTTCTGCTTTAACTTCTGCTTTATACGAACACCACACAGCCTAGTGGATAAGAAGTATTTATTTTCCCCCAAGAAAATGCTTGTATTTATTCCAGGCAGTAAAATGTTTGTATCTTTTTGTTCTGTCTTAAACTGCCTCTATTTTGTTACAAAATCTTATTAGAAATTATTTAAGTTAATATATTGGGAAAGTAAATGCTGCAGTTAAAGAATCAGGCCCAGACTTGCAGTCTGTACTGAAGTTCTGCTTGAGGAAAATGGTCAAAATACAATCTGTATGTATAATTTTCACTGCTTTCACAAGAATATTCTTGTATAATTTGGACTGGTCTGCAGGACTAGTCGTGCTGAAAAGGTCAGGCTGAAGGTTATACAGCTCTCATGTGCTGTGGGAGTCAAAACCACGTTCCAATGTACGGCTGGTCTGTGGGTGATGCCCCTCGTGGGAAGAGTTTTTCTGTTTGTGGCACTGAGCAGCCTCGTGCCCTGGGGTGATCACCCCTGCAGCAGCCCCACAGCAGCAGCAGCCCCGCAGTGAAGGGCAGCGCTGCTCCCCACAAAGTGTTGGGTACCCCTTTGCTTCCCTTGGTTAGTACCCACCCCGGGCCAAAGCCCGAGGAGCAAAGCGGGTAATCCAGTGTGTCCTGGGGAAGGAACACTCCTGTCCCCGTGCTGCAGGCACTGCTGCCAGGGCAATCTGCCCCGGGCCCGGGCTCCTTCTCTGGGTAGCTCGAGTCGCGGGTCCGTGTGGGAGACGCATTTCTGCAGCTGCAGGTCAGGACTGCCTCCTGGGGGTGGCACTCACAGTCGCGTTTCGCACCGGCGCTGGGTGCATCTAGGCAGAGCAAAGTGGGTGCCCTGAGCCGAGGTATGGCTGGGAGAGACCCCAGCAAATCAAAAATGCTTCTTTGCTGAGAGCTGGGCACCCAAAATACCTCCTTTTCTGAGAGCTGGGCGAGATTCCAGCCACCGTCTGGAAAGACGCTGCTTTGGTGCGTAATTCACTTGTTTACAGGACTTGTGTGATCGTACTCAAAAAGAGGCCAGGGAACCCAGTACAAAACCAGACCTAGAGCAACCTCACTGGAAGGGAATGGGAGTCTGCAGCTGGTGCTGCCCTTTGCTGTGGTGTCAGACCGTGCTGCAACTATTTGCTTGTCACTGATACACAGGAAATACAACTTTAACCATTCGTTAAGCCAAAACAGAGAGTAAGTGCTTGGGATGTATTACCATGTATGTTGCTGATAATATCAGTGCAGGATGTGTCCTTTGCTCACTCCTCAAGCCCCCTGCCAAGCCAGTTCTCCCAGGACCCCTTCCAGCCTTCTTTTCGTGCACGTTTGAGGAGCCCCTGGGCTGTGGGTTAGTATGATCGTGCTAGGAGGGGCAGAGTGGGGCAAGAGAGAGTGGCTGAGGACAGGAGAGTAACTGTTACTCCCAAAGGTACTCTCACGACACTTTCTGGGACTTTGTAGTCAAGTCCTCTTTTGCACCTCTCTTGAGAACTAGACAAGCATTGCCCCAAAATGCAGATTTCTAAGTCTTAGACAAGAGCATTGCTGATGTGCTGTCTTAGGAAAGAGAGAGAGAGAGAGGTGACTAGTTTCTGCCTGGTCATTGCTATGATGCTCTTGTTCTGAAGTTGTTTGAACATTAAGAGCATTAAGTAGAAAAAACACTGTCTCAAGCTTTCTGGATACTCCCAGGCCATTATACACCTCTCTAATGAAATTGTCTGTTGGAAAAATAGGTGGAAGTAATGCTTTACTTTATTAATCTTTTCTAAATCTCTAGTTGGAAATACATCTCTTTTTCATCTTTTTTTTTTCTTCCTTTCCCTTAAATCCACTGAAAATTACTTTAGCAGGTCTATCAACTTGGAGGCTCCCATTTGAATATTTTAACTGAAATAACCCGAGAAATGATTGATCATTAAAGAAAGATGGCAACAGTCACCCAAGGACAAATCATCACTACTTTCCCTGGAGTCAGAATTGATCTATTGATATAAACAATCTGAAATATCCCCACAAAAATATAATGAAATATGAAGCAGCTCGCTCTCTCTCTCTTTTCTTTTTTTTTTTTTCTTTGCCTGAATTTTAGAGAACTGACCAGAGTAAGTTATCCATGTACCATATACAGCTGTGCACATCTTCTCAGGCCTGAGTAATTGTGACATCAATACCAAGTAATTAGCATCCATAGACTAGAGTGGATTAGCAGGACTATGGAAAAAACAGAACCTGTAGACACTAAAAACTTTATTAGAACAAGTTGTTTAAAATCTCAAACTCTTATAACTCTTAATATACAATTAAGTAATATTGTGTCTTTCAAATATTTACATTACAAAATAATTTGGAACAGCTTTTTGATAACAGGGTTGAATATACAGCAGTGACACATCAGAAAGGTAATGTAAGTTCAATTTAGGGTCCCCCAATGAGTTTAGCATTACAAAAAACCCATATTTTTTTAATCTCAGAGCAAGCGTTATCTATGAATCTATAATTTATGATTATCTAGAAACTAAAAGAACGTTCCTTTTTGCTGAGGTTAATGTTAGGGTTATGTGCTTTGCAACTGCAGGACTCTTATGGAATTAATTCACTGCTGGTAATATCAGCAACCTTATGTTTGTAACTTTATGAAGGAGTTATTTCTATTTTGTTAAGATACAGATTTTTAGCATATCTAGGAGAGGTGTTGGTTCTTAATTATCCTTCTTATTGCCTATGTATTTCTCAAGCAAATCCTGCTTTGGTTCTGTAGCTTTTCTGCAGGACAAAAAAGCCTCACGCTGTTAATTAGATGTCAAATTGTCTTGAAGTGCTGGATAACTACTGAAATTATTGAAGAAAATAGAAGAAGAGGTAGCAGTTCCTTAGGGATCATCAAATTTGTGAAACATTTTAGAAAAATACGTAGTGGGAGACACTTCCTGTTTCCATGCTTTTTCTCATTTTCTACTGAAGGATGACAACTTAGTTATCAGTTACTGGTAGATGTTGCAAAATGATGATGAGATGGGTTGGCTCAGATCAGGCTAACGATGAGGATGTTACCACAGAGGCTTAAATACTCTGTAGTGCATGGTGAGAAAATAATTTTTAGAGTTTGCTACTATCTTATCTGCTGTCTGGTTGTTCTCCTTTTTATTTTGTGGATTAGAGGACCTGAGTGTGTGAATGATTTAGGGAAAATGAAGGTGCATCAACAGAAGGTGTACAGTTAATACTCATGAACTGGAATATTATAATGTTTCAGCTGTATTAATGTAGGCATGAAATGGTCGAAATCCCCTGTAATTCAATCCACCCACAAAATTAAAATACTGAGGCAAAACTGTGCAAAGGGAAATGACCAGGAACTGATGAAAAGTGTAAAACAAACAGGAGAGCAAGGGGCACACAGGTGAGTGGAGGAGCGAAATATCAAATGGTGTGAAGGAGGAGAGGGGCCAAAGCCGTGCCCATGGTGGGCCTGCAGCCTTGCATTGGTGTCCACAGGAAGGCTTGGCTGTGAGTGGGTGTCGGGCCAGAGTGGCCGTGGCAAATGCAGACCCCAGTGTGAAAGTTACAGTCAAAGAGAGAGAGACCAGGGGTGAAATGGAGCAGTGCAGAGCTGGGCTGAGGAATCAGATGAATGAGTGATCCCCTCCATAATTTAGGGCTAGTGGAAGAATAACAATGATGTACAAATGTTCAGAGAAAAGAGAAATACTAAAAATTGTATTTGTTTAGTACTGAGGGAATCTATTAGAAATATCCATAACCATATTGAAATGCAAATTACTTGACCCTTGGTCTGTTTCACACAAGGTGGACAGGACCTGATGACAGGTGTGATTTGATGGAATGGTACATTTTTCAATAGTAATGCAACATATATTAAGTTTGCACTTTTAAAAATCAGCAGATAGAGAAAAATTCTGTCAGAATTGGCCAAGGAAGTGCCCAAAGCATTGTTTTGTATTTTTAAATGCTGAGAAAAGTTCCTGAAGAGGCAAATAAATTCTCTAGCGTGCCAGAATTTAGAGAGGGTAAGTGACATGAATAATTGTAAACCTCTAACCTAGACATTAGTTCTGGACAAAATTGATTTTTAAGCTCTATAAAGAGATTGATCAATCACAAACACTGGAATAAGAATTAATGCTTAATGGCATGAGGTTACAGAAAATACATTCTCTCAAAGGTAAACTTGAAAAATAAAATATATAAGTAAAACTTAATCTCTGAGAAACTTATTTGGAGCTATGCAGCCTTTTATCTGGCAGAAGGACCATCTAGAATTAACATTAGCCTCAAACCATCAACATGCACAGCACAGGCTCTTTTCAAATGCCACAGCAAACTGAGTTAGTGCATTGCACTATTGTCAGTGTGTGGCTCAGATGATGGATCATCAGTATGCCAGAACTGAGTTACGCCATACAATGTCACCTTTGGGAGTTGGGTTATTTTCAAAAGCAAAAATAAATAAAATATGAAAGGCAAGGACTCCTATTCTTCGTGTCCAGCTGTGCTTCAGCTCTCTCCAGGGAGAAGGCAGCAGCTGTGGAACATGGAGCTGTGTGGACTGGAGCATGGTGTGGTGAGAGTCACTGCTGGGTCCCACTGACTGTCCTCCAACCACACACCTGGTAATGGTCTTAAAATACATTCTTTTATCTTGTACCATTAAAAAAAGACCCCAGTCTCTCTGGTTTGGGCATCTTCAGGTTACTGCTTTGCAAGTTGTGGGAAACCTGAGCAAAACATCTTTGTCTGCTGGAAAGAAGTAGCTAACAAAACTGCTACTGGAAAATATCTACTTCAATTTTAAAAAAATTTTCTACATTTCAGTCTTTCGCTTTTTCTTCCCCTTGTGCCTGCATTCTTTTAAGCCAATATTCTACGTTATGGGTTTACTGTCAGGAAATAGTGGAAATGTTTTTTTTTAAAGTTGTGAAAGATGAACTTAAAACATTCCTTTCAAAGTTAAAAATCATCTGAACAGGGAAAATTTATTTACCATCACTCATTTACTAAATCAAATATTTGCAATAAATTGTTTTGGAACAGTGAAGAAATCTTTTATTCTTTGAGGAAATCACTAATCAAGTCAAATTCAGTAATAGATGAATATGGTTACCTCTAAACATTTTTTCTTTCTGTACTTTTATATGTCTTTAATCATTCACAAAGCTGAACCATCCTCTGTATTTGTCAGCTCTTAGTGATACTTAGATGCCATCACAGAGGCTTGAGGTATTTGTTTTCTCTCTTTAATCAAGCTGCGCATGGTAACTTATTAGTGAATTATTTGCCACAAAACAAAACTGATCATATTAAATATGTATTGAGTGGGAAGGCATTATATATTTAAATGGAATATGAGGATAGGTAGGATAAAAGATATGGTAGGATATGAATCTGCTATTTTAAATAAGCCAACAGAAGCTTTGCCTAGACAAGGATCCACTTTTGTGTGTGTTACATATTTAATCTACATCCCTAAGAGGCATCGTATCTAAAATCAATTGACACAGTTAAAACATTCATATTCCCACTCTGAGGTATCCCAGGGCGGATTTTTTTTCTCTTTCTTTTTAATCTGATTATCTTTTTTTCATTGTAACTAAAAGGTGACCAGGCACACTTCCTCTTTCAGATATTGAAGGCTCAGTATTTAAAAACAGAAGCAGCAGGAAACCTCCTGCATCTGAAAACTTTGACCAAGTAGTTATGCATAACACATACTTATTTAAATCTGTATTTAATGTGAGTACTGAGTTGTTCAGTTTTTCAACTTCACTCATAAAAAAAAAAAAAAAAAAAAAAAAAGAAGAAGAAATGTTTTTAAGCTGAATATTCCTGAAGTAGGTGGTTAGAGAACAGCCCTGGGCAGGAGAAAGTTACATGGGGAGAGCTAGCCCAGGGCACTCATCCGTGGAGATAACAAACTGAAAGGCAGTCTCAAAATAATACTTTTCACTTCTACAGCCTTTAATCTGAAAACCAAAAAGCACTCTACAGAATCCCTGCCCTTGCTGGGCTGCAGTCACTTGTGGCTATTCCTCTGAGCAGCTTTTCAGCTGCTGTCTGTCTTCAGAGCTGGTCTGTCAGTTCTAGCCTGGTACCTCCCCAACGGCAGTGCTGTGCAAACCAGTGCACTGTTCAGAAAAAGCAAATTGAGAAATAAACATTGCATAGGCATGAGCTTCATATCCACCAAACCAGAGCAGCCCAGAATTATGGACACTGAAACAAACATCCTCAAAACCAAACCAAAACAAAGAAACCCACCAAACCTGGAACAGAATTGGTTTTAAGTGCCACACAATACCCAACTGCAGAACTAGATAGAAACATGGACTACTTTGAGAACTTTTAGCAGGGGTAGAAAAGAGTTTTCTCTTGATTTGGTGAATCTTATTGCAAGAATTTAAATCAGTCCTTAATCTTACTACAGTGCTTTTCTCTTTTTTTCATTTTTTTTCCTCCTTTTTCTTTTCTTCTGTTCCCTTGGTAATGTTTCCTTTCTGAAGACCGTATAAAGCAGGACACGACAAAAGCATTTGCTTCTCTGGCCTTTTGAGATGAATTATGTTTAATCCAGTTCTTTCAATATCTGGGGGATGATGAGCTTTTGTGCTGCATCTCCTTTAGCCTGTTCTTTGCTGTCCTGAGGACTTCATGATTCACCATCACTGTGTACAAGTGGAAAAGAAAAAAAAAAACCAAAAAAACGGCATCATGCTGTTAGGTTAGTTGTCTCAACAGGAAATAACATGCAAGAGTATCTCTAGAGTTCATGAGAAGGTGTAACCAGAAAATGAATCTGTCACTTATGCAGTGGGTGAACTGATGCTGGCAGTGAAGGCTGCTCTGATTCCTGTCTGATGGTTCAGGGCTGCCCAGCACAGCCTTTCTCCTGCTCCTGGCTCTCTTTCCACAGCTGAGGAAAACTTCGGAATTTTTGGTTTATATCTGACCTCATAAGAGATGCATTTTTCTCTTTGCTCCACTGGTTTCTGCCCAAGTGCCTTGCTCCCTAGCACTCTCTTAAAAATGTTTAGCTCAAACCAATGTTAAAAAATGTGACATCTTATATTGGCTGATTAGAATTCAGTCAGCAGGGATAACAGCATGGTTTTAAACCACCTCTGAAGCTAAAAGGGCCACTCACAATCTTAATATTTTACATTTTTTCTTAAATCTCTTTCCAAATTGAAATCTCTTTCCAAATATTCACAATACTTCTTTTTGTACTGGCTTACCATCCACCCAAAACATTTTTCCATTAGAAGGAAAAATGGTCTTTTTCAGACGGAAAGACCAGGAGGGTGCCCAGCAGCACCCCACACAAACCAACCTCTCAGGTGAGGGGGCATAGGGGGATTGCTTGTACTCCACCCCCTACAATGACCCATGCTGTGGAGGGGGCAGGCTGCACTTATTTTTCTGGGACAGTAAAGGTCTCTGGAGCAGAGATTGGTCTCTACCCCCTTGTGTTCCACAGATCATCAGCCCTTGCCTGCTGCTCCTGCACACACTGCCTGCTCCCTCCTGCATGCACAGGGTGGCAGCCCTGGCCCAGGGCAGCTGGAGCGTGGTGGGGGTTGCAATTCTGTGCTCAGGCACAATTAGGATTCTCGCAGTAGGTTTCAAAGGCAAGAGGTTTTAATTCAAATATATACGTTTTGAAAAGTGTGTATAAATTTTGAAACTGTGTATATGCATATGTTTGTAACTTAGCCGACAAGGCCAGGGTAGGTGGCCTCCACCTATCAGAGATCCCAGGCTGTCATATCTTGCCTCCCATGCACAAATGTGCATCCTTGATGCTCATGAGTGCACATTTTGCCATAATAATAGCTTTGTTTCATTTTACTTCCTAGTCCTTCACATTCCCTGCTCAAAAGAGCTGCTGAAAGCATCTGTTTATCTGTATGTAATTCTCTTTCTCACCTTATTTATTCATCTAAGAATTTGGTTGGGAAAAGCTGCAGATCCTGAACTGATAAGGTTCAATTGCAAATAAACAGGAAGCAATTTTTGTTTGTTTGCCTAGAAGTCTCACCACTTCAAATACCTTTTCACATTGAAATGAAGCATATTTCAAAATTTCATGTGAAATGAAATTTGAAGAAGTAGCCTTGGGGTAAGGGAAACACTCAACACAGAAATATTTTATTGGCACACATTTCTGTTCTTCAAACTTTCAAAAATTCTTATATTAAAAATTCACTTACTCTGAAGAGTAGTTTTGGAACAACTTTCATTCTGAAAATGTCAAAGTGTCATTATTGAAATGTTTTGTCTCATATATTTTCATAATTATATCAAAATCATTCATAGTTCAAGACATTTGGGTCTTGAACTCTCCCTCAGCATTTTTGTGAAGCAAGAAAACACCATCTCTGTTCAGTGTAACCTTGAGATGATTCCCATACTGAAAGATCAACAAAATCTAAAAAATAAACTACCCTAATTTTAGAAGAATTTTGCCCAAACAAAGCAGTCTTTCAGAATCTTAAATCAAATCTAATATTCTTGCACTTTGTATTCAACTAATAACCCTTGTCTGAGTAGCTCTGAATGTTTTAGAGATACATCTCCTATTTTTATTTGCATTTGTTTGCCTTTCTACATTTTAGGGTCATAAATTTCTCTAATCTAGTCTGATGCAAAGATACCATTCACAAGAAAATTTGTTTAAATAATGTGTGTGCCTTTGCTCTGACTTAAGCATACTTACCTGAACAGGGTTGTTCTTTTGTATCAAGGCTTAAGCCTCACTGTAGTGTTCTAAAATAACTCTGTTTTACAGGTGAGGAGCTTGAGGTAGGGTGTAGCCCAAAGATGCCTTTTGATAGCCAGGAGCAAAACTCCCTTTTTCTGATGAGGTTAATGCAAATCCAGTACAAAAACACTCCTTTAGCAAGGATGGTAAAATGTCAGCTCAAGCTGGTAGGCCATGATGATTTTTTTGTTCCTTAAAATGAATTGTTAAAGGTTTGGAAAGTAAACTTGATGCTAAGGATGGTGTTGTGCCTAAAAAGCCTTTTACAGTATGGTTTCTGCTGGTGTTAGCCTATGGCTGAAATACCCTTTGTCCTACACTCCCCGCTGTAGTCAATGGTATGCTCAGCAAATCTGCTTTTAGAGAACTGTTGTGCAGCTGCCTCTCCTTAACAATTTTCCCCCCTCTGAGTTATCATTTAGCAGCAGGAAGGGAAGACCCAGATGGCTAACAAATCTAGGATCTTTTCCAGTTGCTAAGGGTAAAATTAATGTGCTTGCTTGCATCTGGAACCTAGGATCTAAGCATTTTTTTTTTTTTTAAACAAAGCTGAACTAAAACAACCATGATGATTTCACTTGCAATAGATGTAAAAAGAAACCTTTTATATACAAGTGGCTGTAGTGGACAAGCTCCATCCAAAGGTTCATCTGAAACTGCAGCTTTGGGGCAGTTGAGCTGCAAACTGAGCAGCAGTGGTGATCTAACATCCCTATCTCACTCCTGAGCAAGGAAATTCCAAAAAGAGGATTGGAATATTATGACAGTCTACAGAGAGGCATGTTCAGTGGCATTACCTGATGCCATGGGCAGCAGATTACCTAGGTCCTCTCCCTGCTTCTGGCCTTGGCTGATTGCATCACTGCTTCCCTGCACCAGGGATTTCTTGGCACACAGGGTGGCTTGTTTGTTATCATCACCTGGCACAGAGAAGCTGCTTTGCCCACTCCTCAAAATGCAGCTGCAACACAAGGGTGCAGGCAAGGGCAATGTACAACCTCTTGTTTCCAGCTGGAAACAAGAACCAGGATTTTTAATTAGGGAAAATTGCAAGGGGTTTGGGAGTTCTGGCCAAAATCCTGAGGAAACCAACCAGAAAGATTTGAAGTTTACAAGCTGTCAGGATTGTGGTTTTGCATCCCACTGGAATCACTGCTTGGACTATCAACTAGTGCCAGCTCTGGGGGAGTGCTGTAAGGGGGCACTGGGAAGATCCTTTGAGTTTCTCATTCTCATTTTTTTCTTGGAGTCAGATGAGTCTCTGTCTGTCAGGTCACAGCTCCAAGCAAAACATCTGGCAGTGGTTCCCAAGAACCTGTAGGCACCAGGTGGCAGAGGGGAACTGGGTGCCTTTGGTGAAGAGTGCCAAGGAAGCTATGCTTGTATTAACACCTTGGGAAACTGTGATTAAAGTCAGATCAGTGAGTGAAACTCCATCTGTGCCATCTGGTTGTCTGTCTTGCACCACTTTACAACTGTAAGATTATTTAGCAGTGCAGTTTACAGGAAGAGACCTGTTCAGGAATAAGAGTGTTAAGCCTTTAGTTTAAGTTGAAGTCAAAGTTTCTATATATAAAATTTTAAAAGTTAAGTGGACCAAAGAATAATTATGTAATTACATACAAAAAAACAGATTCTTTTAGAATGACATTGACCATATTTCTTCAAATAATATAATGAATTAAAGTACCTTGGGTTGGCGATTGATTCTTTTTCTTCTTCTCTTACAGTAGGCAAACATTCACAGTCACCTGGCAAAGGGCAAGAAGCTAGGCTATAGTCACTCTTGGCAGTTGTTCTACATTTATTTCAAAAATGCATCAACTTTTATCATGCAGTCACTCTAGAATATAGATCTGCAGATGCACTTCTGCACCCTTTTATCTGCAGTCCCCATAGCATAAATCTTACACCTCCTTCCCTTTGATAGGTGTTGCTAGAATTTATTTATTATATATATTCCAGTTCTTTGTGCACACAGGACTGTCTCCTACACACTGCCACGGGGAGAGTTGTTTGTTAATCTTCCACTGCTGGCAGTTGCACCTATGCTTTATAGTCCAGCTGGGAATTCAGGCCTGGAGTTTAGGGAACACTAATGCGCACACCCACACATGGAAATACGTAAAATGTCTGCTCCCTTCTCCCCACAAAATTTTGAAATATATTTTACACCATTTTTTCCCATGTAGTGCACTTAATGCCTCTCTTTCAGTACTGCCACTTAGCACGTGTTTTTTACAAGAGCTTACAGACCGCGAAGGTCAAAACCCCATCATGTGGAGCATTGTGCTAACGCAAAGAAATGCTCCAAAGAGCTTTATGTCCTGAAAAACAAAGCATGCCGAGTAGGTCAGGCAAATGAGCCATTTGGATAGAAGGCAAGGGACCAGGAATGAAAAAAAATCAGTGTTTCAGCATTTCCTAACCAGTGAAAAGCTGTTCATGGTTCAAAATCAGGCCTTGTTTAACTCGTGGCTTACCAAAGACCTGCATTTTTTGAGGAGACCCTGGAAGAACAATGCAGACCCCTTGGAAGTTTTGACTGGGGAATTCACCTGGGAGAAAAATGGGGGGGAAAATGCAAGGTACTTATAAGTAACTGAGAAGGCAGCTGAAGATGCTGCTGCTGGTAGTTACTGCATGTTCTAATTCCTCCATGGGCTGATAGCCTTGCAAGGGAGAGGAAGGGGATATTCACAGGTTCCTGGCAGCAATTTTAAATAAATGGTGATCTGAACTACGAGCAAATGTATATTTCTTCTACAATACCTCTGTGTGGAGCACAAAAGTGTAGAAATTCTGGAGACTGAAAGGACTAGATGCTTCAGAGAAACTAGCATCTAGCATTAAAATGTGTATTTAAAAATATAAATAGCATTCACAGCTATAAGTGTGTTTAATAGAAATGTCTACTGGAAACTGAAAACATTTATGAGATTCTATCACATATTAAAAATAAACTCCCACACAAACTAAAATACTCCTCTGAAAAAATCTACCCCTGACATTTGTTCAGTTATTTTAGTAGGAGGGAGTCAAGAGCACAACTAAAAATGTTGTAGGAAAAGCAGTGATACGCATACAAAACACCTTCTATTGATTTCCTATGCATGGGGTTTACGTCAGCAGGCAAGAGAGGGAGGATGGAGTAGAGGGGTTACCGTGTACCATTTTTGTTCATGCTGTTCATCCATTTATCAAGCTCTTCCATTTCTATCTCCATAACAGAGGGGGTGTCTTCTTCAAAAATAGGACTTGAGAGAAGAGAGGGGGAAAAGAGCATTACACAAAATGCCTAATTCAAACAACTTTCAATGTAGTGATTTTGTATGACTTTCCTGTAATTCCAGACACATGTATAAACTCTGGAAAGCCATCCTAGCTCAGTAATCTGAGGAGATGTCAGCCCAATGGGTGTGACCCAAGGGGCCACAAACAGATGCAAGGGAGTGGCACTGAGATGCCAGTCCTGGGCAGAGGTAGGGCCAGCTGGGACATAACACACAGAGGGACTCAGATTGTGCAGCCAGAGACATGCCAGAGCACAGGATCACTGCAGCTTCTTGAAAACTGTCCCTGCTGTAAATAGAAAACTAAAAAAAAAATTAAGATAGTTTGTCCCTGCCTTCCTGGAACACATGACAGAAGTACCATTGCTAGAGTGTTAAAAGCTGAAGGCCTAATGTTTCATCATAGCTGTGACTGACATTTGCAGTGACTTCAAAGGAAAGGTCATGAGAGCTTCATTTATTTAAATGCCCCTGCTTAGCTTCCTTTTGCTTTATCATTCCTGCAGTCATATGATAGGGAAAAAATTTAGCAAAAAACCACTTTTTTAATTTCCTCATAGAGCCAATTAATGAACTTTCAGCATTGATTAGCAAGATGAAGGTCCATAAAAGGTAACAATAAAAATTATGACTCTCATAAGAGCCACACAGCTTCTGTCTTGTTTTCCAAGCATCTAAGGCATTGCTCTTGTGGCAGCCAGGCAAGCCTTTCTGCCTCACCTCTGAGTAAGAAGATAAACTTGAAAAATGGGGGAGCAAGACACAGAGCTTATTCTGAATAGCAAAAGCCTGTGATGAGCCTGGGGACTGATCCCACTTGCTCATGGGGTGCCTTGTACCCCTTGTGGCTGATGGAGCAGGAGGTGCCTAAGAGCAGGCTCAGCAAGGGCTGTGGGATATGGGTGTCTGTGGGGCAGCCCTTGCCTCAGTCACCACTAGTTCTTGTTCTGCTGCTCTAGTCTTACACTTCAGCCACATACTGAAGTCACACTTTATCCACCTGTTGAGATTGCTGGTTCAATTGATGGCAAAAAAGTAATGGTGTTTAGTGGACAGCTAAATTAAAAGAGGCAGTGAAGGAGACAAAGGTTAAAATAAAAGAATTTTTTTTTATAGAATGATATTAATAAAATTTACCTTTTTACATTTTCGCTTCCCAGCTCATCTGGAAAAGAAGAAAGTTGGTGTTTATTGTTCTGCATGGTATTTACCCATTGTATTTACAGGGTCCAGACTGTATGCAAACCTTGAATAGGGTCAAGTAAAATGGGTTGCATTTTCAAAAGGCATAAAAACTAAATTGCAGATGAAAGGCAAAACATCCTCTCCTGTTTGCAATTTTCAGAGGAACCCATTATTTCAAATCTAAAAGCATCTCATTATTAGCTCAGCCATGCTGGGAGGAAGCCCAGTGTTGCTATTGCAGTGGGCAGGACAGGGCAGATGCACACTCCCTTCAGCAAAACAGATGTGCTGAGAGAAATGGCATCCTGAAAAGGAACCACTTCTGCAAAAAAATTGTTTACTGGAAGCATTGGGATGTTTTGCTACAGATTGCACTTGGGCAATTCAGCTGTGTCTGGAGACTCTGGGAGCCACTCACAGGGAGAAGGGCGGCGGGGAGTTGGACTGCCTGGCAGATTAGATCTCAGCTAGGCAAATGAAGCTGAACTAGCCAGATGTCAAAAGGGATCCAAGCTACACATGACTCCAAGACAAAGTAAAAAATGGGGAGGGGAAATCATGTCACAGGCTTCTGATAAATATCTTAACCAAAAAACCTGTCTTAAATCACCTTATTTTTAATTCATTGTTGCCAGTGGATGATACCTCCCAGTTGTTCCAGCACATTCCCAGACTGCAGAGTCACCCCAGAACCACAGAGTTATCTGCCCCAGCCTTGAGGATGCTCAAAATCCCTGGCTGGTACAGGGCATAAGGTCCTAGGATTGTGTTCCTGAAAGACAATACATTTCCTAACCCTCTGAAGAGTGTACCTGCATTTCAATCACCCAGAAACAGGCAGGCAACTGGGTGCCTGGTTGCAAATTCATAGTTTGTTAGAGGGGAACCCAGTGATCAGACAAATGTAACCTAAAAATGCCCTGAAAACTTGAGTTAAAATCTACCTTGAATGTGTTGCACTGTCTGCAGGCTGATGAGCTGACAGCTGCACTCTGGCCATATAGAGACACTGATACAACCATCTCAGAGTTCCACTTACCAACTATGTGGTTTTAATATGACACCTCAGTTTGTTCTCCTGTGGCTTGACACTCCAAGTTACCAATTCCTTTGTTAACAGATCACAGCACCTTCCTGAAGCATTGCTCACCCTACTGTAGCACCCAGGCAGTCTGACCTAGCTCATTTGCTGTGATGTCTTCATAGCAGCCTCCACCCTATGGAATCAGGATTCCTTAAAATTGTTCCTGAAAATTATTTTTCTTGTTCTTATTTTATTGAAGCTTTAAGCAGCTTTACCTTGAGAGCACTATGTGCAGTAGAAGCAATAATTTCACCTTGCCTAAAGTTGTTGAGCATAAAGATAGAACAAGCATTTGCAGCCACAGTTACATCCCTCAGCATTCTCAGCATTTCCAGAAGCCAGAGGTTGGTGCCAGGGTTCCCATGGGTGTGGCAGCACGAGCAAGAGATGCCAAGAAGCAGAAGTAGCTCCTGCCCAAGGAGAGGTGTGTGACCATGTACTGCTGTCTGGGAAGGATCCCTCTCTTACTCGTCAAATGTGCAACTACAATCAGAGAAGGGCATCCTAAATATGGCATCCCATGCCTCGAAATAATGTTCTCTTAATGCTGAACACATCCAAGCAACAGCCTTTTGATGCACAAGAAGAGAAATTTACCTTGCTTGGACTTTTTCTTTTTATGATGCATTACAAAAAATGTGATCAACAAAACCAGCAGGATCAGCAGTGCCACAGGAACAACATATATCAAGATGGACTGTTCTGCTTCTATACTGTCCTCATCATTCACAGCATTCAGTTCAGTACTTGAAGGACTGTGTGTTTCAAAGCTGCTTTCAGTAGCACTTGCAGTTACAAACACTGGCTCATGGTCACCCACAGTCGAAGGACTCGTAGCAGGAAGATGTGTTGCTGTAAAAGTGGGTAATATCATTGATCCATCTCCTGATCCATCATTTCCAGGATCTGTCAAATATATGAAGACAACATTTTAAGGGTTTCATTAGTATTATCAGTGAGTCAGAGTGTACAACTTTAGTATTTACTTCCCATTTGATGTATTAAAAAACCCCAGCAGATGTCCCATACACACAGATTGGAAGTTGTGGGCATCGGATGTAAAATTAGATCTCAACTTTGTCACACAATCTTACCAGTCATGACCATGTTCTTCAGCTGACTTTTACTGGGACACGTCACCATGTGTCATCTGTCTGCACACAGCTGCCTTGCACAAACAGACTTCTCTTCCTGCAGGTTGGCATCCGGTCTTGCTCACATGTGAAATTATTCTGCTTCTCAGTAAACCACACCAGCCTGTTTTGCTTCTCAGTCTCAGCACATATGTCCCTCCCCTTACCCAAGGAGTTAGGTATTGGCTTCTGGGAGACCATCATCCCTGGTTCACCAATTCCTTTGGTTCACTCATCTCTCTGTTTCTGTGCCTTTCTCAAATTTGTTAAATTTGTCTCGCTGTGAAAAACAGAATTGGCGGAAGGAAGTCTGAAGGATGCAAAAGCTGCTGACTTCAACTTCTGCATGGACTAGAAGAGGTGGTAGTAACACCTTACTGCATACAGGTCCAATTAACTGTTCCTCTGACTGATTCTACAGGCTGGCTGAAGGAGTGTGTGGCAAAGCATCAGTGCTGGATATTCCCCATAAGTGCTAAGACTGGGGGTTTTGAACTTTGATCTCAGTTCTGGTTTAATTTATCATGCATTTTGCAAGAAAAGTGGCTAAAATTGGCTGTGTTGGTAATAGTGGAACAAGTGCTTTTTGTGTGTTTAGGTAAGAGTCTATTGACTGTCACAGAGTTTAAAAGCTTTAAAGTACAGCAAATTCTGGGCTGATACTGTGTTCTATACTGATGCCAAAAATCCTGTTGTAGCCAAAGGTGCAAGAATCAGACTTCAGACAAATTACAACAGCAAAATAATTTTCTTGGCAAGAAATGAAATGATGGGGGGGTTGTGCTATCTGCCCTTTCAGATACAATGCTGGCATGGTGCACATCTCATTTTATGCAATAAAGCAGGATGGGATTTCTTGACTTTTGCAATTACATGTTTCTCCTCATTCTTGTAAAGTGCTGGGCAGCCAGAGTTTCCACTAGAGTTAGCAAGAGCTTAAGGTTTTCAGCACCTCCGTGCTGGCATTTCCAATCTCACAGCACTGGAACCAAAAGTACTTAGCATTTTAAATGCTTTTGTAAACACATTAATCTTCATAATGGCCCTGAGAGATGAGCAGTTATCATCTCCATTTTACAAATGAGAAATCAGAAGGACAGGGATGCTGTCCTTCCCAGGGATGCCAAGTGGGAGAGAAAAACTGGGATTAGAGCGCTATCTCTTGCTTAATCCACTCTGCAGCATCTCCTCTCCCACCAGATTTGTGTCAAAGAGGAGATGAGTATTTCATGAGACTGTATTCAAGGAAACCCAGTTTCAGATGAATAAAATTATTTGAGTGTGACAGCAGTGTTTTATCTAAATTTTTATGCTGCACATATCACACAGGCATCTGATTGCTTCATCCTTTCCTAAAAACTAGGAAAGAATTTGAATACTTAATGTAATATTGTGAAGGTCACCAGACTCCTGCACCACAATAGGACAATGAAAATGATAGCTTTTCTATGGCAAAGCACTTTGTATCAATAGTCTCTCTGTCTCTTCTGTATTTAGTATTTCAGTCAAGAGCAAAATACTCTCTCTGCCTCTCTTGCAGGTAACGACTCCCGTACGTGTGTGCTGCTCCACCCCATTCCTGTGACCTGCTGTGACCTGGCTGTCCTTAATCTCATTGCAGAGGACAGGAGGGAGAGCTCCTCTCCCTTATTAGTTTGGCCATTTGACTTTTCTTTTCCAAGGTAGTTTGTAGTTCCCAGTGCCTGCAGCCACTCCATTTCAATTGCTGTTGTGCAGGGCGGCGAGGCAGCACGAGAGATGTCAGTGCTGCAGACTGTGGCGTGATGGACTGTGCCACAGGCAGCGCTGATGGCCCACCGCAGCCTCACTGAACCTCTTCAGTGACCTTGCTTCATTTTCCTCCTCTAGCTATTGCCCTTGAAACCCATTGCCTGCCACATTTGATATATTGAGAGGGACAAGCCTGTTGCTTAAAATAGGGAAAGGGTGTGGAGAAAATACCTTGCTTTTCATTTATTTGTAGAGTGAAAATGGATTTTTCAAATGTCTAAAGCATGGTGTGGCTTTAATGCAAAGCAAACAGTCACACCTCATTAACTGCAGTGATAAACTTTCAGCTGCAGAGTATATTGTGCTTGATTTCCGAGAGAGATTTTTCCAGCATCTCTGCCACTTTGCCTGGTTTTGAACTATGAAGCAGACTTCAAATCATTTGTCTCTGTGTGAAATAGAATTACCTTTTCTAGTCTCTAGGCAAAGAAAATGGTAAATCACAGGGAGTGACCTTGATGCCACATATTTTTTTCACTTTGCATAATTCCAGGGACAAAACAGCAGCTCTCTGGGACCACCATTTCCTCTTACAGAGATCTTTTGTCTGAGTGAATTAAATACATCTTTCAGCAGAAGGCCAGCCAATTGCACAATGTTCTTGCAAGGATATTGCTCTTATTTCCTGCGTTTTACCTGCTGCCTCAACACATCTCACTTCCCCATCACCTCTGAGAAACAGAGCTCAGCCTCAAGGGATGCCTCACCTGTCACCCAGCAGTTGCTCTCACTCTCAGGCCACCCACACATCACCCTTTTTGCCCAGTAGGAAAGCACAGCCTGCACCTGTGTTGGCCCAGTGGCTTGCATCAGGGAAGGATTTGTGCCTCCAGTCCGGCAGGGAGAGTCAGGCTTGGGCCTCCCAGTGCAGCTGGATCGCCTGCCACAGCCACCCGCCCAGGCCACGTGAGACACACGTGGTTGACTTTATATAGCAAGATAGTTGCTATATTTCATAGTGTTTCAGTTTAAAGTGCTCAAAATAGCACAGCACTGTGGACTGTGTTGCAGCTGGCCCGGGTGGCTGTTTGGTGGGGTGAATGGAAGCTGGGCTTCACAAGGTTTGGAGCAGGGCAGAAGAACATCTGAAAGCTGCAGATTTTGTGAAGTGCTGTTCAAACATTTTCTCCATGCCACATTTGCAGTGCTAATTCATACCATGAACTGTCTTGTCAGCTGTGCTGGTGTTTCATCTTGCAGACATCTACTAGCTCCCTGCAAATGGGAATCTTGCAACAATACAGCATGACATTCAGGATGGAAAAGCAAGGCCAGTGGAGTGCAACAAAGAGCAAGTCACATGTGACCATATAGATATCTCCTTTACTTTGCAAAGCCTGTGCCCTTTCTCTTGTGGAGCTCAGCCTCATGCTGTTGGCTACATTCCAACATCCATACTCATCCCTCTGCACATCTTGTCCGAGGAGCAAATGCTCATACAACAACCACATGGGCTTCACCTCTGTCTGGACCACCTGGGGCATGAATGCTGGTGACTTCTTCCTGTGTTAAAGGAAGTGGATGCAAACACACCACAGCTTCAGCCCAGCCTGTATTGCTACTTTCCATGCTTTCAAGGGAAGAAGGGAGAGGGGCTGGCATACAGCTGCATCCCACCCCGATGGGAAGGTGGGCACAGCTGGAACTGGAAGCTAAGAAGCTGGAGCTGGAAGTCAGGAAGTTCTCAGGGTTCTACAACTGAGGTATTAGAGAATCTGGAACTCAAGGGACCAAAATACTTGAGCAAGCACTAGCAGCATCTCATAAAAGGTTCAATTAACAGTTCTTACAAATTATGAAAAAGCTATGTCTCTACACAGATACCATGGTATAAAGTATTACTCAGTATTTTTTACTTCAAACATATGCTTCAATCACAGATAGACTTTGCTTAAGTTTTGGAGGTGCTCCCAAACCTGCTTTTCATGGGAGACAGAGGTAGTTGAATATACCAAGAGGTTTTACAGATTGGAGTCCAAAAAATTATGTCTCAATCAAACAAACAACATTTCTGTTGTTGCAGCATTTCTACCTCAGGTTTGTGCTGCAGCACTCAGAGGTGGTGATATGGGCTTCCTGATGAAGTAAGCAGGCAAACAGGTTTCTGAATTCACTTGGATGCAAGGCAAAGGAAAATAGCAAAGGAAAATAGCTGGCAGTCAGCACATTCAGTTTTATTGTAGAACCATCAGTCTCTCTGCTGCCTTGGCATCAGACTCAAGGACTGGGTTCCTCAAGGGAATTTTTCAAATTACACTATAGTGCCCAGTGACAGCAGAAAAAGCAGTGAGATAGAGAAAATGCTGGAGCTATGTCAGTGGGAGAGCCAGACTTACTAGTTTGAAAGGAAAAATTTTATTTCTCCAAACTTTCCCATAAGCTATAAAAACACAGTGAAAGGAAGGCTCATGATAAGATGACAGAACAATAAAAGGCTATAAATTATTAATAAAGTTACCATATCCTATATCACTCTGCTCCATACACACATTCTGTTGGTGGTGTAGTCATACCACTCCACATGGGCTGTATGATCCTCTCGTGTGCTGCTTAGCTCATCCCTGCACTGCTCCTCTCTCCACATTTCAGGTTGCTGCAAGAAGAGCTGTTCCTTGCCATGGCCAGGGCTTGCCCAGCTGCCTGTTGTGGCAGGTCTTGCCTGTCAGTCTGGCTGGAAGAGGAATCCTTAAAAGCCTGCAGGCTAGCTGTTGGGAGCACACACTCTTCTGATGAGGGAGCACAAGCATTTCAGGGTGGCTAATCTGTAGACAAGATCCTATTAAAACGAGGTGCTTAGAAAGCGTTATCTAGGTATAACCTGAAAGAGGAAACAACTGTTTAAGCTCATTTATACAAGATGGAAACTGCTTCTCCTCACTGTATTTCTATCCAGCTGAAGTGCTGCATTAACAGGCGGTGTTGCAAATTCAGTCACACGTCTTGGAGTCAAACTGTGAACCTGTAGTCTCATTGCTCACCCCCAGTACTAAAGGCTTTCCAGACCAATTTATGCACTTAGTTGCTTCTACTTAATCTGATGGCCTTCTAGCTCTGCAACTGTGATACCCGTGCAACCTCACTGTGATGCAGATCTCTCAGTGCTCCTTGCTCTCAGGAGGACCCTGAAATAAAAGATTCAAAAGCTCCAGAGGCTTTCTAGCTATCATAAAATCTCTTGAGGGAAAAAAAGACTGGTGTCACTGACTGAAAATTAGTATACAATCTTGCTGATGTAAATGAGAGATTTTCTGAAATGTCCCTGAAGCAGCTGAATAAAACAGTGAATGTTTTTGTGTGTGGCTAAAATGGAGGAATAGTAGTAAATATGTAGGAGAAGCTGATGTGTTCAGTAGAAAGGATTTTTCATCTGCTTATTAGGGCAATGCACTTTGGAAAGAGAAAATGTAGCAAATCCTCATTTCTTACATGGTTGCTTTGCTAGAAAATTTTACAGGTGATTGTAACAGGTTCAAACCCATTCTCAGTTCATTACTGGAGGGGGGGAAAGGTCAAACCTATTGCTCCCTTAGAGATATTGGCTTTGCAGGGGAGGCCATCTAAAAGACACTTCTCTGCCAAGGAGAGTCACTGCCTGTGCTCATGCTACAAGCTGCTGGATATCTGGATCTTTGATAATAGTGGTTTTTTGAATGACAATGCAAAATAATAGCACAGAGACACAGACAAAATAAAGCACTACCTGCAACCACCCCAGCTCTTCCACTGGTGATCTGACATGTTTTACTGTTCCTCTCCCTCATACATTTTCTTGCTCCCCATGTCAAACCACTTATGCTGCAATTTCCCACATGTCTCACCGAATGCAGTGGGAGATGGCCTAGCCTGGGAAATGACTCAAGGGTCAGAGTGTGTTCCTATGAGCTATAGTAAGGGTCTTAATGCTTGTTACTAGGGTCAGCACACACACCTAGGGAGGTCTTCAGGGCTGCTGCAAGGCTGAGCAGTGAGTACCATCCCTCACAGTAGAGATGATGCCCTACCCTGTTACCTGTAGGGCTTCCTGGCTGCATTAAAGCAAGGGGAAGGGAACTGGAGCAAACCCCAACATCTCCTCAGTATGGAGCTGGAAGAAGGCCAGCATCCAGAGCTGAGACCTCAGGAATGCTCTTAGAGCTACTGGATTAGAGTGATTGTAGCATCACAGGGAGAAAACCATCCATCAATCATAATCCAAACGGCAAGGCTAGGCTTTTACAAGGTTCTGGCACAGTGTGGGAACAGGACTTTTAAAGGCTTTGATCCATCTGTGCTGCAAGACTTAATCACACTCTGTTTGTCTATTTTGTAAATGGTCTCTAGACAGTAGACAACTTAAAAGGTGAAGACTTGTGTCTGGCAAAAGGTGAAAAAGCTCCCTTAAGAGTCCTGCCCTGTTGATCTGTGAGCAAGGAAGGGTAAGAGCAAAGGATCTCCCTGGCACGCTGCTCTCAGTGGAGGGATTCCTGGCCCACCAGAGCCTGTGGGGTACATAAGCCCTACATAAACTTTCCCCCCACCAGTTTAATCTCTCCACACAAGGCTCAAGTTCTCAACTTCCCCGTCCCGCCCTTGAAGTCAGAGTAAGCCCCCAGGTACATTTTGGGGCTGGTTGCATAAGCAAAAACTGCCTTTGTATGGGGAGCAAAGGTGGGTGCTCTCCTCCCCTTCCCCTGTGACTGTGGGTTGGCTCCGTAGAGTCAGAGCTGACAAGGCTTGGGGAGGGCTCTGGCAGGACTGACTCACTCCCAAAGAGGAACCCTTCCAAAATCAACCAGAATTGAAAAGTGGACCTACTGGTAGGAAGTGGGGAGTGTGGGGAGTGTCACACACCTGATGTGTGACATCTGCCAGGTGCTTCCTGCAGCTCTTAGTGCCCATTGCAGAGAAGGGCAGGGGGGCGCCCAGTCATGAGCTGAGGAGCCCGGGCTAAGGCATTCCCTCCCCCCACCGCCCATGAGGACATGGTGATGAAATAGTAGCTCTCAGTACCCTGCCCACGAGCTAGAGAAGCAGGAGCCTGATCACTCTGCATTGCCTTCATTGCCTTCATTGTACTTCCCCATTTCCCTGGGACCTGTGTTTTGCTCTGCCCATGGCAGGATTTTAGTTTCTCTGACTGCTTTGATTCTAAGCTACACTCAGTGCTTGTAGCATATTTTCTTAACGTGTCTGCAGTGCAGCAGGGCTGTAGTAACACAGCCAAGCCCAAACCATTTTATACCTCACTAAGCTCGCTTGTACAGTTAAGCGAGTCTCCTAAGTGCAAGCAGCTCAGCAGCACGCCAGGAGCCTGCAGCCCAGCTCTACACCCTGCTTATGGTAAGTGCAATTTTTCAGGGAAAAAGCATGCACACCAAAACACCGATTCCAGCAGTGCATTTTAGGACATTAAGAGAAGTCCAGTGATATCTGAGAGTGACCATTTTCTCTCTCTGCTTTCTGTAGAGCTCCTCCTTGCTACAGCAGCACAGAGGCAGCAAACACTTCTAGTCCATACCAAGGCACTTTGGCAGGAAACCTCGGCCAGGTTGCACTACAAGAGCTGCCTGTCATGTTCAGTCACTGGCTGCCAAAATGCCAGTGGAACCCATGACCCCTGCAAGCAGGCGAGTCTCTGCCTGTGCCTCAGCGCCTCAGCATTTTGTCACAAGCTGCTTTTACACTCCCGGTTCTTCTCTTCAGAAGGTCAGAACCTAAGCCCACAGTGCCGGCCACTTTGTTCTGCAGCTGAGAGTTCAAAATATTTGTCTCCGGAACCGGCTGTTCCTTTGTTAAACCAGTTTCAGAGCACTGGGACTGCGGAAATCAACAGTCACCTTTTGAATGGAAGCAGTGCTTTGCCTTTAACTTTGCTATTAAACACTGAGGGTATGGGTGTGGGGTTTAGAAAGTTTAAAAAATAACTAAAATTAGAAGAAAAATGCCTGATGGGTCAACATGGAAACTCCGGTTCTCTACACACCTGCAGTTTGGGAAATGTAGGAATTGTAGGATTGTTTGCTGCTTTTCAGGGATAGGTCTAAGGGGGAAAAAAAGTCAAAGGTCGGAAGGAAAAGAGGCAACTGAAAACAGAGAGGGTAAACACAGCAAAAAGCAGCAGAGAGCAAGTCCCCACAGATCTCCTCCCAGTGCTCAGTTTGGAGGGTGTTGCCCTCCAACTTGGTCCCATTGCTGCGGGCAAGACACGCGGTCCCACCTCGGCAGGCGAAAGGCGCTTTCTTACTCACCAGTGCCGGCAGATCGTGCAGCCAGCGCCAGGGCAGAGAGCAGGGCGATGAGCCCGGGGCTCCGCATGCTGCCCCGGCAGCGCTCCCACCTGAGGGGTGCTCCGGCAGCCTCCCTGCTGCACCCGAACATCTACATTTCCTGCTTCCTGCCGGGGAGCATCTGAGCTGCATTTCTTCAGGAGATGGACTCTCTTTGATGGGTTTTAGGAAGTGATGTAATTCCGTCTGGGCCTGTCAAGCGAGCAATGATTGCAAAAGAAAGAAGGAAAAAAAAAGCAGAAGTTGCTCTTCAGGCACTCACTTGGCTGAAGCACCTTTATGCTGTAGGTAAGAGAGCTCCCGCTCTCTTCCTCTCCTTTTACTCCTGACTTTACTACCTTCTATCTTCATCGACAAACAGTGCCACACGCCATACAAATATAAATCAGACACAAAATTTCATATATGTATGTTAGCAGGAAGGTTTCATGTCACTTTTCAGCGTGAAAATTTCAATAGTGCCTCCTCTCCTGCCTTGGTTTTCAAGCTGTGGTTCTCTCCAAATCGAGGTGAGAGACTGCATGCATTTACAGTCCCAAAAGTCAACCCCCAAGTGGGCTGTCTTCAACGAATGGGGTTAATGGCTGGCTTTATTAGGAGCCTATAGCTGAGTATTCTGGGCTGGCTTGTGCACAGAAAGAGCAAAAAAGCAGAAAACCACATCCTTTTTTGTTATGAGCAGGTGGCTTAGTGAAAAAGTGCTGACACCCATGTGATGATGGCTGCAGATGACAGGGGACAGAAGGTTTCAAATCCCACCAGGATTCAGGGCCTGGCATGGGGGCCCAGAGTGCCACAGTTGATTGAGGTGGCAAGGGGAAGGTAATCCTGCCTCCCTTCCTGACTCCTCTTTTGTTTTCACTCCCCCTTGGCAGTCTCTGTCTGGGTGTGCAGATTGTGGCTATCACCCCCTCTAAACGCTGCCCTGTCCTCTGTTCCCACCACCCCATCGCTGTCCACGCACTCAGAAACATGTAAGAGCTGGCCAGGGCCTTCCACACATTTCCTGTTGGGTGGTGCTCAGCGGGTAAGAGCAATGGAGAACTTAAAAATTAAACCAAACATTTTCAGTCTTCTTACTGTATAGAGTGGGCCTAGCCAGGGCTCAGGATTTGGATCTGGATCTAAACCATGCACATACCCAAGCAGGAAGAGTGATTGGACCACAGATTTGGGTTGTTCTACTGTAGAAAAAAGTGCTAGCTCTAAAATTAATGCCTCTGAGTTGAGGAGAGTCTGCACTCTACATTTCACTCAGGAGCATCCCAGGTTAGAGCCATTTTAAATACTTGCATAAAATTTTCCAGTAGGAATCTAAGGAAGGACGGTTGAATGGTGACTGTGTAGGAGCTTCATAGGGAGTACTTCCCTTAGACACAAATCTGTCAAAATCTGATTTCTGGTCAGAATTTGTTGAGTTCTGGAATTTGTCGAAGCTGGTGAATGTTTCTGTTCAGATTGGTGGGAAGTGATCAATTGCTGCTCTGCTTCTCCAGCTAATAATTTTTCTTAACGCACTAATGCTTTTATAGGTCATCAGTTATAGGCTGTTTAGCGTGAGTAGCTGAGAAATAGGTCAGTGATTCATTTAATGACCAGCTTGTTGATAGATTTAAGCCACTTGAATGATATAGTTAACAAAAAAACTGAACTGGTTGCTTATTATTGGCAATGTATGTTTATGAATTTCATAAAATAATGGGGGGAAAAGGCAAATTTGCAGCATTTGCGCTTACAAATAGATAAAGAGGAGCTTTAAGTTTTGAAACCAGTACTCTGACCAACTAATCAAATATTTCTAGGAGATATTCTTTAATATGATGTCATATTCATGCACAATAACAATTATCAGACTGAAGCGTCAGAGGTGAGACTTGCCAATACTTTTAAAATTTTTCTGTTAAAAAATGTCAAGAACTCCAAGGCTTAGTAATAGTGTCTAATTGACATAGACTGTTTGAATGATGGACCTCCAGAAATTGAGGTTACCTGTCTGTGCTCAGAGGTGATTTTGTCTAGTCTGACAATAGGAAAATGGATAATGGGCTGGTGGCCAGCACAGGCAAAGCCTGTCTGTGTTTTCAGGAGCAGAGTCTCAGATCCCAAGGCTGTCACTATTGTCTATCCTCAGCTTTCCTTGAACTTTAGTCAACGGTAGGCAAAGTCTTACTATTTAACAGTATTTTTGTTGCTTTAACAGACAGAAAAGATGTGCTATGCTCTTTTCCATTTCTTCCCCATCTCCTTCCCAACTTTGCCACGCTAATACCACATGTGCTGCAAACATGTTCTTCTGATTTATCCCTGCATATTATTGCCCTGCATGTTTGTGGTTTTGCCCCATTCTGTAGACTCAGCCCAGCTCCCTCATCCATTACGAAAACATAAACCTAGACACAGAAACTGGAAGGGAAAACAGGAAAGGGTTTGTGTTTGGTTTGTATCTTTGCTGCATTTTTACAGCATATTTCTGATGTAAAGAACGATATACTTTTCTCTTTTCCCTTTCAGTCTTTCTACATAGATTTTAGCATTTCCCCTCAAGTTCCCATCAACTATTATTGACAAATATTTGACTAACAACTCATCACTGCCCTTTGAAAGCAAGATAGCCATCTACTGCTGTGTACACAAGTATGATTTCTAAGGCAAATAAAAGTACAGGAAATGTGACTCTTGGCCACAGTACCTTTTAATTAAGATTTTAGAGGTATACAAAAGCAGTTTGACATGCATTTGACTATTCTAATTTTTTTAAAAAATTGTAGAGAAGGAATAATGAGATATTTTGGATGTTGACAATTCAGACTCTCAAGCAAGGGCAGTTACCTTGGTCCATCCCCAGAAGCATTGGGATTGTGCTCCCCTGAAGTACCCCCAGTAGGCTCCCTTTTGCCTGCCTGGGAAGCAGGGTTGGTACTTTTGCCTTGGTTGTTGTCTTCAGCCTCACATGTCTCTCTTCACAGCTGAAATACAGAAACCAAAAGCTGTAGCAACAACTTTGCTGCAAAACAAACTTGTGCATTTGGAAATCCATGTAGCTTCAGTCATGGATGACTTTGTAGGAGGGGTAGATTGTATTTGCTTATTTCATAGGCCTTAGTGCATTTACTAGGATCCACGACGTACCTTAGCAAAAAGAAGTGTCTTTTCACAGGTAAAACCATTAAACCATTTCTGGGGTGCATACAATATATGTTACCCATCTGGAAACGTTTGTGCATGTTCAATGTTACTGTTCCATTGGTTTTTAGAGTATAAAGAGCATTTCTGACCACAAAGCTAGGCTGTTTGCTAATGTTTTTCCCTAACAGGGAAGGATTTTTGCATCACTGAGATTACAGGATGTCATTGGAGTGACATTTTCAGAGAAACAGAAATGTATTGCAATGCTGCAATCACTTGGCCGATGCTCTTTTTGTTCCTTTTTTCTGTGAGAACAACAACAGCTAAACTTTTTCAAGTGATGTGGTAAGCTGATGGTTAGTTACAGCGCTTTTATTACAAACCTGCTAGTGCAGCTTGTCTGCTGCAGTCTTCAGCAGCTAATCCATCTGCTCTGAAGTGCAGGCAGGGGCTAGAGCCAGCCAAGTTCTGCTAGTCCCTTAATGACTTGTTTCTGTCTCTGACATATGTTGAGAAAGGACAGATAAAATTTTCCCATAAGTTGCTGTGAAAGAATGGAAAATAGTAGTGTATTGCAATTCACTGCAACATTAAAAAAAAGCCCAAACAAACATCAAAGCAAAAGGGTTTGTGCAAAGCCCACAGGGATCGTCTTGAGTCAGCCAGAGTGTCAGCTGCAATGGCACTTCTGCAGGCTACTGAGCTAAACAAGATTTGCAGAATCAAGGCTAAAATCCACCCTTGTGTAGAAATCTCATGGGGATCTGGAATCGCATCCACGGTTGCATTTGTTTCAGAGCAAGCAATGCCTGAGTTGCAGATGACAAAGCTCTCCTTCCAACAAATTCAAATCTAGATTATATGAAAAGACAAGTTACATTTTATTTCATCCACAGAGGTGCTTCAGGAAAAGTTTTAGATCTTTCTGAAACCAATGCCACCAGTATAAATTAGAACAAAGCTTAGAACAATGAGATATTATCCCTCACTGGGACAATGTAATATAACTAAAATCAGAGTGACAATAAAAGCATAAAAACAAGTATCTACCAGTTTTAAGAATCTCTTTGCTTAACTGGGATTACAATTTTATTTTTAATTTTTATTTTCTTTTTTTTCTTCCACCTGCATAGCACAAGCTGTTATTTCATGCTGACAATATTTTGGCTATTTCAATAGGAACAGAAATAAAATACAAAACCAAACTTGAAAATATCCAGATGTTTGTATCTACAAAATTATACTTGAAAATATTCAGATGTTTGCATGTAAGTTTCCTTTAACAAACTAAAAAATGGCTTCAAATAGAGACTTCTAAGAGTGAAAATGTCTGAAATGGAATAGGCCTCAGGGTGCATCAAGAGCACTGGCAGATTTATATTGAAGCTGGACACTTCATTTCTAGTCGTTTTTGGGAAAGCAGTATATGGATTATACATTGTGCACATGCCAAAAGATTCCTGTTATTTGACTTGTGTAAATTCCTAAAATAGATTATGTCTCCATTCTGTTGTAGTACTGACTGTGTTTTGAAAGATGTGTCCTGCTGGAAGCTCAGTTTCCCTCAGGCAAAATCTACAGCTGAAACTGCACTTCCAAAAGGACAATGTCTTGTCAGCAAAGTCATCTTGTTATTTGATCACAAGAGAGACACAGTTACTAGCTGATGTAGGTAGTCCCCAGCAGAGCTTTCCTCTAGCCTAGTGGGATTCACCCATAAAATCCTTCACACAACAACCTTCCTAGACTCCTATCCTTGAAATCTAGGTGGACTCCATGAGGTCTATCTTCGTCTCAGTGCTGGCTGGATAAAGTTGGGATGAACACCCCAAAGTATAACTTTAGGGTTTGGGGTTTTTTAAAGCCTGTACTTACCTTAAAGCTATCAGCTTCACATTCCCTTTGGTAGCTAAATAATTAGTGCTTTTTCCTAACTCTGCAACTTCAGAGTGCTCCTGGGTTCCAACAGTGGTTGTACCCTTTTCTGCTCCCCAAACTGTCTATTTAAAAGTGGAAAACTCAGGGTTTTGGGCCAGGATGCTGTGCTTATTTTCAAAACTGTGCAGAGCCCTCCCATGAGACATGAGGCCATGAGCATCTCAGACAAGCAGCCAAGGCCTGAGCAATGCAATTCTGAGAATTGAATTTTCAGGCACTTTTATTCATTGTAACATACCACTACTGTGAGAGAAATTTACAATTTATTAATCTTTTATATTTTGTTCTTCCAAGGCCAGTGCTGGAATGAAACTGAAATAAAAACCATCAGTTTTCAAAAAGGCTTGGGTCACTTTCCTGACATTTTATTTATGAGTAAATCAGGCTTTCGCTTCTTTGTGAAACAGCACAGGGATTTATTAGTTAAATGTTTGTCTCATTCTTTGAAAATAATTATGCACATGTTGTATTAGGGTTTAAGATGGAATTAGAGACTGAAATTATATAAATGGAAATATAAATTTTCTGTGGGGCTGCAGTATCCCAAACTTGTATCAAGTATACAGTTGATGTAATCCAAATCCTAGTTAAAGGAACAAATGAGCACTGCAACTCTGTTGTCAGGAGAGGGTCCCCTTCCACTCTCAGTCAGGGTTTGAGGAACACATCTGACCACAAGTGGACCCCAAAAGATGAGCCATGTAATAAGCTAGGAAGAATTAATTTTCTTGAGACGCCTCGCAGAGGGATGTGAGTATGTTCAAAAACCTGTTCAGAACAAATGCTGACTCATGAGTCTCTGGTATGGGGAATAAAGAAATGGCTGTGCAGGCACAGGAGAGCAGCAGACTTCCCAGCACAGACAGATACATGGCAGACAATACAACCATAATGCTAAAAGGAGTATCTATGCAACTTAGAAAAAAAAACAAAAACAACCAACTTTGGAGAATGGAAATTCTCTGTGACTGCTCATGGGGGTGAGAGAAGAAACATATCCTGGGTGTCCCACACAAGAATCAGAGCCTTGTCTGGTCACAGGCTTTCATGTGCCAGCTCACTTGATAGATGCATGGTCGGCAACTTAAATGGGGAAAAAAGCCGTCAGCCAGTGAGTTATCTTTACGTGAAGTGTCAGTGCTGTGTGTCTTACATGGAGGTGCCTACTCAGTGGTTGTCACTTACAAGTCAATGCTAGCTTAAGGTCTGGCTTGAAAACCCCACAACGCTCTGTAGAAATTGAAATATTTCTCTTAAAGAGATAACAAGAAGTGAGATTGATGAAGTAAAGGATTGAAAACCAAACAGAAATCTGTCTCGGGTGCAATCACTGGGGAATTTAGTAAAATGAAGAGTAGAGAGACAAGGTACTTGAGGGAAAGTAAACTAGATTTTTTAAAATCCTCGTTACTTTCATTTCTAAGGTACTTCAGCTGGATGTCCGAAGGTATTTTTTCAGCTGTGAACAATTCATAAGAAGAGAATAAAATCTGAAAAGCACATTCTTTCAGAAATACTAGACCATAAAAAAACACACCAGCACATCCAAACTGTAATGTGAGTACTAAAATTTTTCCAGCCACACCTAAAGCATCTGAAGATAATCTTTGATGTCCTAAAATAATGCTGCTTAAATGTTGCTTGATACTTTTTTAGGCTGTGGCAGCTCTCATTTGATCCTCCCATCTAGGTCCAATTTTCTATTCTTGAATTAAATGTTCTTGACTTTTTCCTTTGCATATTTTCACTGTAATTACTGAACTTTATTTCACAAATAGTTTATATAGAGTCCAGACTCTAAAGAAACATTAAAGACAAGCTTTTTAAAAGCTTCTCAGATACCTAAAAATGCAAATAACCACTAACTACATTTAAGAGTATGGATATCTGATCTAGGGCAAATTTTGTTCCTAGATGATTTGAAAAATTTATTTTCCATAGTTTGTTATTTAAATACCTTTAAAGGACCTAACCCAAGTGCTCAGTTCTAGTGTAGTGTTATGAACCAACATTTAAAATCATGGAAATCATAGTCCAGCTCTGCAGAATTTGAGGACATATTTAAGCATATAAATAGTCCCAGCAGAAATAAAGAAACAGCATCCAGCTTTAAACCAGACAGATATTAAAGGAAAAAAGTGTGATAGTCTGCAGAGAGACTGTATTTATAATATGTATGCAAGCAAGAGGCTAAATTAAGGCTGTTTGGAACCCTCTCAGCCTGTGTTTTGAGCCTGAGCCTGTTTAACTTCAGGTCCCTGAATCAAAAGGGATTAGTGGTCCTGAAGGCACTTTGTCTGCTCCTCTATGCATGTGGAAGCTAGGAATAAAACATAGATGATTAATAGAAAATAAACATATTTTTGAAACACATCTTTTTTTTTTTAAATACTCAGTTAAAGCACGTTCTATATGGCATTACATTGTTAATACTGGTTTGACCATCACAGATGCTAATATGTGATACATCCCTTTGTCCGAGTGATAATACTAAACTGTCATATTGCTAACTCAAAAGTTTTCAACAGCCTTTGCAGTGCCAAGGAAGCTCTTTCAGAAATTTTACACTTTTGTCTAGAATCTGAAATCAAATACCATGCTGAAACCTAGAAAATCATGTATCTGCATCCTCATTTTCAGATGGAAGTGTGAGTGGTGTCTTCCTTACAATTGTTATTTCTCTGAAAACCCCATCTCAACACAGAGTGTATTTAATCACTGACCAGATCTTCTACAGGTGATAGTATTTTTTGGTGATATGCATCCAAAACTCCATCAGTCACAACCCAGGGAGGGATATGCTGAGGGCATTTGTGGCAGACAGCATTGCTTCTCAACACCCTGTGTTTAAATCTAACTTTCAGTTCAGTATAGCTGACTGTAGCACTGCAAGACCACCTGAAAAAAAAATCATCATAAATTTGGCCTTCTGATTGAGTCTGATATGTGGAGAAATCCTTTCCTAAGAGCTTGGTTGGATGTATTGCAGGATATTTTCAGGTGGATCCATGTTTTGACCAGTATCTGTGATGGCAGTACAGGATGGCACACCTTCATTAAACATTTTTTTGGTTGCTGTAGAGAGCTGTGACAGCAAAATATACTTTGGTCTAGATACTAGCAAACTAATTACACATCCTAACAGCAGCACACAGACTGATACCCCTTCACTCCTGTGGCTCCCTTTCTGTGCATCTGTCCATGCCACAGTCACACCCCTGTGCCAAAGTGTAGGTGCACCAAGTGTGGTCTGAAGTGAGGAGATCAGGATTCTGACTGGCTGCTAACTTACCTACATCCTGCTCTCTGAGGCTTGATCTTCTGTCAGAAGGTACAGGTTTTATACTTTGCTGTATCCTAAGTACAAGGCAAGCAATACCAAATTCTGTGAGAACTGGCATTCAGCCAGTCACAGGCAGATGCAGCAAGAATGAAAGAGGTCAGTCCTAACTAATGGCTGCTAATGAAACCCCTGATGGAAAGAATTGTACATATGATCCTACAGGAAATAGAAGCTTCCTGGAAGTGAACATATAATTCCTCTCTTAATCCATTTTGGTTCTGAGTACTTAATTGTGAAGCTTTGTCTTCTACCATGTCTGCAAGGGTCAATCCACACCTAACCTGAATCTACACCCTTCTTGAACGTAAATAAGGGCAGATATCAGCATGGTTTAAATTCTTACAATTTTATCTCCACACAGAGAGAAACGAGGAGTTCGTTTGAGGTTCACAACTCATTCTTTTCCCATGAGAGCTGGAAACGCTTTTAGAGAATGCACGTATCTGATACTCAACCAAAAAACAAAATCAACAACAAAAAAAAGGCCTGCCAAATATAGGTGCTATATTTAAAGCCTGTAACTCATGAGAGTAGACAGCACAGAACCATCCCAGGTTTCCAAACCGGGGGACTGATCGGATCAGGCAGGCGGCTGACAGGGAATTTTTAATCACTGAGGAGCTGGAATGGGAGACAGGAAGGTGAGAGAAGGATGAATGATTAAAAGCAAACCAGTACCTGCATTACTCCCGCTTTTGGAGGATGCAATCTCACAAATATGTGCCTTGCCTGAGGACTCAGCATCCTAGTAAAGAGGCTGGCTCAGCCCACTTGGGAGGCAGAGCAGCAGTTAAACCTCCCGCTGGCTGGATCCTATGGGCTGTTTTCCACACGTTGCAAATTTTCTTCCTAATGCTTGCAGGTCAATATGCTTCTGAACACTAGTAGAGCTCCCCCCAAAGAACACTGTTCAAAATGATCCCCTTTGTGAGGGATCACTGGGTGAAAGCCACTGGGTTCTCCTCTGTGAGCTGAGGTGAGAGGATAAAGAAATCCCAGGGAAGTTTTAAATTCATAAAGCTACCTAATCCTCATACCAAATAATTCTTTTGGAAGCTTCCATTAATGTAAGTTACACATAATCTCATTGTCCAGGATGCTATCTGCCATCCCAGTATTAGTCCTCAACAGGTTATCACCACAGATGCAGGCATTTCACAAAGAATGCAGGTCTGGAGTTGCATATGTGCATTATGGCTGGGTATAAATAATGGTGTAGATATTGTTAGGGAATGATCAAGTTATTTTACTAAAGCTATTTAACCACAAATATTTGAGATGAAATTGCAAGATGATTTCTAGCCACCCAAGCATTATGTCTGCCAAATGCTCTCCACTTAGCTCTGGCAGGCTCTTGTTGGCACCAGATTAGACTTTGACAAAGCTCTGAAGCTCTACATGAGATGAGTGAAGGCCAGGTGAGGATGGGACACAAAAAACTATGAGTTTTATTACACATTTACTTCAGCTTTACCTTTTCTAGTTTGGATTTCTGCTGCCAACTTCTACACGGTGAAAGGGTATGAAGAACAACATTGCCAACTTGGCAAGAAATTGTCAGATCCTAAATTTCTTTTGGTTCCTAAGAGAATTTCTATTGCTTTTTGAAAAGATTGGGTTGGTAATAGGACATGTAGAGGAAGCCTCCTGATGGGGCATTGGAGGGTTGTTTGTATTCATTCCAGAAGCAGAGCCAAGAGCCTGTAGCTCTGTCTGCCTGTACTTGTATTTCTGTCCTGCTGTTGCATGTCTATAGCATTTGCCACATCTGCTCCTGCTTCTCTGCAGATGCTCACTGTAAGATGCACTGAGTCTGGTCACCCTCAGCTCTCACAGGGAATTAAGAGTTTGCCTCTACTAGAATTTGAATTGTAATTCAAATTTGAGTTGTTTGCCTTTGCCATGTGTTGAGCATACATGTAACACTCAGAGCTACTTTTTCTCCGGGCAGTAAAACTGATATCCATTATGCCAGCTTTTCAAAAATAGTTTAGCAGTTGTTGGTAACATAATAAGTATCTCTAATTCAGATCCCAAGTTCATATTACCTAGTGTCTCTTGGTTAACTTCTGAAAAGCCACATCAATTTTCAGGCTCATCTGACTCTTACTGAAATGTCTAGACTCTGCAGAAACTCTTCTTACTCAGAAATGCTGTTTCAGCCTTGCCTTGTCTCTAGGCAAATGTCTATTTGCTTACTGAATGTCGATGGGCCCTGGGCAGGGCAGTGACAGACAGTTTACACAGATCGTGTGTCATTAGCTCTGGGGAAGAAAACTCAAACCCAAACTTGTGTCAATTTTGAAGTGGAGCTGAATTGTGGGTGGCCATTTCTTGCTATCAAGAATTCAGAGAACTTGGGATGTTACCTCTCATAATAATTTCCATAATAATAATAATGGAAATGGACTTACGAAGGACTCTGAATGTTGATTTTTAATAAAAAGTTCTGCTTAACCTGACTTACAAATTCTCCTTGAGTTCCTGCGGGGGAATCTCAATAGACCAGGACCCTGCCTTTTAACTCCTCCTTTTTTATGTTTTACCTGCATTTCTCTATGATCTCAGGCCATATGGGCTCGCTACAAAGCAGAACACAGCACAAATATCTGAAGTCTCACAAACAGCTATTGAAATAGCAAAGAGCAAAAATAAACAACAAAAGATGTAGGTTCAAATAAAAACCTTTATAGATATTAGCTAATGTTTGAGCTGGCTTTCAATCTGACTTTTTACTGCAACATTGTAACACAAACAGTCCTAAACTCCTTCTTTGTGCAGGTTTTTTTTTGTGGCTTTATTTTTTACAAGGCTAAAAAAAAAAAAAGAATAAGATTCATGCTGGTGATTAGGAGTGCAAAAGAAAGGTGCAAACAAAGGCAAGACTTGAAATGACTAAGAACTGAGGATTGGAAAAAATAAAATGCAAAGAGGTAAATTTAGGGAAGATAACATACTTTTAATCATTACATAATCTTTGATGTAAGAATATTATGAAGACATGCCAAGTAAGATAGTAAAAAAGCTGGTTGTCTCCAGGAAGAGTTAAGTATTTGTTTTTGGAGGAAAGTACTGGACATGAAATCATAGAAAGGAGGACAAGGGAGTTTGAAATGCAGTTTAAATATTACATAAGGCCAGGAAAAGAGGAGGGAAGAAAGAGCCAAAGAGCTAAGGGTAGGGATATGATATTTAGACATGGAAATGTAAAAGTGAAATGTGGGAAAGATGCTATACAGGCAGGTAGGGGTAAGAGATGAAAGAGAAATAGGAGCAGTTTAGGCAAAGATACTAAATGTCAAATTGAGAACTTCGAAAGAACAGGTCAGAAGAGACTACTGACAGAAAGAGAAAATTGAGAGATCTAAAAGAAGAGAGAGAGATTATGTGTTTTGTTACCAGTTCTCTTGGACATCTTGGGGGACTGCACACCCTTCTCTACAAAAGGAAAAGACAAAAAAAATTAATGACATACTAAATGTTTTCAGCTAAATTAAGCAAGGATCTGGGAAAGCCACTAAATACAGCAATGGAGAAACTAGGGCCTATGATCATGAGGATGTGCCTCAAGGGGGTGATACTGGCTGATACATGAGACAATTCAAAAATATGACCTGCAAAAGATAATATTAGGAATAAAGATAGTAAGGAGGAAACCAGCTTGCCAGAAGGTTGGACCAACAATCCTAACATTAACATTAGAATTGTCAAGATATCAATGAATATAAAATGATAAGGGCAATGGATGAAAAAGAGATGGAAGGGGAAAGAAACAGAATTTTGAATAGCAAAGTATCCTATTGCATCATTTATACAGGTTAGAAATAGGAGGCACCAATGCCACTAGAAGAAAAGCAATACTTTCATTAGGTTGTGTCCTTGTATGCATGATACAGAAGCAGCCCCACAGCACATCTTTCAAGAGAAGTGAGTGACTGCAGATGAGAAATCCAACGACTAGTTACCACATGTCTAAGTAATTCTTGAATAGCAACTGTTTTGTAAGAAGAACTCCAGAGCAAGAACTTCTCTTTCAGCTTTGCTACTGAGCAGTGACCAGGAGAGCAGAGTCATCTTAATGCCCTCCTCAGCAGTCCTGGGTCCCACAGTCTTCAAACAATAAACCATGAATTATTTCATTTGGCATTTGGGGTGAGGTTGCACCATCCCATCGGTCCACAACTTTCTCAGACAGATGAGTCACTACCTTGGTGATTACAGCCAAGCCCTGGCACAGCACACAGAGCAAAGCAAGCGTGGATGGGGAGGATGCAAACCAGCTCTGGAACTCACCTCCCACAGTGACCACCTGTAGGCAGGCTGACAGCTCACAGATTGAAGCTACCTATGGGCTGACAGGAGTGACCTGTTTCCCTTTTATTCATGCATAAGCCTGGAATGTTGTGGCAGAGGTGGCATGACATGAAAGCTTAAGAAGAACGTGACTTGTAGCTGAAATATTGTAAAACACAGAAAACCATTTTAAAAATTGTCAAAAATACAGCATCCTCTCACTCAACAGATTCGGTAACTCAGTGTGCTATTTATTCACTTTACTGATTGCACTAATTTGCAATCTACACTTTTCCATTCTGCTGAAAGAACAGAGGTGACAGAGCTATGAATAAGTTGGCAAGACACTACTGGCTTCCTCACTCTGCCTTGACCCAGATGTTGTATGGTTTTAACTAGACCAATGCATTTAAACAGCTACCTTTGAAAGAAGAAAATTCAGCTCAAATAGAGTAACTGTGCTACCAAGAGGGGAAATGAGCTACACCTGAATTCCTGTTTCTATAAACCAATAGATGTGGTTATACCACAGTGCAGTTGTATCAGGAAAGGGGAATCACATGTCAATACCACTCTCCTTTACCAGCATAAAGGCTGTGTGTAAAATCAGGCTGTCAGATATCAAGTTCTTATCTTTTCATCTGTTGTAAAGACTTTTTTTTCTGTTGTTAATGAATGTATTGACAAAAGTATGCTGCCACTCATCCCATTGCAAAAATTGCAGTTAGATTTGTTTGCTTATTAATCGACTAGGCTTGGTTCTGATTTCCTAGGAAGGGTCCCCCAAAACAGAGATATTAAAACATCTAGATACAAATACTGACTTCCTTGTGTAAATATAAAATCTCTTCTCTGGCCACAGCAGCATTCAGTGCCCAATGAGAACTTTGCAGACCCTTCATTTAACAAATGCCTTCCCAAAATAGGAAGCACCAGCTTTTATTGATATTAAAGGAATAAAACAACGTGAAACCCTATCATTACATTCCATGGTTGCCCACTGATCACACATTTCAGTTAAGTCTTGAGTAGGCCAATATTACTCTACCATTTCAATAAACACAGCCACCAGAAAAAACTTGAAGGTATTTTACTAATATTCTAATGTTGTAATTTAATTTTACAAAAATATTGCACATAAAATTTAAAATCACCAAAGACTCTGTGTGTTGGAAGGTATTATTCTCAAGATTTGTATAATAATGTGAAACCATCGACTCATTTACTCCCTTGATTGTCCAGCTATCAAAATGTCACAAATCTTGGATATACAGGCACACATGGATTGCTCTCCTATAAATCCCTGGCTGTCTCCTCTCTTCCATTTTTGCCTAAGAATGCAAAAAGTTGTTATTTCCATTTACCATTAGGGGTGAGCAATCTTCCTTTCGGTAACAGTTTTAAAAGAAGATGTCATTTTATAGACCTGAAAAGTATCCAGAACTGCACACACAGTAACACATACACACAAAAATCACAGTGTAGTATTTCTTGCAGTTTTCAAAAACCATTTTTGAAGAGCATACTTATTTTACGTATTACTTATCTCAAGAATCAATCTGAGGATTTTTTTATTATATCAAACATGCTTTCCAAATTTTTTATTTTCTATTTTGGCCTTGTCTAGACATCAGGTATATTTTTAAAACTTCATATTTTCAGTTCCCACTTCTAGAAGTCACTTTTGGGTTACCAAAAGCAACCTCACTGACTTGATACTGAAGAACACAATCACTACTTAAACATAGCATGAAGTAGAAAAGCTGCAGAGAAAAAGCACACTGTTGTGCCTACTAATATTAAAGTATTAAAGAAAACTACAGCCTTAGTTACTTGCCTTTTGTAGAAAGGATTCTTAATTTTAAATATGATGCAATCTGAAGCTATATTCTTCCTCTCTCTCCAAAAGATACCACCCCAAGATGTAAAAAGCCAGTGTCCTGGTGGTTTACCCAGACAAAGTAAAGAAATCTCCAGCTCAAACTGTGTGCACAGGCTAAACTGACAAACATTTACACAGCGCACTGCTTCCTTTTCCACTGTTAGCATTTCGGATCTGGGAATCTGCATCTCCCCATGACAAACACCTGAAACAGCAACAACTTCAGAATGGATTTAATTTTCACTACCTATAAATGTGACCAAAATCCAAGAAAGGAGAAATATTTGGACTCCTAAATAATTTTGAAAGGTATAGTGTTAGACTAGAAAGTGTCCGACTTACAGAGCCAGTTTCAGGGCATGCATTTTAGCTTGGTTTCTCACAATGAACTAGGAGACAAGTCCTAGTTCATATATTCTGTAAAGATAAAGGATTTTGACAGGCTGTATGTTTTTAAAGCAAGTTCCACAACTCACCTTCAAAGTCCAGGCCAAATTAGTAAATCCTTCCTGTTGTTTTTCTGAGGGAGTATGACAACACTTAGTAATTCACTTCCTTCCTTTCCAGCTAAAACGTTATTTCCCATCTCCTGATTTTCTAAGCCTCTTCTTGCAAAAGTTACACTTCTTGCAGAGTGAACCCTTGTTTAACCAAGATTTGCTGCTTACAGACATGAGCCTTTCTCATTCAGATCCAACACTTTCACACTGAATTCTCCCAGGAGAGTTTCTTTATCCGGAACCCAGGCCAGTGAGAGCCACATGGAGTCAAATCTTAACAACTTACACATTTACTATACATGGATAAATTTGCCTTTAGCAGGACAAGCGGTTGCACTGAAATAACTTTTAAATAAAAAGATTACTATAGGAAAAGTATCTACAGGTCTGTGGGATTTAGATGAATGTCAAATAAGCTTAGTCAGAATAGAAGGTACTTTGCATAAGCTTGTTCTAAAGTATTCAAGCAAGCACAATGTGACATAGATTGTTAATGTAAAAGATTTTGCATCTGTATTTTAAAATAATAAATACCTAGAAGAGATAATTCAGAGGAGTACCTTTTTTCATGGAATCTATAAATCTCCATGTAGGACTTTATATATTGGCATTTTAACAGAAATTTCTTATATAAGCAGAATATCCTTTGGATGGAATTCACATAATATATTTCACAACAAGAAACCGGAAGTTTGTGGGTTTGGGTTTTTTTGGGGTTTTTGGGTTTTTTTTAGGGGCTCTAGTAAAACATTCATGCAGCCAGAAGCTTTTTCTCACCAACCTTAATATTTTCACTGTCTTCCAACAATCTGATATATTTTCTGAAATGATTTCACAAATGGATAAAGTGTCCTACACCAAAAAAAAAAAAAAAAAGTAAACAAAGCTATAGCCAAACTATTTATTTAAAACTGAAGATTCACATATGCATGAGGTTTTTTTCTCATGGCTTAATTACAGGCAGCATAATAGTTTTTTTTATTATTATTACACAGGCTTTTTAAAGAACTTCCATAAAATATTTTCTTCTTTCTCTAAATTAGAGAAAATATTATGTCCAACTTTTGAAAAAACATTTAAATTGATAGATATGGAAAAGATTTAAAACAGGTTTTGAAAAACCGAGAAGGTCCTATACACTGTGGATTTTGGCTCTGATACGATTACATTGTTTGAAATGCATACTCAAAGACATGTAAATGTACTGTGATTTACACAACTTCACACTGCAATCATGCAAAAAGCAGCCTTGTTAATGGGACTTGTAGTGATAAACCACATTAGTGCATTGAATCCTACAGCAAAGCCTCCAAGTATTGAAAATAAAATGAGCTCAGTGAGGTTTTTACTGCAGATACTGAGTTTCCTTTTGAATTTACTGTAGAAATATATGGAGTTGCACAGAAAGACCTACATCAAATCTATGCACCAAAAAGGCTGAAAAGGAGAGAATGACCTTCCTTTTTGACCTCTTCAAAGACCAAGTGAAGGTCTGTCTTTTGACTCTTGGATAAATAATTATGGCATTCGAGTGTATCCACACATGAGCAGTTTCAGGAAAACAAAACAACACATTCAAAGCTGCGGTAACTTTCTGCTGTTCATCATCTGCTGAGTAGAGTAAATGATGGCCAGAATTCTTTATGAAGGGCAAAAAATATTTCTTTTTAAAATGTCTTACTTCTCAGAATTTAAGCATGTATTTTCTGTGTTATTCAATTTTGTGTTTGTGTATCAAAAGCACCAAGTTCATAAATATTTACTACTCCATTGTCAAAACCCCAAAACCAGCAGTGAAATTATTGATGTGTAGAAGTGCTAGTCTCTTCTTGAAGAAAGAATTCCAAGTAGTCAACAGTTTATCCTGAGTGCGCCAAACTGCTCAAAAAATTTCTCTTGCTTCCACTGTACTTATTATAGTTTGCATTTTAAGGGTTCAGCTTACTCCCTCTCTCCACCTCAAGTATGTATTATTTCCTCCTGATTTTGTGCAAAATTTCAGTTCATAGCCCTTTTTCAGAGTTTTGTTTTGTTCATCTAGGCACTAAAGCAAAACACACCAAAGAACATTTCAGCAATGCTTGTTATTAAACTGCCTATCTTCGATTATATGATTTCTTTTTTTCCACATACATGCTTTCCCACTTTGCTAAAATAGTTATTCACATGCTACATGTTGAATAAAATTCTCCAAGTCAGCTAGGGAATCGTAAAGAGAATCATCTGAGTCTTGACTTCTGAGAAACTTTCGAAGGGTATCTAAAGCACTCAAAGCCTCATTTTTGGATGGTAAAAGCTGCTCAGGTCCCTGAAGTCGATCACCTTCATCCTTATCTTCATCACCAACAAATGTCTCAGTTTTTTCTGATGCACTTTCTTTGGCACACATGCTTTCATTATTTGTGGGCACTTCGTAAGTTACCAAGCCATCCTCTAGAGCTGCATATTCTTCCAAAGATAAACCTTCTGGAAACTCTACTCCAGCTGCCCGTGCATGTGCAATCAAATCAAAATCACTTTCAACCTCATTGTCATTATCATTTGTCTCAGTTTCTAATTTGAAGGTTGCTCCATCGTAACTTTTTACAATAGTCTCTGGTGTTACTTCCCTCCAGCACAGGTACAGCAGCTCAATTGCATCAAGAAGGGTCAGCATAAACTCTTTATTACTTTCTACACAATCAACGAATCTCTTGATAAGACAGTGCCTGTATTTAACCTTCAGACTTCTGATAATCCTTTCTTTCATAGCTGTATATGAAGAAGAGTCTGGAGGAAAGAACGCTAATTTGACACACTTCAGGTTCTTTACTTCTGTGTGAGCTGGGAGAGAATCAACAAGAATAACCACTTGGCGCTGCTGTGCTTGAAATCTCTTATCGAGTTTATGCATCCACTGTTCAAAGAGTCCTGAAGTCATGCATGCCCTATCATTTGCTTCATAATCCACTGGCAGTGATTTCACATCGTTGAAAGAGTGTGGACTTTTGCTTTTTCCTATAACAAGCAGTGGGAGTTTCTCAGAGCCATCCATATTTGTACCCACCACTACAGTGATACTCTCTTTGCTTTGTTTACCTACAGAACAAATTTCCCCTTTAAATGCAAACGTGTTATGTGGTAACATCTGATAAAACAACCCAGTCTCCTGTATGTAAAACACATTTTTTGGCTGATAATCATTTAAATAATAAAGCAGCACATTTTGGTACCAAAGAGTTGGAGCACCCACTGGAGGAGTAGCAGCTGCTTCTACAGGCTGACCTCTGAAAACTAAACCATACCTCGCCTTGAAACGATCGAGCCAGCCATTGCTGCATTTAAAATCACTGTGTCCAAGCTTCTGGGCAAAATCATTCGCCTTAAGGCGCAACATAGGGCCATTGACCGGCACATTCAGGCATTGTGCAATTCTGCACCACTTCATCAATGCCTCCTCCAGGTCGGCATAAAAAGCAGTCCTTAGTCTCTTTCTTTTAGGATCAAACCGTAAAGTTTCAAAGGCTTCCAAAAGTTTTTCCTTATTCTTCATAATCGAAGACAGGGAGTTCCTCTTGATGCCATACTTGGCTGCAACGTCCGCCTTTTTCTTGCCGCTCTCCACAGCGCTTATGATGTCAATTTTCTCCTCGATAGAGATGCTTTTTTTCCTCCTCACTGTGTGTTCGGGCAGAGCCTCTGCCATGGCACCGAGCGGCGTGTCCCAGGCGCGCTCATCCGCGCCCACAGCCGGGCGGGCTCCTCCTGCGCCGCTCCCGCCGCTCTGCCAGCCGGCGGCCCGATCTCGGGCACGGCACTCGGCGGGGCTGGAGCAGCCTCCCGGGCGGCGCTGGCGGCGGTTGCCATGGTGCGACCATAGACATGACGGCCTAGAGAGGCCGCCGCCGTCATCCCCTTTCCGGCCCGGCGCTTCCGGCTCCTGCTGCCACCGGGGAAGGAAGAAAATAAAGCTTGAGAGGGGCCGCCGGAGCCGCCCTGCCCGGTCTCCTCCGTCCCCCTTTCCCTCCCTCCGTCCTGCCCTCCCGTCCCCCGCACACGACGCCCCTGGGGCCGCAGCGGCGTCGCCGGCAGGTGAGGGACGGGCCGGGTCGGGCCGGGGCAGCCGCTGGGCNCTCCGTCCCGTCCGACGTGTCACCCCGCGGGAGAGGCCGCCCTTCCCCGGGCGCCACCGGCAGTGCCCGGCGGGCCGGGGTGGGCCCGGCTCGTTCGCTGGAGGCGCTGGGCGGCCGCACGGGGAGAGCAGCGCCCGAGCTCGGGAACAGGCCGGTCCCATGAGAGAGAAAGGGAAGCTCTGTGTTGGTGGAGGAAGAAAACTGTAGGTGCTGTGCAAATTTTGTGCCCCTGGGAGTTATTCCACACCCTGGCAATTACTGTTTTAAGTGAGCCAATTTGTGTTTTGTTTACTGTTCTTAAAGCATGGAAACTCTGTGGTGTTGTGTGACAAGCAGGTGTTGCATGTGGTATTGTCTCCAAAGTAGAGGCAGTTTTTCCAGTATTTCTTATAGTCCCTCTCTAATAGGGTATTTTTAACCGAAACCCTCTAATAGCCTTTCATCTTGCATGGAAGTCTTTGGAGGGGATCGTTCTGAACATTCAGCCCAGGATGTAGTTTCAGTTTCTCATGTGTGCTTTTTGTGCTTGGTGGAAAAGGCAACAAGGAGTTATCACTTTGCAATGATGGCTCTGTTACCTAAGAATTGATTATCTAGGGAAGATAACAGAAGGATTCTTTTTGCAGGTCCTGGAGAAGGATCTTATTTGATCAATGCAACTCCAAAACTTTCTGAATCATGCGTATGTTTATGTATGTACGTGTATGCATGTACATACACAGTTAAAATGTCAGGAATGAGAAACACAGAAGAGTGTTAGATCAGAAAAACTGGAAGCTGAGGCAGCAGCTTGATCTGATTTGGCAGAAGGCAGTAGCTTTTTTCTGATTTGGTAGAAGTTGAAACCATAATGGGAGCCAATGGTTTAGCTAATCTGGAGACGAGCAGAGCATTAAAGCATTTAGGGTCGGGTTGCTGTAGCATGGAGTGCGAAAGTCAGCAGCAGCCCTGTTCTCCAATCTTTGTGTCCATCATGTCTTTTAACTCCCAAGCATAATTAGATCTTGCAGTCCGTTGCAAGAGCAAGCCAGGGAATTCAAGAGCATTAAGAGGAAACTATGGTGTGATTGCAGCAGGAAGTGTTTAGTACAGTTCTTTACAGTATTTTTTTAAAAGTCCTTGATCTCTATCTTGACAAGAATTTGTGAAAGGGTTCTTAGTTAGAAATTGAAATTAGTCAGACATTCATAAAATTGTATTTTTTCCACCAGCACTGGAATTTTCTGCAGTGTTACAAAAATTTACATTCTTCATGCAGTTAAATAATAAGACAACAATAAAAGTGTGTAATAAACTTCATTTTAGACAGCAGCTATCTTGCTGTTGCTTTATTGGCAATTAATTTAGAAGAAAAGTAAGTGAAGGGATCCCATGGTTCTTATTTTTGAGATCATCAATCATTTACCTAAGTGATGTAAGTATGTATATATATAAAAGAATATACTTTTATTTTAAGAAATTATGACATTTTGATGACATTTACTTAATATTTTCATGAATTAGAAAATATGAATTTGCCTTTTTTATGAAAAGTGCATAAGCATGCTCTTATAACCATTAATTATAAATGGTTAAATGTCTCTTTATGTCTCCATCCTAGAGGAAGCCTGCTGTGTTGTGCATAAGTTCTTGCTTTGTTTTGCTTTTTGCTTTGCCAGTTGAAAAAGTGATATATAAATCCCCAGGACTCAAAAATCATGTGGTTTTATTTATGGTGAGCAAAACTTAAAATTACTGAGGCTGTAATCCAATATGCATTTAAGGTAGCTTCACCATGGGGGGAATGATTCTAGGTCTAGTCTGTGTCTTCTGTTCTACTGTGGTGTAGTATTTGTGTGGATTTACAGAATTGGCATAGTGGGGTAAAAGAGAACTCAGAAGGGCAGGAGTGATATGGGCAGGGTTTCGGTTCTTGTCAGAATACGGATCAAGCGTGTTTTTTCCAAGTAGAATCTCTTTGAGCTGTTTTACTGCAGCAGATGGTGGCAAATGTCCTGGTACACCAATCACCTAATGTGTTCTAAAGTTGTGGCTGCTTTAGTGAAGAAACAAACGAAGCCCTGGATAACACAATCCATGCTGTATTGGGGATTAATGGCCTCTTGTGAAGAACAGCACTTTGTCTGGCCCCTGCAGGAACTACAGAGATCATTTCTGTAGTGGAACCTTAAATGATATGTATATGTACATGCCGTGGTTACCACAATGTCACACGAGTATCTTCACTTCTGAATCTTGGTGAAGGTGTAGAAAGTTTTCATCCTTGATTTGATTTTTACACCCCCATTTTTTGCTGTAGAAGCAGTGATCAGGAAATTCTGTAGTTAAAGTTGAATGTGCAGTTGAACTTTTTATGAAAGCCACCTTTAATCTACTTTTTTGCCTTCTCTTGTTTTAACATTGATCACTGTGATTTTGCAGAGCTGTGTTGAAACTGTTAGCACTACTTGTAGGAAAAGAACGCTACAAAAAATTATCATAGAGGGGTGTTGTAACACAAATGGCGAATTAATTTGGTTTTTTTAAAATTAATTATTTGCTTTTATGCACTGTCTTCTACATGGATTTGTGAGATGGTTTTTGCCCATAGTTTCTTAAATCTATCAAAAGTTCTTAAATCTATCAAAACTGCTTTTGCCTGTAGCATTTAATAGTTTAGAACAGTGTTACCATGGTACATAGGCTTGTATGTGGTGTACAAATGTACATCACAGGTACAAAAATCAGGAACACTGATGTGGTAGAACTGAAGAACAGATTATCTTAATGAAGGCTCTACTAGAAGATGAATTTAGCTTTTGTTTAACGAGTAGAGCAAGAAAATCACAGTTATTCTCCTATTCTATAACATAATTGTTTTGGCTACTCAGAAATATCTGTCAAGCAGAGAGGTTGTTTTCAGCCACAAGCAGAGTTTGGACAGGACCATGTGGGCAAACAGCATCTCTGCTATACAGTCTTCCTTGTTCAAAAGAAATTTGAAAAATTAAGAAAGCTATATAAGGATGTTAAACTTATTTCTTAATTACTTCAAAGGGAATTTTATATTGATCTTAAAAAATCCAACTTAATTCAGTGATAGCCCTGAATGAACTGTTTTTCTGGAGAAAATCTCTTATTTTATGTATTTGGTTTTCCAAAATAAAGTAATAGGTTATCCAGTGTAATATGATCTAGATGATCTAGGTGATTCAGTTTCTCAGCCTTTGTGGCCTTACTTTATTTCCCTTGCTATGTGAGCTGCTTACCTTATTAATTATTTGCTTTGATTAGAATGTTTTATAGCTCAGGAATTTGAAATACGATATAAACGCAAATAGTAATCTCTATAATTTTTTTTAATCTGGTGTGTGTCTGAACATGTATGAAATGGTTCAAGACTTAATGAACTGAAGTCATGTGTGATTATATGCAATACTGGCAGATTGATTAATTTTTAATGATTGGTTGTCTCCTCCTCTCAAACAGCTGAATGAATTGTGGTGTCCCTTGTAGTTACCAGCTATTTGGAATCAAATTTAGATCAAATTGAGATACTTTTCTTGCTTAAGCTAAAATTGTGTATGTAATTCATCTTTCATGATCACTATATTCACAGAGTTGATTTCTTGTGCCTATGCTCAGTGTTAACAACTTTCTTTGCCTTTGCAGCTGAGATCTTTCTGAGGCTAAAATGAAAGGGGTTCTGTTTCTAGTAAACACAACAGACTTAACAGCTTAATACCTTTCAGTGGCTTAGCATCAATATAATCTTGCAATGTGTGGATAAATGTTACGTCTTAACAAAATGTGATGTTTGCAATGGTAGGATACAGTTAGTGTATTTGTTGCAGGTGGCAGCTGTATGTATATCAGCTGAAGAACCTTGTTTGACTTCTAGGGTTTTATGTTGCAAGCTTAGTTGTCTGCAGGGAAAAGTTGCTTTGGCAGCGGAAGCTTGCGCTAGACTAAATTCCTCATCTCTCTTAGATTTTTGGAGAGCTAAAGACCTGGTCACCATCAACAGAAGGAGGTTTCACTTTGCTTTAGCAGAACTTGTAAAAGAAATGTTTTCTGAAAGCCTGCTTTGGTTTCTGTAAGGCGCAACATCCAGCTCCTTTCACTTCAATTAATGCATGCCAAACCTATTTGGTTTTCAGGTATGTCAGAACACAGCAGTGAATCCACAACACTTGATGAGTCTCATCCGTCCGCAGAAGAGGTCCAGTCTGGCTCTGAGGTGATTGGGTGATAGTTATATTAGTGTAAAGTCAACCAATCCTAACAAGTTTCAGATTCCCAAAAATTCTGCTATACATAGCACAGTGCTGTTAGTATGTGGATATGAGTTCATGCATGGCATCTTGAATGGGTGGGGTTGGTTTTGAGACACTATTAAGAGCAATCCAATTAATTCATAGCGAAGGATTAGTTCAGCCTTTAGCCTGTTGCTGTGCTGCAGTATTTGTTTTGTAAGTGGAATAGATTTAGGCATGGTAGAGTCTGTGTGAGTATTGCAGGAAGAAAGGGTTGGTATTTAAAAGGCATCAATCTTTGTGTAACCTCACTATAACAAGGTATTCTATCTACTGCTGAAAGAGTGAATCTTTTGGGTTTTTTCCCTGAGAGCAGATACAGCTTGCACCTTCTCTATGGAGAAGTCTGTGACATACTTGAATTACGAACAAATTCCTAAGACTCCAAATATTAGAGCTAATTGGGTGTGTTTGAGATGCTCTTTCAGAAATATAGAGTCAACATTTTCCTGACTGTTCTACAGTAACAATGAAAAAACATAGTGCTGACTTTATTACTATTGTAGTTTCAGTGACAGTGAATTGTTTTTAAACTTCCAGTAAAAGCAGAATAGTGATTCTATTTAGCATATTTCCAAATCTGATATTTGTAAGCATAGATGTACAAAGAAAATACTGATTGTTACTGAAGGATGGTTCTGTTTTTTCGAAATAAAACGTCTATCTGAAATGCAATGTTTTCCTCTAGTGCTTATGTCATTCATGCCTAATACATCAATACAAATTTAGGAACTTATTTAGTTTAGGTTGTTCATACATATGATAAATTTTCTTCTGTGGAATCAATTTTTTTGTATGCTTAATTTAAGTCAGCTGTAGGCTACACTTGCCAAAGAGACACTTGGTTCAGTAATCATGCTCCCTATTTCAACAGAAGAGCTGCTGTGGTTTGGTGGTTTAGTTTTCTCTTAGTTCACCTTACTATGATTATGTGAAGTTACAGAAACACACATCCAGAGGTAAAATGGCTGGATTTGGCAGTAGCCTACACTCAAAGTGTTTTGAGATACTGCACTGCTAAAGTAAGCTGATGCTGTGTGCAGTCCTTCATTCTCAGTAGTTTCTTTACTGCATTAGTGCCCACTCTGTTTCATAGGCACAGGTGCTGGAGGTGTGCCTGCTTTGGAGAATTGATGGGAGTGGAAAAATTACCCATCCTCTTTTTGAGCTCAGGTCACTTTCTTTTGATCTGCAGTGTTTCCAGAATCTTGTTTGCTGAACAGATACCTTGTTCTGGCTCGGGAAGGAGGTGAAGGGATGATGAAAGCTGCTGGAGTGAAGAGTTGGGGGAGAAGGGCAAGGACTGGTTCTTGACAGCAGTGCAAGCTTAAACTGTTGATTAAAATGGAGATGGTGGTTTCTTGTTATGTCTGAGTTAAATTTGCAGTTTATCCCACTTCCCATTTTCAGCTGCTCATTTCATGGCTTTGATGCTTGTCTGACCTCATTGCAAACTGATTCAACTCACTGAAGCTGGAAAATAAACCTGGTAAAAGGTCTATTGCCAGGATAGTGAGTTATGTGTGGTGACTGTAGTCAGGTGAGTCTGGGGAGGTGAGGCACTGTGTGGTTCACAGTAGAGACTGGAAAAGTAGTGTGGTAAAGCGTCCCCTCTTCCACAGTGGGAAATTGTTGTAGTTCAATCATAGCATGGAACTGACATTCCATTACCAAGCAAGTAATTTTTTGCTTTCTCTGAACTAGATACACAGGTCTGACTCAAGTAGGGGTGCCAAAAAAAATAGGTAAATTGCTTCTAGTTGTCCAGAGAAGCTAATAAATTTTTGTTTCCTAATATATGTATTTATTAGAGATATGTGTGTATGCACTGAGCATGTATATCTCTGAATAAAAGCAAAAAAATATATCAATGTCAGTATTTGCAAAATTATTTGAGATTCTTGTTGGAAAGCACCTAAGTCAAGTATTTGTTTTTCTTTTAATTAGAGATGCAGCTCTGTTTGTGATCCATAGCAAAGCATCCCATGACAGTAGAGGACTTTTCCTTTGCACTGTGTTCTCTGATAATTTCCAGAAAGAAGAACAGCTGTGAACAGAACAGAACATGGCCTATGCTAATGCTTCTATACTGTGCAAGTAGCTGTGACAGGCCAAGCAGTTTGAAAAATACCTCACTTGACCATATCAAGTAGAAGTGTCTTAGATCTTAACCACATGTGAGATTTAGAGCAAACTTAAGAAACCTGAGCTATTGGACAGATTTCACAAATCAAAATGTAATGTGGCAGGTAACTAGGACATTTAGTACAATGATGATATATAGCAATGCTCTGTCAGGAGCAGGGAGTTGGACTTGATGATCCTTATGGGTCCCTTACAACTTGAGATATTGCGTATTCTATGAAATGAAACAAATTACTGTTTTAAAAGTACTCATAAAATAGCATTTTACTCATAAAATAAGCATTTTAATAATAAAATAAGATCCTTCAGTGTGCTTCAGTAGAAGCACATTTATTGGAGCCCACAGACAGTGACTTAGAAAAAGTCTTGAGAAGCCTCAAAACTAATAAAGGAAATCAGGCTCACTGATGTGAATGAAGTTATGATATGTGAAAGTGGAAGAAATAATAGCAATGGGGTACAACAGAAGATGTTCCAGTTAAGAATGATGCAAGTGATGCTCAGTAAGTATAAGTAAAATCTTTGTGTTATATTCATACTTTGTGAAGCTTCATGTGTGGAAGAAGCTGATGGTACTTCAGATCCTGATCTCAGGCTGGGCCTCTTCCTGACCCTTGGACTGAAAAGAGCTGGTTCAGCGTGATGATTTAAGAGCTTTAAGGGTAGAAGGGTACCTGTTCTCAAGTACCTGTTGATGGTGCACCTTGTCTTTGGTTTGAGGACTTCAGACAGCTTTTATGAAGTGAACAAACACTGCCTTGGTTGTGTGTTGATTTTTCTACTGTTTACACTTTAGATGACTGATGAAGTTGCCTTGCAGAGTTAGGAGCAGCTTTTTGAAAGGGATGAAATTTTCATTTCCTCTTAATTCTGGAGTGTCAAGCTGCCATTCTGTCTTCAGGTGCTTGCAAATGATGTGCAGTTTTTCTGGGAATGTCTCTTCAAGGCTATACCTTAGGTCATACTTAAAAGCAGTGGTTGCACAGCTGCTGCTGCTGTTCATGATGCAGCTGCATTTGAAACTAACTTTCAATCCTGAATTCTCTTGGTACTTTCGAGTTCTTTTGGCACTTCTGCATTTCACGTCAGGTTTGCTGCTGTTGACTTCATGAGAGTTGCATACCAACAGTTTAGTCAGAAGGTGGCACTATATTATGGTAAAATAAGAAGTAGCTGTAACTGTTTAAAGTTTGGAATCATTGCTTTTCTTGTAACACATGATTAAACATATTGCTCTTCTCTAGTATTTATTGTTTATGGATAGATAATACCTGTTTTTAGTTTCTGTATCTCAAGCTTATTATAACTTGAGATACAGAAACTAAGGCTCAAGTGTGCATGTAAAACATTTGTCTGAGTCCACACTTCATTTGTGTCTTACTCTCCCAATGCCAATGGGTTAAATTTTAGTTTTCCTTTTCTCTTAGATCTGGAAACTTTAAATTACTACTGACTGAGCTGTGCTAGAGTATTATTGTGATTCAATGATGTGATTAAATAAACATATACAGACTGAGTAGATCGGAATATTTGCAGCTGGAGTTTGAAATCAACCGTTATGAAACCCATATCAAATATTTTCATGTGGATTACTCACTGGATATGTAAGACAAACCTGTTTCTTTTTACAGGAAAGTGCAATGGCTCAAGAATCTCCCAAAAATTCAGCGGCAGAAATTCCTGTGACTAGCAATGGACAGCTGGACGATTCTCATGAACACAGCTTTAACAGGGTCAGAATTTTCTTTGCTGTCTGCCATGGTACTATTATCAGAAATGCTGAATACAATTTGATGTGTAGAGGGCTTCACTTGACGTAGTTTTTTGGAGGTTTACTGAAAAAACATCTTTGCAGCTCATAGTTTATTGTCAGAGTTGACATCACACAGTGTTGTGGCATATTGCAGTGATTTTTTTTTGTACAAAAAGCACGTTCGTAGTGGCAGAAGCGGAATTTCTCCCCCTCCGCTCCGTACAGCTGAACGATCAGTTTTGCTCGTGCCCGGGTGTCCAGCAGAGGGCGCTGGGGCACAGCCTGTGGAATTTGGGGTCGGGCTCCTCTTGGATTTTCGTTTGGAAATATGAAGGCCACTTAATTGTCCACGTTTATTTGATATCTGCTAAGGCTTAGATTTTAAGGAAAGCTCTTAATTTTTAACAGTTCCATACTGACTTGCAGTGCAGAATTATTCTTAAAAGAAATACTCAGCAGAACTTAAACATTTTATTCTGTTTTACTAAAATGCTGATTAGAGGGGGGAACCTTCATAAGATTCATTGTTCAACTAAGATCTACCAGTGACATAATGTAAAAATGAGTAGAGTGTTTAATGAAACAAAGTTAGAACTACATTTCTATGAAGATATATGTTTAGGGAAACAAGCTTGAAGTGTAAGGAATTTGGGTTCACCTCAAAGTAGAGAAACAGACTTAGTAATTTGAAGGTTGATGCCCTTGCTGCTGCTGTGACTTAACTGCTGTCTAAGTTATCTTTTCCTTACATAATGATTGTTTCTGCAGTGCAATGCATGCAACACTTCTGTACAGCGAATGGAACTTGCACTCTTGGTGACTGCATTAGGGCCCTTGCTCAGGCAAAATGCAAAGCTGGAATTTTAAGGTGGTTTTTGTCTATGGCCATATGTGGAAGTTGAAGTAGATTTTTCCTGCATGCTAATGGTTTTGCTGGCTTGGAGTCAACTGTATTTTGAAACTTCTACTTCGACAAAAATGGGTCAAATCTTTGGTCACATTGCAGAAAAACCTGTACTCTGCAAGCATATTTGAACTTGCTGTAATTATTTTCGCAGGACTTATTCTGAGATCAATGAAGAAGTGCACTTCAATTATTTTTTTGAACTGTCTTGTACAAGTTCACACCTGCATGTGTGACCTGAAGTCAAAATATGTGATAATCAAGGCTTCTTATAAACAAAACAAAGAAAATAAACTTCTTGGAATTAACATCTAGGTCTGTTTACTAATCTGTTAGTCTCAAATTCTAATATTTAGCTTCTATTCATCTTGCTTCATGTTTGTTATTTCTAGTGCTTAATGCCATGCTTTCTCTTTTTTTGCTTGCCAGGTAATTTTTTGCTTTAACCTAAAGCAATATGCATTGCACCACAAAATTTTTGGGGTCTTTTTTCCTACAACTTATGGAAATGACAAGCCTAGTACTGTTTTTTACAAGGTCACTTAAGAAAGGGGCAAGAAATCATGACAATTCTAATTTGTACTGTTACCACAGTGCTCAGTAAGAGTATGTGACCACAGTACAATTTAGAGCACTCCAGTATGCTGATTGTAATTGCACCTTCTTGGGAAGCTGGGGAACAAGGTTATTTTAATTTCCTGCTTCCTTATTTTTATGATCAGGGAAATATTAATATAAATGCTGTACAGTTCAGATGTAAAGAATAAAATACTCCTTGTTCTGTATTTTTTGGTCTTCTGCAGCTATTTTGCATGAAGACTTGAGCAGCTTTGATTGTATGTTTTTGAGTATAGTGGTATTTGTACAACCCTTACTTTAGAATTCTTTAATTACAAAACTGCACTTTCCTCTAGAGTCATGTTCTGTTTAGCTCTTCCATCAGACCACATCTATAAGCTGCTCAGGCATGAAAATGCACATTTGTGTTTCACCAAGTGCAGTATTAGTATGCATTCAAGCATGAGAAGTATTTCATTTTGCGAGGCAGTGCAGAGCAAATGTATTTACCTGGAAGTGACAAGTAGGGTTGCTCCTTTTTTAAAGAAAGATGCCATTGGTTTTGCAGAACATCAGACAGCATAGATTGTCATAATGCCATTTCAGAAGGAAGCATGTTGGTTCCATTTTTGTGAGAATGTGACATAGCACTAATTGATGCATCTTCTTGTTATAATGCATATTTAAAAGGTAACTTAAGTGTTTTCCTAACTGTAAAATCTCAGTCAGAAATATGCTGCTACATTCTAATTCCCTAATAAGACATGCCCGTGGAATTCAGACAAGTTTTGTCCTGCCCATATGATGGATGGAAGCTCTTTTACTAAAAAAGCTGTAGCTTCAGTCATCATTTGATCAAATATCTAACGTCCTTTCAGTACAAAAAAGCATGACAGTGCTTTTTAATTCCCCAAGCTCTGTTGGGTCTCACTTGAGCTTTAAGAACTTTTTATATGGAACTATTCACTAATGTTTGGGTATTTGTTAGATGGAAGACTTCAGCATTTTCTAATCAAAAGTTTTTCTTATTACTTTGTGTAAGAAAGCCCAAAGTACAAAAATGTCTGACTGGTTTATATTATTCACTTATTCCTGATTTCCAGAGCCCAGTTTCCTCTCATGCTGTTATAAGGATGTGATTAGCATAGTGGTGTTTTAGTGTGACTGGGGAGAGTGGGAGCTGAGGATGGTAGGAAGGAGTGAGGGAGTATATTATTGCTGTTATTCCTATATGCAAGAACATCCCATGTAGTGTGAGAGCTGCATAGGAATAAACTAAATCTTTCAGAAAACAGTTTGATTGGCCTGTAAAGATATTCACGCAGCTGTAAGCAATTTATCTTTAAAGTATTGCACAAAATCTATATGATATTCTTATCAATTTGTGCCTGAATTTGTTTAATTTCATTTTTGATACTGCCTCTTCCCATGGTTCTTATTGTGCTTTTATGGGAATAAATAGTTGAACATTCTTATAAAACCAGTAATAAACTTGAGGATGCAAAAAGATAACAAACTATGTTGTGAATCTTCAATTTGTCTTAATAGAATTACAAAATAGGTTCTGGAATCTGATGAATCTGAGTGCATGTATTCACTGTCTTGTTCTGTAATCTTATTGCCAGACTGCACAAATAGATAAGGTCAATTCTTTTTCATTTCTTGCCTTCTGAAAAAAAATGCCAGCCTTGTCACTCACATTCTGCTTGCAAGGACTGACTTCATGACTTAGGTTTTGCTGTGTTGACTGACAGTTAGATTTTTACTTTGGGTAATTATAGTTTAATTAATGTAGAACTGATTTAAAATATATTTCAAGAATATATTTAAAATATATTTCGAGAACTGTGTCCGTTCTAGAAAACTGGTTTGAGGAGATAAAAAGTGAAATATTCTTCATACATTGAAAAACAGTCTGAAAAACCAAAAATATGCATATTAATGATGAGAGTGGGAGGGAAACTAAAACTGAATTGTAGTATGACATTAGGTAAATTTAAAGGGATGTAGTAGAAAGGGTCTTCTGATTGAAGAGCAGTGTATTGGAGATTAGAAGAAATGTGTTAGTCTGTTACTTATGACTTCATCAAAGATGAAAGCCTTCAGGTCTTCTCCCATTTATTTTTGTTGAATTATTCTGATATGAGAATCTAGTGGCTTAATTCATGGATAATAGGAATTAAGTCATGTAATGGGGCAAAGAGAAGAAGAAAATGCTGAATATGTATGAGGAGCTCTACTTGCCCATGATTTTGACAAGAAATTAAATTTCAGAGCCCATGTGTCTTACTGGATAGATGTTATGTCTATCTGTACAACCCTTTGTTCCATAGGACTTGTAATCACACTTTAAACCATGAACTTTACAATCATATATGTTGTAATTTTTTCCTGAAGTCAGCTTGAGTAGTATTATTTAAAATGTCATCCACCATTAAAACAAACAAGCATATGAATGGTCTGATATTAGTTGCTCCACTGTTGAACTAGCAATTGGTGTGAGGTTTTAAAAGTACCTTAATTCAAGGTATTAAAGGCAAGTAAAACTGTATTTGTCAAACCTCCTGTAAGTACTAAGCCAAAGTTAATGCTTAGTGATGCATTACTAATGGAGTAGTATAACTAAGAAATTAATACACTGTTGTTTCCTTAGCTGCTCCTTAGTTAAGTAAGTTTCTATAAATTAAGTTTTGGCTGGGATGATTTCTGTTGTTGGAGAAGTAATACATTTCTGGTCTTCCCCTTCTTCATTTTAGATTATTATGGATAGCATGATTGGGGAGTATCATTTTGGAAATAGTCTTGTAATTCAGCCAACATTCCTTCATGAACATGCTTTCTGAATGGCTTCTTTGCTGTGTCTGCTGCCTCAACAGGATTGCTATGGCAAAAATCCGTACTGGTTCATCAGATGATCTGTATAATAGAGTTGTGAAAATAAGGCTAACCTGGCTAAAATATGTTTAGTTTAATATAGTGATTTGAAGCCATTAAAATGAGATTTTAACAAATGGTTTAAGTGGCTTCAATGTTCTATGATGTATAGGTTTGAACTGTCTTGTCTAGACCTAACTAAGCTAGTGCACCTCTTCTATTTAGCTGTACTGCATGCTTTTGCTTTTTGCCAAATGTCTGAGAATGGGGTAGATAATGCAACCTTTTAACTTGGGAATCTTCTGAATCTCTAGCTCTGGGTCTCAGTGAAGTTATAAAATTAAAATACTTCTGCTAGGTGGTAATGGCATAAACATGGTTTCAGCCTCATACAAATGAAAATTATAAATGTAGCATTTTTCTATTTGTTTTTTGGTGATGGTGATCCCTTAATAGATTGTAGGCTTGCCATGCATCAATAAATTTTGGTCAATTCCAAAGACTTGAATTTACTTTTTATAAAGAAGAGGAGGAATCTTAAACTTAGCTAGAAGAGCAATACATTATCAAAATACACTCATAATATTGTAGTAGAGGCATCTGTCCTCACTTCCTATGTTGTAAGAGCCAAAGTTACATTTAGTGGGAACAAAAACAGATGCTATTTATGTTGCCTTCTTACCACTCAAATGTTAGGTACACTCATACTTTCCCTTAAGTGTGATATTTTGTGCATCCTTTTAAAATTATCCCTCTTGGTAAGTTATTGAAGGGATAAACTGTTTTGTCAGTATGATTACAGATTTTTTGCTAGCTTTTTTGTTTATCTACACCTGTGTAAAGAAAAAAACCCCAAGCACAATCAGTTGCAAGAATGACATAAAAACTTTCAGTTTACATGCAGCAGTATGTCTCCCCTGAACAGTAACTTGCATATTTGTAAACAATGAAAAGGTATTGTTTTGATAATCACTGACCTTTTGTCAATTTTGGTCATGTACAAATCAACAAATGGTAACGTTTTCTTTTCAATTCATATGCAAGAATATGGTTCTTCATAAAGATATATTTGAACTGGTTTGTATGTGTTAAAAAGGTTGTTGAATTGAACTTTGCCTTTCTTTAAATTGAACTTTGCCTTTTTGACAGTGAGAAAAAAGTAGATCTCTTCAAACAAATATGTGCATACATATATATGTGTGTATATATATATGCACAATTGTAGATCTTTAAATTTTTCATATTCCAAATATCAAGTTTTTGCTGAAGAGATGGATGGATTGTAGTATTTTGATTTATTCTATAGTTTGTTCAGCTTGTGTTTAACTTAGAATTACATCGAGTGTATGGAAGTAGTGCCGTTACATAGATTTAGATACAAACTTTTGTCTTTACAAAGCAGATGTTCTGCATTTCAGCCTTAAATACTGATGATTGCTTAGATTCCTACTGTGAACATGCTTAAGCAGGTTAGGTGTCTGCATTTGTTTGGCTACAGGTTTAGATATTTCTGAAAACTACACAACATGCCAGGGTGCCTTCAGGAAAAAAGTAGTTCATGCCTTGTCCTTTTTGTGAAATCAGTGCATCTTCTCTGCAATCTGGTTATCCTTTTTCAGGTCTCTCTACTTTGTCAGCTTCTAGTGACTTGCTACATTTTAAGTTAAAAGGACTCTATTAGCTAAACTAAGTTGAACCAAGGGCTTTCCAGGATACCACCTGCAAGTACTTAAATGGAAGCACCAATTTAAGTCAGTTGTGAAGACTGAAAACAGTATGTATCCAAGGTTCTGATATGCTTAATTTGGGACATCAGGTTCTGCATGTGACTACTATTGGTTTTTCATGCTGGGGTTTTTTTTGTTTGGTTTTGTTTTGTGTTTTTTGTATAATGCTTCAGGTACACAAATATGGCATGATCTATTATCACATAGCCTATTCATGTAGGAATTGGTTATTCTTTGCAGTAACATGCTGAGTTTTTGATGTCAGTGAGATTTCTGGAATTCACATGGAAAAATTTATTTGCTGGAGTTAATATCTTTGTAGTTCTTCCCTTTTTTCTTCTTCCCAGGGCTTTGTCCTAAGTTGAACACATCTAACTAAATCTGGGGGCTATGATCCAAAACTACTTCTTGACAATATGAGCCTGTAGGTAGTATCAGTATCATTCTTGTGTGCTACCTTGCTTCTGGTTTGTGGATTGAGCAACTACAGTTATAGGTCAAACATGGATTAGATCTTAAATGTTGTGTTTTCTTTGTAATTAGAAGCATTGCATGGGTCATAAACAGTTACTACGTGTATCTAGACACTGACTTCTTAAAGCTATGTATAGCTTTTTCCTAGTGGTTCTCTGTACTTTTTCCACTTTTTTACCTCTGTATGGAAGCAGAGGGGATGCAAAATAGTACCTGACTCCAGACACTGACAGTTTTCTGGTTTCTCAATGCTTTTATTTTTGTAAGTGTATTTTACCTTTTTGCTTTCACTTTCATAGTACTTTTTCACTCACTTTTTACTTCTATGAATGAATGGTTTTAAATTGCTTTAAAACACGAACTTTTTAAAGTACTCTGTCTAATTCCATAATACCAGAAGCTTAAACTTCAGTTAGATCACTGGCAATATAGTCCTGGAAACCTATAGGGAACTTTTTGTAGAGGTAGGTAAGACAGCAGAAATGGGCAGTAGGATGGTATGTGAGCTGTGCTGGGTTTCAGTGAAGACTTTGGTTACTTGGGGGCTGGTTGAAATAGTTGATCTAGGCCTCAAAAGTTAAATAAGGTGATCTCAGGCAGTTTTAAATGAAGGAGTTTCAAAACCAAACAAAAGTAAGTGGCAGCCTAGTGCTCTGAGCACTTATGATGCAATATAGGTGTTCAGAAGGAAGCTGTTTAAGTGAGGCCTTCCTGGATGTCTCTCCCGTGTCAAATATTAGAAAGATTTCGTGTGCTATTTGTAAGAAATAAGGATGCTATGAATTTTAAGGCTATTCCTTGCTTAGTGATTTTTTTTAATCTTAACATTATGATATTTGCTTCCATATTTTTGGTTTGTAAAATGTTCTCTGCTTGATAATATTATATAATTCTGCACCCTTGTCAGTTTTTAACTGGAAACTTTATTAAACTGACATGGTTGCTTGGACCAGCTTCAGACCACATAATATGATGCTTCTGCCCACGTTTTTGGTAACTGCTTCTCTAAGACATGGCATTCTACTTGGTCATCAATATAACAAAAAATAATCTAGAATAAATAGTCAGGCTACACTTACAGTGTTTTTCATTCATTTATGTTTTGTATGTGCATACCAGTAGAAAGCTGTGACACCAGCAAGGACTCTCCAGGCTAAAGGCAGAATTGCTTGTCTGAGAGCTGCTGAAACTGCATTATAATACTTTTGAGTCACTTAAATGGATTTTTTTTTTTGTCTTTAACTTTCCATTTTTATTCATATATTTTCCAGGACTTGAAATGTTCATTACCAGTTGGACTTGGACTTTCTGAAACCAAAATAACATCTCATGGCTTTGATGGTGCCAAAGAGGGAGTTGTTGAGGCAGGACAATTTCCAAATAAAGGTGAGTGCTTTTTTTGTATTTGTCAGCTTAAAATCTTTAGGCATATTCTTACATGGTCAGAAATACAATGTTCTGTAGCTGCTTTGAGCAGTTTGAATGCATGTACACATTTGAGATTTGCATTAGGAGCAACCAGTTTATCTTCTCTTGTAGCTGGGTTGTTAGAATAGAGAATATGTGCTACACTTGCAATATCTGTCAAGGACTGGAGGGAACTACTTAGTGTTAAATTGGTCTGCGCTTACAGGAAGGGAAGTCCTTGAGCACCTTGAACTGGTGTCAGGCTGAAGAATTTAACTATTACATTGTGTTGACATTTTCTTCAAATTTTGCAAGTTATTGTTCAGATTTGAAACATAACTGGAGAGTTATTTATTTATACACGCTTCACTTAGTGAGAATAGATTAAAAAGTCGGATCCTTGTTGTCATATTAATGTATGCCTTAGAGAATCTAAGTGGTATTAAACTATGAGAAATGCAAAGTGATAGACAAGCCAATAATGTCACTATTTCCTTTCCAAAATCAATAGAATACCATGATATTGTATGGGCAAGTGGTATTTAATGAATTATGTACCTTTGACTGTTTCTGAATTTGAAGGATTTGAAATTATCTCAGATGTGCAGCTGTGAAAATAAGTCTCTTTGTAGTTGTAAATCTAATTTACATTTTGCTTCATTTCCTGTTTGGTAAAATTCTTTGCTTATGAAAACAGTTGATTTACATGTTGTGCTTTACATATATTATGAAGTGAATGCTGTGTTTCTTTATGCCTTTGAAAATCGCAAAATATCTAGCTAAAAACTGGAGCAGATGGCAAACTGCTCACCATTCCTGCCTTTTTGTATTCTCTTACCAGGATAACTGTTGCAGCTGTTAAGTGTATTAGCCTGTAAGGGACAAGTGTCTGAAGATGTTTCAAGCTACACTAATGTGTTTGAAATGCAAATGTTCTGTGAAAATTTCTGTACACAAATTATGAGCTTTGGACACTTTGGGTATTACAGATTTTCTCAAAGGATATTTTCTTTGGATTTTTCCTGATGTTCTAGCAAAATAAGAGAGAGGGAAGTGGTAAAATCTAGAGCTTACTGTGAAACCATGGACAAAAAGTGAATGATTGTCCTGTTTCTAAAAAGCATGTTCTCTGTTTGAGTGTCCTTATTAGGGCTTCATTTTTGAATGCAAAGTAGACAGTACTGAAGGGGGAAAGGCTTTTAGGATTTGGGGAATGTTGAATGATGAAGCATGCATAAGGCTGTGTTAATACTCTGTCAAATGATAAGGATTTTTTTAACTGCTTGTCTTGGCTCGCTTGCTGAAATGATTCAGGCAGGATCTTGCAGTCAAACTTCTATGCCTGGATGAATTCAGTTGCAGCTCTTATGCAATGTATATCTGCAGAAGAACACAGCAAGTGAGCTGTCTTTGTCTCATCTTTTCTGTGCAGCTGGATCCAAATCATTGGATTTATTTACCCCATGTTAGTAGTGCTCTGTGGAATGTTTTAAAGCTGATTGTTGATCCAATTACTTTGAATGATGTTTTTGGTATTACTGATAACTAAATTTTGTTGAAACCGCAAAGTTTAGGTTTGATTTTCTTTCCCCTCAACATGCTGTTAACCCTGAAGTATATTGGAATTTCTCAGCAAAAGCAGTTAAAGTTTCCAGTATGGTAGTCATTCATCATTACAGAGGAAAAGCTAACTTTTTTCAAGTCCTGAAAATTCCATAAGGATGTCACTTCAGATTTATCTGTTACGAAAGAGTGGCAAAGCTCTGAAAAGTGTAATGAGCATAATCCTAAAACAGCTTAGAGAACGCACACAGTGCAGGTCATTTAAAGTTGCTTTTTGTTTTGATTTGGGTTTTTTTGTTTGGTTTTTTTGTTGGTTTGGTTTTTTAAGATAAAAAGCAAGTGCTGTAAAATCTTTCTTTTGGGAATGAGTACACACTTTCACAGCTAGTGACTTGTATGATCTTCAGGATAGCTTATTGTGGCATGTTTGCACAGACTTAAGAGCCAATGTTGATAAAGTGTATCTGAAATTGGCAGAGATTTCAGGGCTTACTTCACTCCTTAATGTTTTAAGTACCATTCTGTGACAGTGCAGAGTGAATTCTACCTAGACCTGAAAAAGCATTTCAGCTGTGGATTGTTATATAACAATCTTCCATGGAATTTTGTGTTTATGGTCTGTACTTCACTGATGAGCCCTTCAGTTGTATATTGATTGTTCTTACAGAAAAAAAAAAAGTGGTCATCGTGACGTAGAGAAAAAGATTAAATCAAGACAACTTGGAGTAGTTCAGAAGGAGAGATGCACCTCTTGAAAAGCATTTCACCAGAAATTTCAACAACTTTTCTGTGAATACTTCTATAGTTGCTGAAGCAAATATTTCTTTGTTTTGAAAACGTATAAGAGTGCACATTCACTTCTAAGGGAAAATGATGAATTTTCATGATTAAATGTCCCCTTTTCAGGTTCCTCAACATCACCCAAATCATCTGTTATATCTCCTAGCAGTGCAGCAGCTAGCAGACTGGCTGGACAAGGTTGTGATTTAATTATTCCCACAGGTATCAAAACACTGAATGGATAACGCCCTTGTCTCCATTGACACTCTACTAACCCTTCCATGTTTCTAATTATTTGATATACTATTAGATGGAAATAAAATTTCTGTGGGATTTTGGTGGCTCTCACTTCTGACTTGAGCAGTTTACAAATTAACTTCTGCTTTCCTCTGTCTAAGCTGCTTTTCCTCTGTAAAATTAAAATTATAACTAATATTAATGATAACATACATTAGATAAAATAGGAGTGACCAAAATCTTTTATTTAGGTTAAAGCTGAAACTTTTAGCATTTTTTGCCCAAATGATCACATATTCCAATAGACTATGGGACAGCCATTAGGAATTCACAACACCCAAACTCAGCTCTGCCACTTGACTCATTTTGTGCCTATGGGCAAATTACTTAACATCTTAGTCTGCTTCCTCCTGCATAAAATGAGAAAACTTAACTCAGTTACCTCATAAAGTGAGGTTGAGAGGGTTAATTACTTAATGTTTGCACAGCATGTTGAAGACGTAAAGAACACAGTAGAACTTGATGCAAAAGGAGTATCTTGAGGCATCTGTATAGACTTTTTTCCAAACCCTTGCTTGCATAAATAACTTGACAAGACTAAGGTGACTGTAAGTAGCAGTAGGGATCAGTCAGGAGTAGTTAAAATTAATATGGACGTGAATAAATAAAAATGTTGCTTAAAAAGTGACGATACTTAGCAGTTTTTAATATTTAGAACACAAGGAATTTTGCAAAATGGAAACACGGAATCTACATGATATCCCATACTAGCTTGAAAATGCTGAGTAATGGCAATTGGTGCGTAGTGATTTGCCCTAGGTATTTTAATTTGTTGCTTTAAATCTCTTCTTTGCGGGTTTTATACTCATGGTTTATAGAATTAATTGTTCCTCATATAACGAGCTAAAATTGAAATAAATAAATTAAATATTGGCTGAACACATCTTCTGGAAAGAATGACTTTCATTGGAAAAGATTAAAAAACCCTCAGTACTTCATGACAGCAGTATGCCAGTAATTGTTGTTTAATGGTCTTCAGGTTGTAAACAGACTTTTAGATTGACTAAATGCAGAAGGGTGTTGGAGTTTTTAAACACAGATTAAGTAAGAAACATGTCTCAAAAGCTGTTTTAAGCTTTCAGTATTCTTAATTCAGCCTATTACTTCATGAAATACTGAGATATATATACATTTTATATCAGTTTTAAAGTAAGTCTTTCTTTCTAGAACTGATTTTAAAAATTTGCTTATTCATATTAAGTTCTTACTGTCACCTCGCTCTGCTTTTGGATGTGCAGCTGCACAAGTCTTCCAAACCTGCTACTAATCCCTTAAAACAGACTAACAAACAAAAAGCCCAGACCCAAGGCCTTGAAGATTTCCTTTTGTCTGACACAGGGGGCAGAGCTCAGCAGAAGAGTGGACCTGTTGTGTTAGCAGATGAAGTAAAGAATCCAGCGATGGAGAAACTGGAATTGGTGAGAAAATGGAGCCTAAACACTTACAAGGTATGCAGCCGTATGTGTGAGTGTGTGTGTGTGTGCATTCTTTAAGTGAGTTTGCTACTAGATAGGAATAGAGCTGTATGAAAGTAAGCTGTTGCTGCAGTGAGCATAAGCAGGAATGTATAGGAAAGGCTTAGTTTTCTTCCAAGTGTAACATTCTTTGTTAAATCCCTGGTGTAACATGGAAAATCTTTAATAGGTATTAGTGATTTAGCAAGGTAAAGAATGTTCCATTTCTAGTGTTCCCTTCGTCATTCTGAATGTAGAGATTTCAGTACTAAAGCTTGGAATGAAATATTTTTGACATGTTTGAATTGACTTCTGATATGGTAAGATTTTAGTTGATGTGAAAAAATCAGGGCCATCTGTAAGTTCCAAACTTGTTAATTGCTATTCTGATGGTTTTAGTTCGTCTTGGCTGATTGTTTTTTCTTAGTGTTGTAATAGTTGCTTCAATTTGTGTGCGTTTTATATACTTCATGATCACTTGAGATTTGATTTGATGAAATTAAAAGAACATAAGAATAATGAAAATAAAGTACACCAGTTTGCTGGAAGTGACACTCATTAAAGAACTATAAGGTAAGGAACAATTGTCAGGGAATGCAGTCCTGTCAAAAGTTTTAAACAAAGACCAGTTTTGAAAAATAGCTTCTTGTTATGCCTACAGCTTAAATGATAGAGTTCTGGACAGATGCATCAGTGAGAACTACATCAAACCATAAACAAATTAACAATCTGTGGAAAGGAAAGTCCAAATCCCTCCAGTGTTCTTTAAGTCCCGATAAAAACATCCTCTTGAGTGAGGATGAGAAGCAGAGATGGAGATATTCTACCCTTAGTAGATGCTAATGCTGTATTTCTGTTAGAATCAGAAGTTTCTTTTTTTTTATGTCTAATAAAATTGCTTTTAGATTTTCTACATTTCTTGTCATCCAAATGTTGTAGCAACTGCAGAAGTTGCTGTCCAGTGGTATCTTGGGGTGCCTTAGGAAGAACATTGCCAGCAGGTTGAGGAGATGGTCCTGCCCCTCCACTCAGCCCTGGTGAGGCACATCTGGAGTACTATGTCCAGTCCTAGGCTCCTCAGGACAACAGACATGGAGCTCCTGGAACAGGTCCAGTGGAGGGCAGCAAAAATGATGAAGGGACTGGAGCAGCTTTTGTTTGAGGAAGGGTTGAGGGAGCTGGGCCCGTTTAGCCTTGAGAAGAGACGACTGAGAGGGGATCTCATGAATGCCTGTAAAGTATCTGAGGGGAGGGTGTCAGAGGATGGATTCAGGTTCTTCACAGTGGGGCCAAACAACAGGACAAGAGGCAATGGGCAGAACCTGATGCACAGGAAGTTCCACCTGAGCATGAGGAAGAACTTGGTTATTGAGCAGGTGACCATGCACTGGAACAGGTTGCCCAGAGAGGTTGTGGAGTCTCTCTCACTGGAGATACTCAAGAACCCTCTGGACACAATCCTGTGCCATGTGCTGTAGGATGGACTTGCTTGAGCAGAGATGTTGAACCAGCGGACCCACTGTGATCCTTTCCAAACTGACTCATTCTGTGATTCTGTCTGTCATCTACTTTGGAGTGTACTGTGGTCCAATCAGAATACGTGCTATTCAGCTGAAGCTGTTATTTGAAATTCTCTTGTCTCTTTAAAACATTGATTCTTAGGACCAAATCTCCTATGCCAACTAAATAGGACAGGACTTGACCTTTTTCTATATTTTTGGATTCTTGGTTTAGAAAGCAAACCCACAAAAACTCACAATGTGGCAAATTCACTGACAGGAACCAACAGCCAGAAGACTGGTGAAAAATGTTGGGAAAAGAGGTCTTGGATCTTTGTTTAGAACATCCTTTCTTTGGCTGTAGTGTCTGCAAAGTCCAGATTTTTAGATTTCTTTTATGGTTTAAGCCTCTCCCTTGCTGAAATCCAGAATCACACCAATAATGACACAGCAAACAAAGCCTAGCATTTTCAGAAAACAACATGTTTACTTTTATCTATTCCCAAACATGCCTAAGGAGATGTGTCAGTTATGATCTTTCTAGAGCTCCATATTGACTTGCTGTCCACTCTTTTTCTGAGATATAAGATCATTCAGAGAACTTAAAAATTCATTTTGAGTTGATGGAGAGTTGTGCAACTGTACTTGGAGATGCCATACATTTGTGTCGTAGACTTCATACAAAAAGCATATTTAATATGGTTAAAGACAGTATTTAAATTTGTGGACATATTGGCTTGCTTTGGTTCCTATCAGGAAGATAATGGGAAGAAGTGTCCACCTTATCTCATAACAGCTAACTGTTCATAGGTTTGAAGATGCAGAAATAAAGGACAGGAGTAAATGTCAACACTTGAATCCCTCTGAATTTAAAATCCCTGGTATCAATGTACCAGACATTGAAACAACAAGGGGAACTACTGGTGAAATTTGCATTTAGGAAGTTCTCTAGGAATCTGACAGTTCCTATACCATGGTGTCTGTATCAGGGGTTGAGAAATCTTAAATTATTTGATATGTTCAGAATGTATTCCACTGTAAATGCCTTTGCAACTACCATCACCCTTCACATTTTTCAGTTGAATGCTCCCTAGTAATCATGAGTTAGTGTGAAGAGAAATTGCTCTTCTTTCCATAGTCTAGTGACAAGATCTTTTTCAGTTCTTTCTTCTGCCCATGCCTTCCCCTTTGGATGAGAAAGAGGTTTTCAGTCTACCAAAAACATTTAGGCCGAAGAAAGTCAAGACTCTCCTTGCCTTTCAGCAATTCTAACTAGCTTATCTTTTTGTTTCTCATACAACTTCTTAAACTTTGAGGGGGGAAAAAAAGGCAAACCTGTTTTACAAATCTCTCTAACAACTGGGCTCCTACTAAAACATTTATTTCTGAGACATGTCCAGTAATTTCTCTGTTCATCTGTGGCATATACAATTTAAAAGATATTTCTCTTAAATGTATTTCAGTAACTTTCTTTTCTCTGAGTTATTTTTCTTAAGCTTTGCATTGGATGACTTCTTTTTGAGTTGCATGGTCTTTTTTATGACAGTTTCCTTTATAGATACTCTTAGAACAAAGCACAATGGAATTAATGCATGGAATTTTTCTTGCTAGGGAGAATATAGAGCAACTTGTCTGCTGGTAGTGTGTACTAGTCCACTTAGAACTGGAGTGAATCAAAGTAGATTGGGGCATTATCTTTTGCTACATCTGAGTTAACAAAGTATGCAGTATAAGTCTTTCCAATTACTGCTTTTTCCTCACTTGTCACTGCTGGGCTTTTTTAGGTGTTTTGCTGTGACTTATGAAACAAATACCTCTTGGCTGAAAATAATTCCTTCATTTGTAATTTATACTTGTTTTCAAAAATATTGCTTTCCACAATTCAGATTTTACTCTTGCATTTCCATGGGGGTGCATGTGTGCGCGCATCAGCTCTTCTGGAAAATAGCCAAAATTTGACCGTCACTTCCACAGTTCCTAATGAAAGGCTTATTTATGCTCTGAACACACTCAGAGCTCAGCTGTATTTTGCTGAGCTGATTTCTCTTGGAATCTTTGGTAGTAAAGTTGCATTCTATGTTACACTCTCCCAAATTTCTGATGCTTGACAGACAAACATCACCTAGATTAGCTGTGCTTTTTCTTGTGAATTACTTGAATCTAGCAAAGTAGCCGAAATAGTGTGTGTCTTCTGACCTAGACCTTATGGGTCATGACCAACTTGATCTCCTTGATCATTCTTGAGTCTCTCCTGTGTTCATCTGTTGCATTAAGAAAGTGCTTGGAAATTTTAGCATGTTGAATGTGCATCTGCTTTGGACACAAGTAAAGATGGTGGTAAAGTAAAGTCCTTGAATTGGGAAACCTGGGAAATCCAGTGCTGTAGTGTATTTTGGGAGCATGTTATAAGCGTGGGCATTATTTCACAAAAAANAAAAAAAAAAAAAAAAAAAAGGCAGCTTTGTGCTTAAGTCTTTTCAGAGTAGTTGTGGCCTTGACTACTAACTTAATTTTCTTGTAACTTTTGCTTCTAGCAGTAATTTTTCATATGTCTATGTTGGTTACCCATTCAGACCTTGGGACCACAGATGAACTTCAAGTAACTTACTATAGCAGTAAATAATTCTGCTTTCCATAGTGAAACTGTATAGCTTTGCCACATATCTGCTTTGCAAATGGCTTCTATGTCTCAGTCAAGGGAAACTCCACTGTGCATCTTGGGAGGCTCAATGCCAAGCTGGGCTCGAATCTGGCAGAGAAGGTGTCACAGATCAGTGGAATGTGGTAGCAGCCTGCTCTGTCACAGCCATAGGCTGGGTGAGAGTGTCTACAGCCATGGAAGAGCACATTTCCTGCTCAGTGTGTTAATGAACTGCAAACCTACTAAGAATTTGACTTACAACAGAAAAGAAATAGTCTTTCTGAGTCAATCATCTCTATTTTAAAGATGTGTAAATAATGGGTGCATTTTAATACTTTTGGGTATTTCTCAGTTGGAGTTTCCAGTTTGCTAGTTAGCTTTAAGAAAACATGCTGAAAGCCACCACCTTCTTACTTGCCCCCTAAAAAATCCTCAAAAAGAACTTTTTTGGAAAATGTAGCATAGATGTTCTGGAATTGGATGATTGGTAGACAAAGCCCAAAAGATTACTAACAAGACATTTTTATGCAGAATAGTAATGCTCCTATTAAGTGACTTAAATGCAGTGCACTAAAATGCTTCTTCTAACTTAATGAGATTCACCAAACCTATAAAGAGATAAGTGTTCTTTTACTTGAGAAACAATTAGTTGTGCTCTTGATTTGCTAACTTGAATATTCATCTTAGTAGGAGTTGAGACTTGTCCAACTGTTCTTGCTGAGTCCTGATAAACTTCTAAAGACTGTGTTGTTTTTTCAGTTTGTTGTGCAAACTTATATTGGGAGGGGTGGTTGTGAAAGAATTGTGTGTAATTATATGTCCCTTGAAGCTGAAAATGGGTGTATGCTGTGTTGTCTTGAATATACTTGAATCTTTATAATTTAATTTTTTTTTCTGCAGTGTACACGTCAGATCATCTCTGAAAAACTGGGTCGTGGCTCAAGAACAGTAGACCTGGAACTAGAAGCTCAGATAGATATATTGAGAGATAACAAAAAGAAGTATGAAAATGTCTTGAGACTGGCACAGACACTGTCCACACAGCTCTTCCAGATGGTACATACCCAAAGGCAACTTGGAGATGCATTTGCTGACCTGAGTTTGAAATCATTGGAACTTCATGTAAGACTTCTATAGTGTTAAAAAAATACAGTGGCAGAGATGAAGATAAACCTAATTGACTGGTGCAGGGTGTCTGCTAGTTAGCTGATACTTTCATAAACATTGTAGTTAACAATATATTACCTGCTCTTTGTGCTGAAAGCTTATGTGATTCACTTAAAACTATAGTAAATTATTGAAATTACTGTAGTTCTGCATTGTTTCTTAAACGTTAGCCTCTAGTTGATGGTTGAACTCAAGAACTGACAATTTTGCTTTGTAGAGAAGATGCATTTTAGTATTAATTTTGCATCTAATGAAATGTCATCAAAGTGTTCCAGAGTGTTACATCATTTCAATTACAAGATGTCTTTGGGGAATGTGCCTGGGAACAAGTAGATTAGGGCACATTACTGCACTTGTGCACATTGAATGTGAGTAAATTCTTTCTCTGTAGCACATTTAGGCATTGAGATTTGATCTCAAAGTCCTTTTTAATCAGAATTTTCCTACTAGTAAGACTAATCTGTATTCTTACGTTTTCTGGAGGTGCTGAGCAAGAGAGGCAATCTTGAGATATCTTGGTTGTTATGATTCCATGCTTTAGAAGTTTATGTAACACTGGCACTTTCTGTTGCCAGTAGTAAAGCTGTTTGCTGTAAAGAGAGACAAGGTGGATGTTGCTTGCAGAGTGTAGTAGCTGGCTTGCTTCTACGTTGCTTGTTCTGCATTTGCAAAGTTAAAAAATTGATACCAATTTTTGATACTGATTGAAAAACCAATATTAAATGGTTCAATAATTCCCTAAAACATAGCTGCTGAAACAGCTCAAATTATCTTTGTGATTTTAAAAACATCTGTCTTTTCATAATTGTCTTTTCTCATGGAGTTTTAAGGGAGTAGGTGGAGTTCATGCTTGCACAGAGGAACCTTAAGTGATAGCTAGCTGAAAAAATGTGAAACTCCTACACTAATGAGGAGGAATTTTTAATATTAGCCTGACAGATGAAAATCTGTGAATGTAGAGCACTTCTAGCAGCTAAGAAATTAAAGATCTGCTAAAAGAAGCTTTTAATAATCAGTTTATTCTTGACACAAATATGGGCATGTGGTTTGTGGCAGAATTTAGTGATTGTTATGAAGTATGTGCTGAAGCTGGATGTTTCTTCCAAAACACTGATGGAATCTGGCATCATGCTCATTTCATGAATCTTGGGGTTTTTTCCCATGATTAGCTTATAATTTCTAATGGGAATACTGATCTTCCAGGTTCTTTCAGTGTATTGGTCTTGGGATTTGTTTCCGTCATTCATTTCTTGTGTAGATTCTTGAATGGGGTTGTTGATGAAAATCGAATAAAGGTTTCTGCTGCTCTAATAAAAGTTATCTAACCTTTGCTTCTTGGAGACTTGCCTGGTGTTTGTCTCTTTCCTCTTTGTGTTTTCCCTTTCTTTAATCTCTAATGTATTGTCATCTGTAGCCTGGCCTACTTTTTTGACTATTTGGATTTTTGACTCTAAAACTTGTGCCGGACTAAAAGTAAAATTTCTGAACAATTAGTGTTTAATGTTTAATGTGATAATGGTATATAAGCTTAAATAAAATTTAAAAGCCCCCCAAGTCTCAAGGTAGTACTTATTCTTTTATACATGATAACAGAACAAAATTTTAATGTGGTATCTGGTGAGGTATTACTTCATGTGAATGAGTTGCTGTTTCTCTTTTGGGTATAAAGAGCTGGTTCCAGGCTCATGTGCCTCTAATTATGTAGGCAGATGAATCCCAATTTTAATTGACCTGAGCATAGAGTATGAACTGAGTGTAAACTCCTGGTGAAGAAAGGATTTCCTGTGTGTTTCATAAGAGGTATCTGCAGAGGTCATGGACAAAACTGAAAAGTTTGTATGAAACTATAAGCCATTGGAAGGACACAGTTGTTGGTTCGCATATTCCTTAGTACTGCTGGCCACTGCAGTCCTGTCCTTCTTACCTCTGCCTTTGAACTGGTAGTGTTGTTCATTTGGGTCTGGGGTGATCTGAGTGAGAGGACCAGCTGGGAAACTAATTGCAGTCTTGCCTGCAGGAGGGAGAATAGATGGGACTAAGCTGCTGCAAGGGGCAGTCCTGCTGCTGTTGTCTCTGCCAGCATGCTGCTATTTCTTCTCTGTGCTAGCACTTGTGTTAGCTGTGTGGCTGGCAATGTTAGAGCAAAGCCAGCTGGAAAATACTTGTTTTGGGATTTTTTTTCCAGCAAAATCTATAGCAATTAAGCCAGCTGCTTTTGCTGCCCAAGCAGCTGTATAAAGCAAAGATGACAAATCTTTAGCAGTGTTTACAGGTCTTAGATCATGAAAACTTGCCCTAAGTTCTCTTCCTTTTTTCTTCTCCTTCTATTGCATACTTTCACTGCACTCTCTTTTCTAGAGGATTCTTCCCTTACCATTGTCCATTACCCATTAAATTTACTGTCATGAACTTGTTAACATGAAATATTGTTTGGCTCTGGTGTTCATTTTCTAGACAGATGAAAGGAAACTGGGAGAATACAGCACTTCTGAGTCAGTTGTTGGCAGTGTGCAAGCCTAAAAAGACCAAAGTTCCAAATATGAACCTAGTGTATTTTACAGTCATTACAACCAGGGATTGTACTCCTTTGTGAAAACTCCCATCTGTAGAAGACAGAGATGCCATATGGATGACATAGATATAATAATTGGATTCATTTGGCATCCATGCATTAGGAAAATCTTTGCAGCCTTGGTCAGCTTACACTGCTGTTAACAAAGAGACATGGACAAACATATGTCTAAATTTGACTAAAATGCCTTGGAAATAATTTTACCCTTGTCCCTTTGAAATTTATGGATGAGCTACATTAAAAATTTTATTTGCTATTCATTATAATGCTCTGCTTTTCAATTATTTACAGCCTATTAAATCATGATAGATGGGGTTTCTTGCAGTGCTCCTTTCCAGAATGTAAGAATAAGACTTAATAGCTAATTATTGTTGTGTGCCCTTGTGAATTTAGTTACATTCCTGTATTTAATGTAGCAGTGTCTCTGTTCATATTAAAGCATTACCTAGACAACCACAAGAGATGCTGGATTAAAACCCTGCTGAATGACAATATGAAGTTTGCCTTACCACTTACTTTTAAGTAACATTCAAGATACCAGAGTGCAGAAAAATCACATTATGAAGTAGGATTTAACATCATGTGTGGTAACAAAATCGTAAACTATGTTTTACTGATGTTGGAGAGATTTCATAAGAACTGTGAACTAAATATTATATTGAAATAATAATAGTTTATTCATAATCATACCCAAACAGAAGTGAAAGATCTGCCACATCTGTGTTTGCTTTTTTTTTTAATATAGTTCCTGATGAATGCTGTGATTTCATTTGATCTACAGCTTTGTTTTCTCTGTTCTTTTTTTATAGGAGGCATTTGGCTACAATGCAGAGATGCAGAAACTTCTAGCTAAAAATGGAGAAACACTTCTCGGGGCTATTAACTTTTTTATTGCCAGTGTGAATACATTGGTGAATAAAACAATCGAGGATACGTTGTTGACTGTGAAACAATACGAAAGTGCCAGGTAGCTATCCTGTGTCTACCTCTTTTCCTTGTGAATTAATCCTCGGGAAGCAGATTCCATATCAGCTTATGTATTTGAGTGACTAACCTGTCAGATAAAAACCTTGTAACACAGCTCTCATCTAATGAGGGTCTCTGTTTAACTGTAAATGATTGCACAGATCTTCAAATGTTTTGTACGCGTTCCCTTCTAGACTGAATTTTACTTGTTAGCTGTCGGAGTAATTATAGCTGGGTTTTCCCACGTGCTAGATTAAGGTTGCTTTCTAAGTAGCGTGACAGTGGCAGATTAACACAACACTCTTATCCAGCGGCATTGCAATAGGTAAAATAATCTCTTTGACTGAAAGACATTTAGTCTTGTGCCTCTGTTGGTGAACAATGCCTGCAATTCACACTTAGTTTTTATGCAGAAGTTACAGACTTGGTCAGAAAGGGGAAAATAAACCAGAAATTTCTTAGTGAGTGAATAATGGCTTTCCTACTCTGGAGAAGGTTACTTTTAGATGTGGCGTAGTATGCTAAAGCTGCGTTTCTTTTTCCTGCCAGGGACTTGTAGCTCTTCCTGATGAGTGGTTCCGTTCTGACTTCCTTTCATTTACCAGAATAAAGTGCGTTTCTTTTAATTTGACGAAGGATGTAGTCTATGTATATAATTTTTTGTGATATTTGGGGGTTTTAGGTCAGAAATTGCAAACTGCTTGAGTTTTGAATTTCTTTCCCCCTCTTTTTTAACTGGTCTGTTCTAATGCTTATTTTAAAACAAAATAGTACGTTATTATTATTTAGATAAACTTTCAAAGGCATAAAAGGCTGAATTAATCTGTAGATAAGGTATTGCTTTATTTTTGACACATGTTTAAAAAAAAAATTGGTTCATACATTTTCCAGGTATCCCCTTGAAAATTTATGCAGAATATATCTGCTGTGTTTGTTCTTGTCAGTCATTTTCAATATATGGTTCTTCCCTCCTGAAATACCTTCATTGCTTTCCCTTTCTGCTCACTAAAGAAATGAAATATTTTACCATTTTGGTAAGGCAAATAAAGTATGAAAGTTCTTCACTGACATGGCTAGTTGATAATTTTGCACTGTGAAAATAGGTTGCATTTATTTCTATGCCTCTTCTTTCTTGTCCCCAGTTGTACTTCAGCGTTCATCTGTTTCCCTCTTCTATCAGCTCTCTATTGGTATAATAGTTTTCTTTTTGGAATTAAGCCATAAATTACATATAAATCCTCAATCATAATGGCAATGAGAATCAGGAAGAGCCCTGTGAATATTATTCCCTTTACCTCTGGAAAAGTTGTATTTTTCTTTTGAGCAGTTACATCAACTGAAAACTGTGTTTTATAACCAGTTTTTGATCCTGATTTCTTTCTAGTTTAAGAAATGTCTGTAAGAAAGCATGTCTAAAAGGCCAGAAATAGTGTGGTGTGTCCCATTCAAATTAGTGGATATGCTAGGTTCCATTATTTGACAGCTACAAAAAAGTATGGAAGGAAGGGTGATGCTTTGGGCAGGGCTGCACCATCTTTTTGCAGTCTGTTTTTCCATATGACAGGCAAGTTCTCAGAGAAGTATTTGTGGAAGAGCTATGAAACTGTCCAATTAATGCATATGGAGAAGCCTGAAGCTTGCCGAAAATGCTTGAGGTCAAAGTTCGGTGTAAGTGACCTGTTCCTCAAACATCTGCTTAAAGGGGGTGTCACACTCTTGGTGTGCCTCTTATTCTCCACACAAACTCTCCAGTGAACTGATTCAACAGCAGACGAATGACCTCAAAAATTTTTGCTAGCTTTTTCTGGGTTAGTAGGTTGAGATGTCCTGGGAAAAGCTCTGACTACTGAAGCCTGTATAAAAGAGAAGGCTGAGAGCATGTTGGCCGAGACAGGAACAGAAGAGGGAGGGTGCTTGTTGAGGCAGTTTTATACAAAGTGCTTCAGGGTGGGTTTGCTTGATAAATAGAAGAGAGAAAAAAAACTTGCCCATTTTTAAAACTTTTTTCCTGTATGTAACTGTTCTGTTCATCTTCTGTTGTACTTGGCCTTATATGTGAGGTCAGTTTTGAGGCACTGCCCTTAGATGGTTCTTTTTTCCCTTCTCTTTCTTCTCAGAATTGAGTACGATGCTTATCGAACAGACCTGGAAGAGCTGAATCTTGGCCCTCGTGATGCAAACACTCTGCCAAAGATTGAACAATCACAGCAACTGTTTCAAGTGCATAAAGAGAAATACGACAAAATGCGTAATGATGTATCTATCAAATTGAAATTTTTGGAAGAAAATAAGGTAAGCAGCTACTTCTCATGTTATGTTTAGGAGTTTTGTTCCAGAAGTTACTGCTTTCTAGACATAGATTAAGTTGTTACATCTTGAAATATGTATTCGTTTAAAAGTAGAGCAAGCAAAGAAAATAAGCTGAATTTTTTGAGTTCTTACTGTATCACTGGAGGACACACATTTAGAGCAAGCACTTTTAGAAGTCCCTAATCAAGCTGCTCCAGCTACAAATGACAAACATTGTGGCAGTAAGTTTCTTGTTACAGGAGGTTTCAAGTTTGCAAAAGCATTACTTTTCCAGTTTACCACATTTAATGGTTAAATGAGTCGTGTAATTACTGATTTAATATTCAAAGTAATATATATGTTTGGCAACATTGTCATGGAGGTTATGCATAAAGAAAGAGACAGAACTATGAAGAGCCTTCTTCAAAATTAAGCTTTCCTTAAGAATTTGAACTAAGTAGTACTACTTTCTATAATTATTGCCCTTACAGCTTTTTAATTTAAAACAGGACTCTTGAACTGTTGGTTTGAAGTGTAGGGGTTTTTTTAACGTAAGTGTTTATTTCAACCCTACCATTTCATCCATACCTTCTTAATGATGGGGTTCTTACCCTTCTTATTCTACCAGGCAAAAATAAAACTTAAACTGTCCTTTCTTTGATAAATAAGTCTCTTCAAATTGTCTCTAATTAGATGTGAAAATTACAGTCTTTCAAGATCTGATTTTTGTTCATACTCATGGTAAATAAGATGGTTATAATCATGTGTGGCTATATTTCCCATGTCTTCAGATGAAGGAAAATGTGATTAAAACTTACATAAGAGATAGTCGTCAGTTTATCCAGGGTTGACATTATCAGTGGGTTAACATTTTCAGTATGGGTTGATAAATGTATTTTAAAAATTTAAACACAGGTAACAAACAGCCTGTCAAAGAATACATGACTGGCCCCAGATGACAATAGCAAACCATGCCTCTTGCATGGAAGGGGGAAACATTAAAGGAAAAATCACGAGGACAAGCTAAACCAATTAAAATGGGTTATTATATTATATTCTTGAATATAATATCATGTACTCAGTTGCATCAGCTTCTTAGAATAAAGATGGAAGTCAGGGAAGAAACATGAAGCATCAACAGATGGTAAGGAAAAGATAGAGAAAATCAGCAAAAATTTTGATTTCCAAAACAAAATATGCTTAAAACATAGCTCCTGAGCACTGTTCCTTCATACACGCATTTACACTAGGACTCCCTGGTCTGGAATCATATAGCCATCAAAAGTTGAATTTGTGATGGACCAGATCATCAGGTGAGAAAAAAACTGGCATTGGCCTGACTTTATTTCTGGTTCTTGCTGAAAAAAATTGGAAAAGAAAAGGATTGAAAGCATTCATATTGAAATTAATTTTCTTGAAGAAGCTGAAGTTTATCTAAATGCTGACACTGATTGTTCAATTAGAAAACGCTCCTGAGAACTGGGTTTTAAAACTATGCTAGGTTGAAAGCAGATATGCTGAAGATGTCTTCCTACTCTCCCCACCTTTTTTTTCCTTCTTTTAGTAAGTTGTTTGCTACCATTACAATGTACCTCTGTTAAAATGTTTTAATCCTTCCAGCTTGTATCTGTACAGGAATTCTGATTAAGTTCAAAATAGTTTAAAATAGGACTTACCCTGCTTCCTCATGGTTTCCATTATCTATATAATACACTTATCAATTTACATTTATATATATAGGAACGCTTCAGAGCAAAAGCATTTTATTTCCATCTTGTACAAAACACATTTCTATATTTTTTTAAACTAAATAAGATAGTTTAGGAAACACTGAAGAAGTTGTCTTCCTAGTGACAGTCTTGAATTAGACCAAGCATCCTGTTAGCAGTCACAGCCTACAAATTGTTTCTGAAAGAGATTTGTTTTTTCCTTCCTGCCTTTTAGATTAATACAGTAGGGAATCTCACATGCTTCAGCCTTTTTATCAGTGGTTGACATTTCTCAGTTTTGACACTAGAGATGTAAAAATATTTACTAAAGGGTGTGTGTAATTTGGTTCCCAAATGAGCTATAGAAAGGACTTCCTTTACACTTAAGCATTGGCTTAAATATAATTATCTGCTGGGAGCTTTTCTGAGGTAAGCTTTATTTTTTTTTCTATTTATTGTGTAAGATGACGTTTTGTCATCATGGCAATAGTTTGAAGGGAGTGAAGGAAGTAGCTTACCCTGTAGTGTAGGAGTAGCAGGTAGGATGGCTTATGCCTGCTTTGGAGAAGAAGGGCATACATGAGTTGATGGAGAAGCAGTGGAAAGGGAAAGCGATGTGTTGCTTTTTCATCAGGGTCCCTGCTCTGAGGCACAGAGCAGCAGTGTATGAACCTTGCACTGCAGTGGCCTTGGACAGAAAAGCTCAGTCTGTGGTTTGCAAATCTTTTGTTTCCTGCAGCAGAGAGTGCTGGCACAGAAGCATTGCCTTTTACTCTTCAGCTGCCTTTGTAAAAAAAAAAAAAAAACAAACAGTGTAAGAAGGGAGCAGGAGCAGCAACAATTGTGTGCTGTCTGCTCTTGGTGGTGATGTATTTCTGTGAAGTACTTGTTCTCAGCATAAAATGAGCATTCAACTTTTTATAATGGCTGTAGGTGAACAGAACTTTGTTTTCTGAGCAAATAGACTCAGTCTCATCTCTTGATGAGGATCTGTTTTCAAGAGAATAGCTACTCTAAGAGGAAAGGGAGTAGGAGCAGAAAGAGAGATCAGGAGAATCTCTGCAGAGTTCCCGTGTAACATTGGTTGGTAGGACTGAGATGGGTCCCAGTGTGGCTGTCTGATAACATTTCTTAATTAAGTGCAGAGATCAGATATAGAAGAGAATAAAGTCGAAATGATCTTTTAGTTCAGGTTTTCCCTGTTCTTGCTGTTTGTGGCAGCATAAATCCATTGGTTCAGTCAGGAGCAGTTCAGCTATCAGCAGTGTGTTCCTAGTAAATGGTGCTGCAAAGAACCTCTGAAGCCAGTTTAACTGGCTGGTGGGCTCCAGTTGGTCTGTGTTGCTGCAAATGTCACCAAAGAACCCATAATCTAGATGGCCCTATCTAGGTTTTCCCTATATGGGGAAAAGGCATCACATGGTTGCAGTCTCTTTGTGCCTGTTCTCCTCCTCAGTTCATATGCTGATATTTCAATTAAAAGCTATCAAAGGCTCAGAGCACTGCAGTTACAGTAAAGCTGGAATTGCAAGTTTCTGTCTGTAAAACCAAGATACACAAGATTTCTGTTGACTTTTATTACAGCATTTGATCTTGAAGTTAGAACTCATTTTTCTTGATGCTGATGCAAGTTTTATTGGTGCTACCAAGTTTTATTGGTGCTACCCCCATCTGGCAGAGTTCTGTAGAAGTTTATAGCATTTGCTAATAACTATAAGAATAGTTGCATTCAAAATTGGCATTTTACAAGTAGTTGTATTTTTTTAATAAGAATGATGGCCTGTTCTTAGCTCAAAGATTTCTGTCATTTCTGAAAACACTTTTAGAAGGCTTTGTCCTTTAGAGAAAAAAACCCCTTTTACTCCTGGATGCACTTAGAAATGTCAAATGACTGCACTTGTGTGTGTTGTACTTAAGGAGTTCGATTCTTTAATGCTTGCTTCTACAAATGAAAACAGTCTGCAATCCAGTGGAGACCTAGATGATGAAATCGTTTAGACTAAGTACCTCCAAATTAAGATAGCTAGGAGGAGGGATTGTGATGGTTGTGAGGTGGTACAAAGTCACAGAAAGACTCAAAGAGGTGCTGTCTTTTGGGTCATTGAGGTGGCTGGCTGAAAAGGCTGAATGAAGAGGATGTAAAGAAATACGCACGTGCTGTGGCTCAGACAATCCCTCAGTGTTCAGAGGGAAGTGGGGAAAGAGGACAGTATTTAGAAAGAATTGAAATGTTAAGAACATCCACATGAAAAGTCAAATCCAACCTATAGTATCTTCACTATATGACACTTAAGTCTCCTTAGGTCGTGTCTTGGTTTTTATGCTTATCCACAGCATTCAGTTTTGTTTTGAGTTATGTTTGCCAATTGTATTATGGAATGCTTACTCTGCTTATAATTAGGAACAAATAGGTATATGTAGTTAATTAACAAGGAACAAAGATTTTAACTGTTGTTCAACTATAAAGCACAATGGCTTTTTGACAGCTATGTTAGTCATACGTTGGAACCTGTATTTTAGCAGCATACCACTAGCATCCTTAGATTGAGGCAAATCTTCAAACACTCCTTTCCTGGAATCGGTGCTACAGCTTGCTGATCAAGAGTAATCTGTAATCTGTAATCTGACAATTGTTTCTAGGCATTGCTGAAAAAAAAAATTTAAAAAAAAGTGATCCCTTCATCCCTCCCTCCCTTTTCCCCCATTGCCTTTTCTCTAGTGTTTGTCAAAGTGTTTTTGCAGCTGTGTAGAGAATCAGATTGGGGAATTGATGCAGGTTAAAGCAGATACATTGTTGTCTGCTCAGTTTTAATCTAGATCTGTTCTCTGATCCAGCTGACTGCATATCTGCATGAATGTTTTGCCAACAGAGGGCTAAGGTGAAATACAGTGTGGAAGTTGGAATCAGTGACTAGATATGGGATTGGGTAAGATACTTTCCCATTCCCCGAGTTGGAGTGGTATTCTTTCATGGGGAAAGGGGGTAAATTTGGGCTTGGTTTTAAATGAATAGTTGGTGTCCAGTCTTTACTTGTGGTTGCTGGTGGTTTTGCTGGGGTGTTTTGAGGTATTACAGCTTTTTTTTCTTTGCTGGCTGCTGCTTCATAGTAGAGCTTCTTTGTATGGTGTCAGACAGCTTAAGTGGTCTTTTTCTAGAAAAACTTCAAGATAAAGTTACTTGAAGAAGCTATGGAAATGAAGATCCCACCATCACTTTTGGGATTCACTTAGCAATCAGCTTCTGAAGGAGGAGAGTAAAAGGTGTAATACCTCGAACCTCTGCAACCAGTTTGATAACAATCACAAAATTTATACCACTACACCCTAGTGATCTAGGGGATACAACCTCATACAATGAGAACTTTAGTAGTTCCAAAAATCCCTCCAAAACAAACCATGTTTTTTCAGTCCAAATTATCTTCCTCTACACTGTCAATTCCTGCCTCTGTGTGCGTGTGTCTGCGCACATCCTTGAGCCTAGGCCTGACTGAATTTTCAAAATCATCAGGGGATTTTGGGGCAGTTCACAGAAGGTTTGTGTTAAAAGCTGTGCTAAGAAAGTACCAAATATAGTGGATGGACCAAATATAGACTGATGGACTTGGGCTGAGAGGGGAGGTTTGTTACCCCTGTTTTGTTTGAGTTCCTAAAACTCTTGTAGCATTTTAATAATGTGCTGTAACAGTGAGTGTACTTGTCTGTAGAATTCCTGGCTTGGATTGCATGAGGTCTTGCATGTCAGTGATGAAAGAATCTGCTAAAGAAAAGCGCTGTGCTTTTTATCTAGACTTTTAAAAGCAAACCCTTCATGTTGTTGTGACATTTTCCACTTGTAAAGTGCAATATTTTGGTAATTAACATTTCTATAGATGAAAAATCCACATGTTTATATACCTGTCTGCCCACACAAACTGAAGAAGAGGCCATCTTTTATGACTCAAAAAAGAGTTTGAACTCTGCTTGAACAAGTGTAGTTAGCTAAATACTGTATCTCCTAGATGTTAAAATGTCTGTATGTGATAAATTCTGTAAATTGTTTTGTAAATAAAAAAAAAATGTCTAAAGATATGATGGGGAATTCCTTTCTAACCATTCACACCTCTCATGTATTTTCTTGGAGAGCCTTTTGGTGGAAAAAGTATCATTTTATACTGTTAATGAGATAAAAAGCCTATTCTTTGGCATGTATTTGCATAAATTAAGCTGAATTATTAGGGGAAATATTGGGAGAAAACACAGGAATTCCATTTTTCAGATGTCAGAGCAACTTAGATGAAAATTTGGGCCACCAAAGAACAGCTTATTACTTAATTTTTTGAATTGAGTCTGCTATTCAGTTAAAAAAAAATTTATATAATTAGAAATTTTAACTTTGTGCAGAACTTTTATATATTCCTGCAGAGATACACATAGAGGAATGCTCAGCCCTTTTTTTCTCAATGAATTTTTAAAATATATTTATTACATTTCTGAGTAAGTGATGCACTCTTCAGGTGCCATAGCATGTCAAATATAATGGTGGGGGGTTTAATTAGAGGTTTTTCATTAAATGAAGATGATAAGGTCTTTCTATCCTGAGTTGCATGCATTTCAGAGAAGCACAGTAGCCAAAACAAATAAGATGTTAAAACAGGCATGGCCTATTGGTAGGCATAGGCCCAAGGACAATTTTGATTCCCAGCATGACAGAAATGGACTGTCCCTTGTGGATTGTGCTGATAGGTGAGACAGTGATCTAAAATTTGAGTAGAGAAGGCTTAAACTGTTACCTCCCACATCTTCCCTTGGAGCTTGCTCAGCCACCTTGTTCCTCCATTCCCTTTTATGTTGGCTGGGCTCAACCTTGTAGGCTGGAAACAGGTACAGGGCCACCACCATGGGGATCTGGGGTCTGACACAAGAGTAAGGTGGTGCTGGGCTGAGAGTACACTCAGGAATAAAAAGGACAGGGTTTGGCTGCAGGAGGAACTGGACAGATGCCTTTCAGTGTACTGCTGTCCACTCACAGCTTCAGCTTTCCTGGTGTGCTAGGATGGAAATGTGTAGTTTGCTTAACTTTGACTTTAGTGAGGCTGTGGCTTGTTACCCTAGACCAGGCTGGAAGAGAAAAACAGTGGTGCCCTCCAGCTGCCCTTGTGTTCTTCTCCCCAGGTTTTGGTTGCTGCTGTGACAGATGTATGTCATGACTGTTTTGACTTTGCACAAATGTTAGAGTCAAGATATTGAGAAAGTGCTGTAAATAATCCTGTGTTACAGGAGATGGGTAAGAAATATTGCTGAGAGAAGGACATCAGTTTAATTTGATTTAGGTGTCCATGAGCTGGAAAGCAGCAACTCTCTACAAGGGAGGCAAACACATGAACTATATACTCAGATAATGCCCTTGCCATGTACTGTTTCAGGGAGGTCCATTTGGCCTGCAGGCACGTATCTTAGAGGTTTTGCATCTAATTTCAAGGCATCAAGTACTTGTAATCAAGTGTTTGATATTTGATAACATTATGCTGTTTAGTGAATTGTGTTTGCTCTGTGCTTGCTGAGTTGGTATTGACTGTTAAACACACTTTATGAAAATTACGAATCTTTAACGTTAAAGAAATTCATATTTGCATTTGGTATCTGTACTTCTAAGCTTTTGTTAAATAAATCTATAGGAAGTCTGAGCATTTCAAATACACCTATTTCTTTATAACTGACCTGTGATGATGTTAACATCAGTCTCCTCCTCTTATGTCTCTCCTTGCCTGCAGGTGAAGGTATTGCACAATCAGCTTGTTCTGTTCCACAATGCCATTGCGGCATACTTTGCTGGCAATCAAAAGCAGCTTGAACAGACACTTAAACAGTTCCACATCAAATTGAAAACTCCTGGAGCAGATGTCCCATCCTGGCTTGAAGAACAGTAATCAGATCATAGAAGAGGACCCAATGTTAATCTAAAGTTCTTTAAATCTGAGAATAATTAAGGGTTGGGGTTGAAGGACTGTTGTAGTGATTCTTGAACGGACAGCTTTAAATTTTTTTCCCCTTTTATAATACTGTAAAACTGAATTTGATAGGAAAGTGGGTGACTTTAAGGTAACCAAAAGTAATTTCTGTAATTTCAAATGTAAGAGCACTCCTTTTGTATGTAAAGGTTGGCAGTTATTTCTGTAATTGGGATAGGGGAGGGAAAGAGGGAGGGGAAACAAAACTATTATAGATTTGCACTGACAAATGATGCTTGTGATTTCTGGTATTTTGGTGGCTAGTCAAAATATTTCCAAATTGAGGTTTACATGATTTGTACCAACACCTGGTATTTTATAGGTGAATATAGAAAACATCTTTAGTAATTTTCATATGACTTTTAAAAAAAGGAGAAAGTTAAAAGAATATTTTGCAGATGAATAATATAAGGCCTATATGTGATATCTGCATATAAGGCAACAGTAGCAGATGGCTCATTGACAAGTGGAATTGCAGCAAATCTCTTTTTTAAAAATGTACCTTGCCATCAAAGGGTTAAAAAAAACCCCAAACCAAAAACACTAAAGCAAGAATCACTGTCTGAGGCTTCTGAGCACACATTTTTGCTTTGCACCAAGTGGTTTGCTGAGTGAGGCCAACCATTAAATGTACTAATTTCATTTAAAATGTTTCTTTATCTATGAAATGAATACCATACTAGCCTTAAATCACAGGTATGTGCCTTTTTATAAGATAATATTTTCCACCAGTGTACATAATCTAAGAACCCTTTCATGTAATAGTTTGTCAGTTCCCAACAAGGGGAAGACAACTGTGTAAATGCTGTGTCATTGTACACTTAGAGCAAATTACAGCTTTAGTTGAACTTCATGTTTAACAGGTATGATTTTGGGAGGAAATCGGGCCAGTATGTTTTTTCTGTTTAATTGAAAAACATACTTCAGTAATGGGAATAAAATGGAGGACACATTTTTAATTTCTTCATCATTTCTGTAGTCCTTAAATGTAAAATTATATGTCAATTTTATCATAGACATTTTAAATTCAATATATTGGTGTCCTCATTTGCACATGTTATGTTGCTTTATGTTATGTTAAGTAAAATGAAATACTTAAAATATGTTATTTACAATGGTGTGGATTGTATGATTTATGTACTGTACATTCAAACGCCTTTCAGCTGACATTCTTAAAGTTTTCAGTGCTTAACACAACTGTAATGTAACTGTAAATCAAACTTTTTAATCATTCCTCATTAAATTCTTGGCCTGACAGAGCCTTCTTTATGTTTTTGTTCTGTCAGAATCTCTTGTAATAGCTCTGTTTCCTTCCCTAAAATGTATATCCTATTTGAATTTTGTATTCATATTAAACGTGTTTGCAGTCAAACGTTCTTGACTTCTGATGGTTAAAAGTAGAAGGGAGTTTCTGCAGTGAAAGCTTAGTCCTGTTTTTGTGAGTTGTCACCCCTGCCCAAGAATATCTCATCAAGCAGTGCTGGGTAATGATGCTGTTTTAACAGTGGGCAAGTTCAGCTGGAAAGTAAGTCGATAGTGAAACAAATCTTTCAATACATGTGTTTTTTGACTGGAACTTTTAAAGGAAATTAAATTTCCTTTGCAATCCTTATGAAGCCATTGACTTCCACTGAATCCTGGCACATGTGTATGATGCTGCAAGGAGCTGGGTGACTGTAGGGTTGAGCCAGGAAATGCATTGTTGCAGGAGTGAAGCATGCAAACCCACCGACCACAACTGAAGCATCGGCTTTCAGAACACTGTAGGAAGAGGGTACATGAGGAACATGTGCTCTTGGTTTTTCCCTCAGATTCATGTGTCTCCTGCCTAGGACTGCTGCTGCTCAGAAGGAACTCATCTGTCAGAAATGGTAAGAGTGAACTTTGAATCTGCAGTTGCCTTAAGAAAGACTGACCGATGTGGCATTGTGTAACCCTCAAACTTTTGCAATGGCTTAAAAGTGCTGGAGTCTCTTCACCTGCAAGAAAAGCTGGGACCAAAGAGATTACTTGCTAAAACCTGTCTGTGTATTGTTTATACCAGGGAGAAGGAAGAATTACTTTCATTTTGCTCAGCAAAACAATTAATGGGTAGTCTCAGTGAGGAAGGTTCCCTGTTCAGCTGATCAATAGGTTATTAAACTGATAGTAGCCTGCTGTAGTACTGTAAATTTCTTTGTCTCTGCTCAAATACATGTGCTTATGAAATAATTCAAGCTCATATCTTATATTTAAAATTAGCTTTTTAGACCTAACCAAATTTAGAAGCATGTATCAAGAGATTGTAAGAGAAAAGACACTTCAGTATTTCCAATGGGAAGTAATTATGGTCATCAGGCTTTCCGATTCTTGTAAAAAAGCATTATAAATATCTTAAGGTTGTAATGTGGCCTTTATCTAGGTGGACAGTTGTCAGGATGGGGTGTTTTTGTTGTTTGTAGAGGAGGCCATACCCATCTAATAGAGGCTTGCCTGTGAAAGATTTCATCTCTGTTAACAAATTGTTACATTAATGCCTACAGTGTTGTGTGAGGTCTCTTAGGATGAAGAACTCAAAGCAAATTAGTAATATTTTCAGATATGCAGTTGTTGTTGCTGTACCAGAGACCTGGGGAGCTGTTTTGATTCTCAGTAACCATGCTATAAGTACTCCTGGCTTGTTTGAAACTTGTTGCTCCTGTTACTTCCTTCATCTGAATGCTACAAACAGCTTTTTTGCTCTAAAAATGCACTTTCACCTACTTCATGCTTTGACAAGCCCCTTACAAAGAACCTTTCTGGTTACAAAATGTATTTTTATTTGGAAAGAGATCTACACAAGCAGAATATAGCAACTCACCAACATCATTAAAGTAACAGCTTTTTTTTTCAATCTTCAGTCAACTGGTTTTCCCAGAAACCTTATCTCTAGTCTGTCTGTCCTTTCAAAAATGATCAAAGTAATGTAAAAGGAAAACTAAATGTTGGCCTCAATTCTGTTTTGAACTGAATGGGGGGCATATTCACTTTTTATGCTTTGCTTATCTGCTCTTGTTCCTTGTTGTGGTGTTACAAGAAGTGTAAGTTATTGTAATTATTTAGCATTCCTCATCTGCAATTATCTTTAGATTTGGGGTTGGTTTTTTTTATCTGGTTACATTTTCCATGTTGCATGCTTGGTGTGAGGGTTGTACTAGTCACAAAAATTTTCATATTAGTCATGAATCTTATCGTATTTTGTGGTAGCTCCCACCCTAAAATTACCAAACGACTTATTGCTAAGTTGTGTCAAATTGAAAGTCCTTTTTTTATTAGAAGATCTCTACTAGACTGAGGATTTGACTGCTGCTTGGTTTGTGTTTCTCTCATTTCTTACTATTTGGGCTTGTTAGTCTTGCTCTTTTACATCTTTGTGTTCTTTCCAGTTGCTCTGTTGTTAAAGCTAGGGATACATGGGAAACAGAGTTCTCTCTCTGTGACAGTGCTCTTATCCACCTCTCTACACCTGTTTTCACCAACGTCCTTCCTCTTAATTTCCATGAGTTTTGTGTGGAAACCAAATGGCAAGGGAGATGGTTGAGTTTACATGTTTTTGTCATCATGGCAATAGTTTGAAGGGAGTGAAGGAAGTAGCTTACCCTGTAGTGTAGGAGTAGCAGGTAGGATGGCTTATGCCTGCTTTGGAGAAGAAGGGCATACATGAGTTGATGGAGAAGCAGTGGAAAGGGAAAGCGATGTGTTGCTTTTTCATCAGGGTCCCTGCTCTGAGGCACAGAGCAGCAGTGTATGAACCTTGCACTGCAGTGGCCTTGGACAGAAAAGCTCAGTCTGTGGTTTGCAAATCTTTTGTTTCCTGCAGCAGAGAGTGCTGGCACAGAAGCATTGCCTTTTACTCTTCAGCTGCCTTTGTAAAAAAAAAAAAAAACAAACAGTGTAAGAAGGGAGCAGGAGCAGCAACAATTGTGTGCTGTCTGCTCTTGGTGGTGATGTATTTCTGTGAAGTACTTGTTCTCAGCATAAAATGAGCATTCAACTTTTTATAATGGCTGTAGGTGAACAGAACTTTGTTTTCTGAGCAAATAGACTCAGTCTCATCTCTTGATGAGGATCTGTTTTCAAGAGAATAGCTACTCTAAGAGGAAAGGGAGTAGGAGCAGAAAGAGAGACCAGGAGAATCTCTGCAGAGTTCCCGTGTAACATTGGTTGGTAGGACTGAGATGGGTCCCAGTGTGGCTGTCTGATAACATTTCTTAATTAAGTGCAGAGATCAGATATAGAAGAGAATAAACTCGAAATGATCTTTTAGTTCAGGTTTTCCCTGTTCTTGCTGTTTGTGGCAGCATAAATCCATTGGTTCAGTCAGGAGCAGTTCAGCTATCAGCAGTGTGTTCCTAGTACTTAACGAATAGTGTGTCTTACTGTGCTAATTAAATAGGTATACATCTTGCAATCTTTTAAAGAATGCTAAGGGCTGTAAATTCAAGCACTGAAGAGATAATGCCAAAAACTTGTGTTGCCTGTTCAGTTCTGATTTGCCCTTCTTACATATGCATATACATCATGCTAGTTTTATGTGATGGTGGTAATTAATTGCAGAGTTTTGTTTTGAGAGCTTAACTAAGAGAGTGCCTAATTTTGAACCCAAATATAACTTGGTTTTAATGTCACAGGAGTGTCACAATAACTTTTTCTCCTCCCTTTGTCCAAACTCTGTAGAATTGAGGGTTTGTAATGAAGATGACACCTTTTTTCAGGTGATGCAAATTGCTTTATTTCCATTAGGTCTGTTCAGTCACTGGATTTGTGTTCAGCCTAAAGAATTAGAAGCTCTGTGCTCTGAAGAAAAGCAGAGTTTACAAAAGGCAAGATGGTTTTTTACTTCTCATTTAAAAAATGCCTTAAAAATATGTAGTCATCCTGAAAACATTCTTCAGCATTTCCTTAGCTAGGAATCTTTAAAAAATTAACAGTATGATTTGGTTTTGTAGTATACCAACTCATCTAAATGCTATCTTGTCTAGGGAGGTGCATTTGTTATTTATTATAGGTGGGGCTGCTTGATCTACCTATTATTAAAGTTGCCTAATACTTCCTACTGTAAAAACCTGTTTCCAGTTGTTTATAACTCACATTAATTTTAGCCATGTGGGCAAAATATTTGCCTGTTGAGTGTTACATGTTTAGGTGACAAAAATCAGCTAAAAACTTAAAATTAATTTGCTAACATGTTTTGGAAAAGTTCAGGGAGAGCAAACCCACAGGGTGAGGAAAAGTGAAGAGTTTAACTTCACATCCGGACTGGCTTCCAAGTCCTCTGCTGTCCTGTTTGGGTTCTGACTTTTTTAATACAATGCCATTATGCAAGTCTCTTGTTTGGCTTGCTCTTTCCGTCTTTTTGAGAGAACATTTGTGCTCATGACTGGCAGCAATGAAAACAAGTCCCTTTGGCTCCAGCACAAGCAGTTACAGTCCAAGCAGCAAAGTGCTTCCTCGCCAATGACCTCAGGGCTGACCTGACACTCTCGAGGAATGTCCACGCTGGCTCAAAGCTGAGCGCGTCCTCTCCAGCTGCTGCTGACCCTGCCAAGCAGAGATGTGTGCTGTGATGGGAATTGCCTTTTACTGCAGTTGAACTCCTTTCACTCAGTGAATTTTCAGCTTAAATGACTGGGTTCTGGCATTACATTCCTTAAATTTTCCTTTTGTTCTAATATTACTTTTTTAAATTGAGGTGACTCAAGCAGGCTGTCTTGCCAGACCAGTAGGTCAGATCTCTGGCTGCAGAACTGTGAGCAGGAATGGTGTAACCTCAGTGACCATGGGCCTGAGCTCCAGGCCTAGGGCCAGAGGAGGCCACCTGGTCTCCCACTCTTCCTCGGGTTCCTGCCTCCCAAGACCTAAGCAGAGTAAATAGCACAGGTGAGGCACTACACACTCAGGTAAGACATGATTTTGTCGTGCTGCTCCTGGCTTCCCACCTCAGGTTGTTCCAAGGTGTTGTCTCTCCTGTGCTCAGCTCAGAAGCTCTGGTGGCTTATTAAGCAAGACTGGAAGTGAGGTTTCTTCCTTCTCCCTCCCTCTTTTCTAAGGAAAGGAAGGGTTTCTGTTTCCGCCGTTGGAATTTGCCTTCTGTAAAAAGTAGTGTTGGGGTGTGTGGACTGACTAATAATTGATTTGAGTGAAGTTCTTCACCTTTACTCTTCCTTAAAAAATGGTTTAGTTCTAGAAATAGGATTCAATTTCTTGATAAAATATTTTAGAACCATTATATTTGTTTGCTAGCTTATCAGTGGATGATGGTGCTTTGCTTTCGGGTATCCACAACTCACATGCGCTTCTGCCTGGAGCGCTGTAACCCAGGGCTGTGATCGCATCTTAAATTGGTCTGCACCTCTCTCACACCGTCCGCTTTGGAGTCACAAGGGGCGCGTCTTGCCTGCTTGCCCGGAGCTTGCGGGGCTGGGCCGGCGGGGAGCGCCCAGGTGAGGGATGCGGGATGGACCGAGGGATGCGTTTGCTCGGGAGCGTGGGCAAAGGGCGAAAGGCTTCAGCCGTGGAGAGGAGCCCGTTCCTTCCAGCCGGGCGCGCTGCCGGTAGCACCGCTGTCCTGTTTCTATAGAAATCGCTGCTGTGAGTGCGGTGACAGCGTGCGGGCAATGATGGATGGATGGATGGATGGATGGATGGATGGATGGATCAGCCAGAGCTGGCTTAGACCCAGTGCTCCCGGAGGCGCCACTGCGCATCTCCATTCGCGGCGGCGGCACCGGCGGC
>VWYP01028810.1:0-114310 GCA_013400435.1 Pycnonotus jocosus | reverse complement strand
CTCGGGGCGTCGGGGTCCGGCGGGAGCTGGAGGGCGGCGGGCGCGGTGTTACCCCGGGTGCAGCCGAGCCGCCAGCGCCCTCCGCGGTGCCCCGTGGCCTGCGGTGTCGGTGGAAGGGAATTAACGGAGTAAGGATCTGTCGCGGCCTCTCGGATGGTCCCGGCGGTGGGGCCTCCCCAGGGCACCCCAGCCAGGCACCTGCTCCGGGCGGAGAACGCGGCGCTGGGGCTGAGGGCTGCTCCCGTGGGAGCCCTTTCACTGCGGCGGGGCCAGCGCGGCACCTGGGACCCCGAAGAAAAAATACCCGGAGTCGAGCCCCCCGGCCGAGCTCCGGCAGGTCCCTGCCTGGCCCGGCCCGGCCCGGCTGGCAGGGACACGGGACGCGGTGCCGTGCAGGGCTTTTGTGGCAGGATGCACTGAGTGGGGAAGTGCGAAGCTGCTGAATAGCGTGAGCTGCGTGTTCTTTGTAACCCGCAGTTTTTGGCAGGATGCGGGGCTGGTTGTCGGCGTTTGCAGCTTCTCTGTCTGCAGTCAGCAACTAGTTGCTCCCTCTGCCTCTTTGTAGGATTATTGTTGAGACACAGACACCCAAATGCTGTGGTTGGGCACGGCGTTATTCTCATGAGAACTTGGAGGGCGCCTGATACAGAAACGTGGGCAGGGGAGAAAATAAGGTGTGAGTTAAAGGGAGTCATGTCTTGCAGTAGGAATTATGAAATGCCCTTCAGTGTGTTGTGCACTTCACCTGTTAATTTGTGTATGCAAACACGATCTGTGTCCGTCTCAATGGCAACTGCCTTTTTTGCAAGAAACAAATTACTTTAGAGTGTTTCTCTTACCTGGGGAGAAAGTTGTCCCCATCCTCTAACTTTTAAATTACATTTCCAAGTTAGATTAGCTTGGCTAAAACAATGAATGAGACAAAGAAGTAAAATATTTCTTTTATGTCAAATATGGACGCAATTAAAATGTGCACTGAAGACGTTACTTTAGAGCTTTGGTGCTTCTCTGGCTGTTTTGGATAACAAACATGCAACAATGAGGTATAATTGCGACATCTTAAACGTTTGTTCTTTTGGTCCATTTTTTTTTTTTTTTCTCTTTAATCCTTTGGCAAGTGTGGAGAGGCTCCTTAGGAGTTAAAATGTTGCTTGGCTACTATTACGCATCCCAGTCCCAGCGTGTCTTGGTAATCTGTAGTTCGCAGTTGGAACGGCTGCGTTGTTCCCCACCTCCTCTTGCTGTACTTCCTGCTCAGAGGCACCTGCTGATACCAGCAAGCAGCCCAGAACCTGTCCTGGCTGCCAGCTTCTCTCCTCTCCCACCCACGGCAGTGGTGGGAGCCTCCGCTGGGAACAGCTTTGAGTGGCTCCTCCAGAGAGGCAGCATGAGAAGGGAATTTGGACCAGTCTCCTGGTATCTGGTAACTCGAGACTGCCATCCTCTTACAAGCAGGTGACCTCTGTCACCTGGATCGTGCTTATCTGTCAGAAAACAAAGCTGAATGCCAGCCTTTATGCTGTGCCTTTCCTTTCATACTGATTCCTTCCAAATGCTGATTCCTCCCCTTTCCTGGTTCTGGCTGTTACCTCATCTAAAGCAGTACAGGGCTCGTTGGATTGAAAACAGTTTTTCCTGTTCTATCTATCTTTTCATCTAGGTTGGGATGTTTTCTTCCCCGTGCCTTCTTCTCTCCTTTCACTAGGAGTGTCCCTGGTCTAGTTCAGAAGCGTTCAGGTCTGAGATCAGTCGTTTTCCGCTCCTGTGTGTTTGTGCTGGGGCTCTGATGATTCATCTACAACTCTGTTCCATTAGGATTTGATCCTGTTTTTCCTAAAGCATATGGATTTATTGAAAGTCCCAAAATGAGGTTCTTGGATGTTGCCCGGGGCATGGTCGGTCAGTCTGTCTGTGTGTCTCTCTCTTTTTTTTTTTTTTTTTAACGCGAATGTGTGGGAACCCAAGTTAGAAAGTAATAATGTTGAATACTGCCTTATGATGGTGGAAACCTAGCTAATACATTTTTCATTTTTAAATAAGTAGTAGGGAGGAGAAGTGTTTTTCCTAGCTGAGTATTTCTTTAAATTAATGCAACACTTAATTGCTTTGAGTGGTTAATCTCTTTCCACCACCTTGCACCTGCTTTTTTATGCCTCTCTGCTTCTATGATCATGAATTTGGGAGGAGAGGCGTGAACATACAGAGCCCTGTAATAGCAGCTGGGTATTAATGCTGACTTAAATTTGAAACACTCTATCCTGATCCACTTTCTTTGTAGCTTCTCTCTTTTTTACCATGCCATTAAAGTATTTTCCATCATGCCTGTGATTTAAACATCATACAGGTTTTTATATATGTTTTCTATTCTTGTAAACACCTGGATAACGTAAGGTATGAGTTTAGAAAATCTGAAGCAGGAGAGAGGAGCTCCTTGCTAACTGAGCAAGATTTTGGGAAGAAAAGGTACAGTGGATGATTTAGTGTTGTTTTCCATTGATTTCAGTAAAGCTGTGAGTGGCTGAGTCCTTGCAGACCGAGAGAGAATTTGCCCTAAGGCTTGTTTCTGTGACTTGGGTCTGTTTGTTCATGTACAGTCTAGTGATGGATCTCTGGCAAAAATAGTGACTTTTTTCATCACTATTATACAATGTCAGATTGGTCTGAGTTGCTATTAGCTCCATGTGAACCCTGCTGAGGAGGCATACCATTAAGTCAGTGCCAAATTTCTGATTTGATGTTGTTTGTGCCAATGCATTACTTGAGCTTTTTCTGTTGAGTTTTCCTGAGTTTTGCTCAGGGGCTGTCTCCTATCTAAGTTTGTATTGTGGGGCATCTTTGAATTTTTTAAATTTTTTCTTTTAAGTTCCCAAATCTCTTTTTTGAGGTAGCTTCCAAATTTCCCTAAAATCATGAAATTCCTCAATGATATGTATTTGAAACACTTTTGTTTTTCTCTGAGATTTGTGAATTAAATCCAGTGCAATAGATCTGATTTATGAAAAGTATGGGGGTTGTGGAATTCATGCTCCTACCTGCAGATTTGCTGCTAATAACAGCATTTTTATTTAGAAGGTGACAGTATAAGAAAAGTGCTAAAACCCACTGTGATTCCTGTTGTTTTATGAGATGATCTAGAGATAAAAACTTCTCGAAGTATTTAAAGCTTTGCCTATGTACAATGTCCTGTTCCTACCATCTTCTCTGTCCTTTCTCTGTTACTGAAATGGCACTGTTAACCTAGATGCTGAAGTAAATGATAAAGGACAGCTTAATCAAACTGTGGTTTTTCTTCTCTGAGTGTATTATGGGAGGTAGTGCAGCCAGACCAGTAATACTGTTAAGTTCATGCTCAGTGAACACAGAGACTTTAGGGACTGCACACTATTTTTGCCCTTATTGACAATTGTGTGAAAAATACAAAGGCAAAGAAAAGTAGTACACTAGGCTAGACTGTCAAATCATCAGCAAATTTTTAGCTGTTTTAATGCAGTCTGGATTTGAACCATGAGTTTAGAGGATTCAAATGGGGTCTCTTTGATGCAGTTAATCCAATGCCATAGTTTGTACTCTGTGCAGTCAGCTTTAAAAGCATATCTGAAATTAGCAGTGGAATAATACTTGTTTTAATAATTTTAGATAAATATATTCTCTTACAAAATTGCACTGAATGGAGATTCCTAGGTAGTTTTGAGTGAGTGAGTGATTTAGAGCTATTCTTGTTTTAATATATGTTCTTGAAACCTAGGCACCAGAAGCTGTTTGAAATCTTGATGTGGATAAATGTTAAACAATTGCCCTGTGAAAGACTTTTGGATCACTAAATTTCCCTTCTGGGTTGAAAACTTGATCGCTGTTGTAGCTTAGTGTCTTTTCAGCGCGAGGGACAATGTCCAGTGTCTGTGATCTGAGTGTCCCTGTTGTCCTTTGTCGCAGGTTGTGGAGATGTTGCAGTCCCCTCTTGTGCTGCCGCTGCTGGCAGATAGGGTTTGAGAGGGCGTGATCCCAGCGGCTGCCGCGCTGACTGTTCAATGTTCCAAACCCATCCAAGGAAGTAACACTCTCCCCTTCGGGGAGGCTGTAAAATGCATGTTATGAATTGTCTCTCCTTGGTCAATGATAAAGAAAATGGGGCTATTCCAGTTGCAACGGGATTAATGAGCGAGGATACTACGACAGCGCCTCAACTTTCTCAGCCTGCAGCATCGCCGCCCCCTGCGCCATGTCCCCTCACAGAGGCTCCCCCTNTAAATGGGCACGACAGCCACGGCAAAAAAAAACGAATGCGGAGCTTTTTCTGGAAAACTATCCCTGAAGAACAAGTCCGTGGCAAAACCAATATCTGGACAATCGCTGCGAGATCACAGTATCAAATTGATACGAAGACAATTGAGGAACTTTTTGGGCAGCAGGAAGAAGTCAAACCCCACGACTCCCGAAACCGATCTTTAAAGTCTTCGTTTAAAGAGACTAAAGATGAGGTAAGAATTAAAGTAAAACCTCTTTTTTTACATAATGCTGTAGGAGTTGATGTGAATTCTGCCTCACCTTTTTCTCTTTCTCTGTCATGTTTCATCCTTACGGCAAATTTGTCTTGATTCAAAGGAGAGGGGAATGATGGGAAGCATAAACTCTTTGTTCTTAGTGGCACATATTTGTTTTTCAAAGAGCTAACTGTGTTTTATTATTTTAACTTGCTAAGTGCTGTGATTTGATCACCTGTTAAAATAAATATGAGTACGCGGAGGGAGCTGAAAGCATCTGTATTTTCTCATTTTGGATAGCCCATGAGTTTCCAGTGTGGAACACAATTGTATTGTCTCTTCAACTCTTCCTCTATGTCTGATGCAAACAAGATGTTGTACATGCAAACATGTACCAGGCAGGAGAGAAGAGAGTCCTATTTGCAAGGGTTAGTGGTGTATATGCCCACAGTGTCCTAGAGACACCAGGAAGAGAAGTGCCAGTAGGGCAGCAAGGATATAGAACATAAGGATTAAGAGTATTTATTATTTGATAATTTTAGAGTTTCCACTTTCATAAACATGACTTTCCTGCTAAGAAAAACTTTACTTCATCTTCCCTGGTTTTTCTGGACATGAAGGTAACCTTCCAAGAAGGTCCCAAGATTGCCACTGATTTCTGTTCTGATGGCGAGGAGTACTCCATACTGAGTACTCTCAGGTTCAGACACTCTCCAGGGAACTGATAAGTAGCTTTTCTGGTTCTTAAATCCTCATTTATAGACAGCCTCTTTGTGAAGCCTGAATTGAATTGTCTCAAGTGATCTTTCTCTGAAGTAATTGGAGGGCTGAAATGTAGATTTAATCACTAGTGTGTGTCTCTACATACATGTTAGCTTGTAAACAAAATACAGAGGGCATGGGGTTAAGAGATGTAACAATGCATCAAGTTTTGGTGAGAAAATAAAGACATGAAGTTGCTGATATCTTGCAGGATTCAGGAAATGTCAAAATAAGATCAGAAGGGACAAGATGAGAAACCAATGCACTGATAGCATGCATGTTGTACGTATTGAAATTTAAGGATTAAAAAGACATGTGTATTGTAGGCTCCGAAACCCTGACATTGGGAAGTAGTAATTGGGGCCATCATCAGAGGTAGTCATTAAGCTCTGTGCTGTTTTCGGGCTACGTTCATCTTTGAATCAGGAGTGTAGTGAGTGGACTTCCTGTGCCAAATACAGATGTACAGAGCTCTGGCCTCCTGAGTTTCCTCAGAAGCTCCCCCTTTCAGGACTGCTGTGCGATAAAGATCTAGTTCTAGTAAATATTACAATAAGTTTCATAAACTGAATGTTGCCCATAGCGTGCAATAGGTAGGTCAGAGGAAACCCCAGTGTGCTCCAGAACTCATGCAGTGGTAGAGATTAAAATCAGAGGCCTGGAAAACCAGGAATTCTTCAAGATTCAATGCCCTGGAAACAAAACACTGCCTTCCTAAAAATTATGGATTTTGTCTGTCTTTCTGGAGCTGATATGGTGGTGCAGTGTGTGTGCACTGCTTGATGCCTGTGCACCCTGGTTCAGGGCTTCCATGGTGACTTTGCACGTGGCAGGTGATGAGGCAACAGGACTTGCTTCTGAGTGATGCCACTTAAGTGACAAAGTGTTCCACTCACTCGCTAAGCTTTGTCTAGCATGCTGCAGCAGTGTGTCAGTGGTGAGCAATTTCTTATGTGTTAATGGACTTTGCAGTCCTATCTGCTTAGCAAGGAGGGAAGGAGCTAATCTGGGAAGCTGTGTGTTATTGGAGTGCGGATGTACAGATGCGCAGCAGCTCACGTGCTTCACCCACTGCGGGCATGGTTCAGCAGGGGGCTGCAGATGGGAGCACAGGCCTTGGCTGTGACTCCTGCCATTGGTGCTCTCAGCTGCCATCCATTGTTTCCATTGGGATGGTTATCCTCGGCTCACTCTGGTAAAACCTACAGAGGCTGACAGGAGCTGGGAGCAGGCTGAGGTGCGCAGAATCAGTGTGACCTTGTGGAGAGTGTTAGTGTGGGGATGAGGGAGCTCTAGTTCTCTCTGTGGCCATGTTGCTGGCCAGGCAGCAGCCAGGTGGACAAAACATTTTGTGTTTCAGTACCCCTGTTCCTTTTGTGTAAAACAGAGTTGATTTTAGACAGTGCTTTATGGTCTAGCAATGAAAAATGTTCTTTGAAGTTTACATAGTGGAATTAGCTTAGTTGGCATAGTATATCAACAATGAATTTTCAAGATAACTTCAAGTGCATAAACTCAACTCTTACTTGGATCCAAATCTGAAAAAAGTAGCATGTGTCCGAAGTGCTGAACAGAAGTGCATGGCCAGAGAGTGCTCTGTTGTCCCTGTTGCGTCCAACTTGGTGCAATGGTGTAGCTTCAGTGGAAGTGGTGAAGAATTACTCTTCAGCCAGTGTTGAGGGCAATGCCCTATAGACTGTGGAGGAGATTTGGGGTTTCATACTAGAGATCACTGTTGATTATGAAATCATGTGCAATTTTGGTAAAAGTTCTGCACATGTAGGAGCTTGCAACACTACACGTCCTTTTAATTCCTCACTTGACAGTGATTTATACAGGGAATTTAGATGTAGCATCATCATTATAACAGAAGTCTCTTTTGAGGCTTGAGTCAAGCTCCTACAGCAAATGCTTTCCTTTTTGTAAACAATCCCTCACCAAACCCTTAGGAGACTAATTAACATGTTTCCTTGACTAGAGGCTTAATTTACCCTATGATTCCATGTAATTTGAGGCTCTGAAAAATAGGGGGTGCAAGGTTAAGTTTACACGCCAATTTACTTTCCCCATCCTTCAGTGGTGTCCCAGTGTGGCACAACAGGCACTCACCCAGGCTATGGTTAGCCTGGCAGTGGAGTGGGCAGAACAGCTTCTTGTCAGCCAGAGGAACTGCTCCTGCTTTCTCCTTCAAACTGTGCCTCCTGTCTCTCACCCCACCTGTCTGCTGGCTTTAGACAGATATTGGGTTATCTAATACACATACTGCACCCTCTGTAAACATATTTGAGTAAGCAGCTCACCAGAGCGCTGTAGGGTTCTTAATTTGTTTTCTGCTGGAGTAGTTTCTGCTCTTTGAGTGAGTTTTGATGACTTCATGGAAGGAGGCAGTGAATTCCAGAACCTGTGCAAGGGGACAGTGAGAGGAGGAGAGAGAAGGAAGATGGAAGGAGTGAACAGGATGTCTCTTGCCCACTCTCCTAGACGTGCCCTCTGTTTTCCCTGTGCTTGCTGTGGTGCTCATTCCACCTTCTTGAGATCTGATTCAACCTGTTAATCCAGAGAAGAACTAACAGCAAGAACCAAATGAGATGAGTACCAGTGCCTGCCTAAGGGAAAGAGCAGGCTAGGAGCATGACATGGGAGGATGACACCGAGTAGGGACAGCCCTTTAGTAAGCTGCTGGGTTCGCTCTGCTGCACTGTGACTCCAGGCATGGAGTGATGGTTAGTGTGTTGTAATGTGAAGTGGAAGTTGAAACAGGAAGCCATTTATATCCTTCCTAACCTTCAGCACCAAGCCTGAGCCACCAGGCTGATCCATGCTTGCTGTAATTTGTAAACTGTATCTCACCATGTGAAACCCCATTGTTCTTAGTCAAAGAAGACCTACAATGTTTCATTTTAGTGACCTATTATAAATCTACTTTTTTGTGTTTCTCTTCCTTATTGATGATTTCATGTCAAGAAACTCCTGTTGCATTTCTCCAGTCACTACAAAGTCAGTTTTGATGTGAGTCTTTTTTGTGTCTCCCAGAGCACTCCTCTGAATCTTTTGTATTGATTGCAAATTTGTGTTGGGATTCAGGAGTAGATATCCTCTTACCATCAACACAACTTCACCATGCTACTCAGGCTAATTTTGTCCTTCTCACAGAATATTTCTGTGGTTGATTAACATTTGTCAAACTGAGGCCTGTTACTGTGAGATCTGTGCTTACTGCAGATTTTGGAAATATGCTGGCTTGAATACTCTGGTGATGAAAAGTGGATTCATGAGTGAATTGCTGTCCTTGGTTTAGAGATTGCACTGTTTATAAAGCAGAGGTGGCATGTGTGTGTGTCCTGTGACGTTTTGCATGGACTTGGCAAAGTACAGGTGTGGAGATGGTGGAAAATATCTGAGAGAATTGCAATTTTTCCAGTGTCAGAGAGTAGAAGATGAGAATGGACAAAACTCTCTTGAATTTATCTAAAATAAATCATAAGAAACTATATGAGAGGGATTTTTGCTATAGAGAATCCCAGTGGGACTAGGAATGCCTATTCCCAATTCTCATTTACAGTCCAGTGTAACTTTTTGAGTCAAGTCCAGGGGTATTTCTGGTGGACAGCACTTCAAAACCTCTTTGGGTGGCAGGGACCTGAAACATGCTGTGCCAGCAGCACTGTTGACAATGTGTGTGAACAGAAGGCAGGAGCAGACTGAGCAGAATTTAGAAAAAAACTGTGGTAATGTTCAAAGGGTAAAAAGCAACAGCAGACAGTGCTCTGCATGAAGAAAATCAAGTGAAATATCAGTGGAGAAGAGTAGACATTGTGAACAGATGTTCAGGCTGAGGTTATAAATCTGATATGCAACTGAATGTGAGATGGAAGATAGTGTATTTATGTGCAAGGAGGAACTTGCATTTATGGAGTATTTGCCAGGTTCCTCTTTTCTCCTGCTTGTGCTCCTATCTAGAAACTCCTTGGAGGTAGTTATGTAATGACAGGAGTTTCAAACACTTTTGATAAGCTTGAAGTAGACACCAAGCAAAGTGTGACCAAAGTGTTCTGATTGTGTGATTAAACAATAAATCAGAGAAAAAATGTCAGAGTACATCATATACAGAGCAAGAAGTGTATGTAAAATCCTGGTACTTACGAACAGCTGTGATATTTTTTTGTTGTGCTGATAAGACAAATGTAGCTATATATGTTCCCATTTGTTGTTTTTCTTCAAGGGAAGATATTTAAAAAATTATGTAATTTGTTTGAGGTTGTACTGTAAATCTGAGTTGTGCCATGGAAAACAAAGATTTACTCAGCTGATGATCAGTCTCTTTGTAACAGTTCCTGACCATGATTTAAAAAATGTACACAAGATTAACTCTGAATATGCTTAAAAATCCAAGCAAATCAAAAGCTAAATGATGGTAAAGCTTATAGGCTTAAACTAGTACAGAGAAATCAGAGAATTAGGGGTGACCGAAGCAATTGGAGACTGGAGCTACAGTTAGAGAGGTCAGTGAGAGGTCCCTGCAGTAAAACATTTGAAAAAGATTAGATACTGCAGGGGCAGAGATAGTTGAACCTGTCCTGCGTTAAGGGGCTTTTCCTTAATGATCTGTTGGGGGCCTCTCTACTCTTTAAGATAAGAGGAGAATAAACCACAATCTGTCCCCTTATCTCTGCATATGCTAAAACTGAAGGGCTTTGGGCTACCAATCATCTAATTAAAACTAATATGCTGATATTTCCTGTGTTTTCTAGTCTTCGCTGTTTTCCAGAATTTCAGAAAACTTTTCACTATGACTCACTATTTTCAGCAGACGAAGATGCTGTCTCCTGGGTGTATGTTGAGGATAGTCCATTAATTATCCCTGTATTTTCGCTGTCACCAGCTGACTGCAGGCTAATTCAATTTCGTGACAATGCCAATGTTGCATTTATATATCTGCTTCTAATCTTAGCACTGTCACAAAGGTCAAAACGCCTTTCTAGTTGTCAAAACCACAAACAGCGTGCGAGTCCAACACTAGTCTCGAACATCTATGTGTACTGAGCTCTTTTATTGTAGCAGTCAGATGGAGCTGTTAAGGTGAAACAATTCTCTTGTCCTTGTAAATCTCATGACTTTTGTAGCTGTTATCACCAAAATAGCTGTGGTAAAATTTTAACCTTAAGGACAAAATTTGCTAAAACAGGGCAAACCTCTCAGGTTTAAACTTGTATCCTGTTTTGGGAAGAAAAACTAGTATAAAAGAGGGACTTTGATTTTAAATATTTTACAAAATTAGGGGAAAATATTGTGGGGAAATTTTTTTTCCCTCTGCCTAATCTTCAGAATTGTACATGTAAGATGATACAGCAAACCAACTTTGAAATACAAAGCTGAGAGAGACTTATTTTATTATGGATTTCTCTTTGCTTCTAGGTAAGCAAACAGATTTGAACATTACGTGTTTCAGGGTTTGATTCAAGATTGACTTACTTATCTTCTCCTGAATCAGTGTGGCTGTTAGTTGGCATGAATTAAATCTGTAATGCACCTGACCTCTGCTTAGAAATCCCATGCTCACATTTGTCACAAAACCTCTGAATTTACATGGGTTTTAAAGTGTAGTGTTCATTAACCTTGGGACCTTCAAATGCAATAAAGTGTATTACCTGATAAGCAACATTTTGCAGATGCAGGGTTTTGAAATAAGCAAGAAGAATGTTTTTACTTTGTAACAAAATAGAAATATTGATTCCTTCCTTCGTTATATGTTGCTATGGAATTTTTTGCTTCACTTGGAAAAATGTGATGTGAGCATGCTATATATTTCCCTGGTAAAAACTAGTTTTGTAGTATATGAGCTTTGTTGATAAGAAGTGACTCTATATTTATTTGGCCTGGGATTTGGTGCAGACAGTTATCTGTTGCAATTTAAGAAATGGTCCCTGCATTATATGCTATTTTCTCAGGTATTGTTAGAGTAATCTCTCTTGCTTTCTCTCTCAGATTTCCATTTTGGATGCAAAACGAAGTATGAACATTGGGATATTTCTCAAACAATTCAAAAAGTAAGAATTCTTTGTCATTCTCATAAAATATATACGTTGTGCTCTGTTTCTCATGGAGTTTGCAGTTTTATGCAGTTTTCTCAAAAGTAATTTGACATAATTTATTTTCTAATATGATTATTAGTTTTGAGTGTGTTTATGACTTAGCGTCAAACATTTAGAGTTTGCTGATGTTAACCAGTTGAAGTGAGTTTCCAGGTATGGTTGAGGGAAGCCCTTTTACCTCATGTAACACTGCCTGTGAGCTGCCTTTCACTGGCTTCCTCTCTTTATAAGCAAAGGGCAATGCAGGCAACTTTTTCAAGAGCGAGCTGTTTCATGCTGTCTGTATTCACTGATAATGTTGCCCTTCCATAAAGGCATCACTGAAAATGGTGTCAGAGCAGTGTTGCTGTGGACACTGATGCACACAACCTCTTTATAATTCTGTTGAGTAGCCCAGACATGGTTTTTTCAATCTGTGTAACTGTTCACCCTGCAAGTGTTAGAAATATGCGTGCTCAATTGTTTTTTCAAGGTCTGCCGAATCCATCATTGAAGATATTTATCATGGAAGAAGTCAGCCCTATGGTTCTGAACTGCTACATGAATTTCTTAAATTATTACCAGAAGCAGAGGAGGTAAATAATGGTTTTACGTGGAACTTATTTTTTGTAGAGTTCTGCTGACTGGGATTCCAACATGAAGCTCTGTAAATGAGGAATCTCAATGCCTTCCTGAGGCTAGGGAACAGGGAACCACTGAGAGCAAATGTTCAGTCTTCACATGACTTGTGGTATTGAGGTCGCAGTGTAGTCATGTCCTTCACATCAAGTAATTTCACCTGCTTTTAAGGAGTTGATAAGATGTCTTTTGTTTTTATGATGTCCCTTTTGTCACAAACAGCAAGACCTGGAACCTTCCTCTGTACAGATAACTGCTCTAGTGAGGTTAGAAAATTCAGAATTGAAGTATATTCTAAGCAAACAAATTTTACTTCTTTGGCACCTGCCCCATGCTTTCCCATTGTAGTGCCTTTTTGCCTTCTGGTTCCCTCCCTGCTTCGTTCATCTGGGCCTGGTCACTGGGTTTCAGTAGGGCAGAAAGGCACCTCCAATGTGCAGCACCCATGGAATTTGCTAATGTGTCTTAGTGCTCAAAGGAGACGTGTTAGAAGGCACAGAATTACCAGCAGTACCTTCTCAATGTCCCTGTGATCACCATATGACCAACATCCAAGCACAGCTTTCTCCCCTCCTAGTCCCAAATTTCAAGTCTATTCGCATGATTAAAGAGGTGAAGCTTCATCAACTGACCTGGGAGCCCTGCTTAATGATGTGCAGTTCCTTGCCTGCTCACTATTGGCACTGACCCATTTGTATGTACTTGAGAGAAATGTAAACCACAAACCTGACAAAATTAGCATTAGAATTGCTTGAGTGCTTCACATCAAAGTGAGTGGCAGAAACTTGGGAAATTGCTAAGTTAAGGTCCACATACAGATCAACCTCAACTCACATGCTTTACCACTTCAAGGTCATATTGTCAAAGCACTTTGTTTCCTCTGTGCAGCAGCAAATCTCAGATCCAGTCGTCAGCAGAACATGTTACGGTCTTTTGCTGTCAAATTTATGACTCTAAGTTGGGCTGCCTTTGCAGAGAAGCTTGTAAAAGTTGTGTTACGTTGGTGTACTTGGGTAACGTATCTTTTAGAGCTGGGGGATATCAACAAGTTGAAATGTAATTAATCAAAAAAAAATTGGTGGCAGTAGTTCTGGGACCTCAAATCCATTCCCTGTTCCCACTCTGTTTGCATTTTAGTACATATTCCATTACATAAACAGAATTTACCTCCTTCCTCTGAAAGTCACACAGAGAAGAACAGTGGAGTAGTAACTTGAAAGAGAGTGACTCCTGGTTAATTTTTGTGTAGTCAGAAAATTAGACTGAAAGAAAAGTACTTTCTCTTCTTTTCCTCTTTCCAGCTTAGATCTTGGTTCTTATTTTATGGCAAGTAGAAAATCTTTCAGCTAGTGTGGTCTATATGACATGACTGTTGTCATTCAGCTAGAGTTGTAATGTAAGTTGTTGAATTTTATCAAATTTGTCTGCAATGCTCAATTAGATGCATTAGCTATCCAATAGGTAGTGCTAAGAGTGAAAAGGTGTGTTTAATTTTTTGACAACAGATTTGACAATAGGCCCATCCCTCAAGGTAGTGGGGCCAGAGAACTTAAGAAGTTTTTAAGAAGTTACTTGAGAAATTAATAGAAGATATTCTATGGTACAGGAGAGAATTATAAAATAAGGGGTATCAGACATGAGATTTGTTGCTGCTCCCAAGGGAAGGCTGGAAAGAGGCTACTTTCCAGTGTGCAGGTGTTAGTATGTATTTAATTAATTTCATGCATCAGAAAAGGAAAACACTCCTTTTCTCTTTGTTATTCTTCTTGTAATTGTTTAACATTTTTGAATTTTTCCCTTGAGAGCTGGGTAATGGTGGCAGGCAAGACAAAATCCTGCATGTAAGGAACTGATGCTTCTGCTGGTATGGAAAAACGTTTCCATGCCTTCATGTCATTATGCTTGGTGGAGTCAAATAATAAGTGAGTCCAGTAACTCATTTACTACAGTGGCTCCTAAAATTTTAGTGTAGGCAGTTAAAAACTTGGTTCATTTTAGGAGCCTCAGAGCTTTTTTTTTCCTTTTTCACCATTTTTGCCCTAAATGTATGTTCATTGTTCTCCTGCTGTGTTGATTATTTTTTCTTAGCTTGTCTGCCTCCTAGTCTGAATACTTGTCTCCCAGAATAGTGATTCACCATTTGCTGAGGGAAAGGCATCAGAAGCTTACAGCCCCACATACAAATAATCCAGAACCACTAGAGACATCAAGTGAAGTGGTGTTATTTGTTCTGCTGTTCCCTCTTCTGTTTAATACTCCCTAATTTCTTTTTGTCGTATCACATGAGATAGCTTTGGCAAGCTGTCATCACACTGGCCTGTCCTTGCACAATGTTGCACCCGTCCTCAGCAAGGATTTCCTGGGGTTGCCCTTTAGAGACTTCATGTTCTCCTAAAGACCTACTTTGTTGTTGTAAGAGTTGAGAATTACTCTGAGCAGGGACTTCAGCACTCAGATCCTAAAAGATTAGTAACTATTCAGTTACCAGGGCAGACTGCCTTGGTGTAACCATGGGTGGGCTTCTGCAGTTCCTCTTTATGTCCTCTTTGCAGCAGCTCAGGTATTTACAGACACATTTGCCTGTATGCACAGGTTTCTTGCAAGTTGGAATGAGGGCCAAGTGCCTTCTGTAGGCCTGTGCTCTGCACCAGTAACTGTGCTCTGAGATGTCTTCTGCTTTTTCTTTTATATTTTACCATAACTTCTTAGTCTGTAAAACTGAAAGGAGGGAGAGGAGTGCCATTCCTGATCATAGCTGTAGAAAGGCAACTCTGGACTATTTTGTTGCTTCTTTTTTACCAAGAAGTTTAAGTTTTTACAGTTTGCCTAGTGTGAATAAGCACCAGCTTTGTACTCCAATTGTATCTTATCTAGAGGTGTTGTGATATCCAGTCACATTACCTGAATGTGCCCCATGTCTCTTGTTTGACATTTGTGACATATTTTGGATCACTTCAGTGCCTGGTATCTCAGGCACCTGATGGTATTCCAGCTTTTTGACAATGGAGGCTAGGTACTTGGGCTAACAAATATGTTTAACATCTCTCGTCTTTAAAATTACTCTGTTTGCAGTATTGTAATGTGACAGCTTTATTTGCGTGCAGAAATAGGTGTCAGTGCTGCTCATTTTTTAGCTGTTTTCTATGAAAAATTCCAACAGCTATCAAAGCTGTGGAGATTTTTGCATGTAAATGGCAAATACTGGATCCTTGCTGAATGTTTTTCTCAAACTGAATAAGACTATTATTGAAATATTGGCACTGCTGCAAAGTCTTTCCTACAACTTAGAATGTTTGGGTATTTTCAAATGTTTAATTTGAAAAACTTGACAAATACTTGAAGCTGGCCATGATGGAGCTTGCTGCAAGGCTCCACTCAATGTTTTGTTCAGGGCTGTGGGTGTGTGGCCTGGCCATGATACAGTGGTTAGAAAAGGGCCAAGCAAATTTATAAAAATTCTCAACACATCAACAAATAGAATAAGATCGCTGATTTTATTTAAACCTTCTTAGAAGTCCTGCTGTTTATACCATACTATACTTAGCTGTTTTGTAAGGAGAAAGAAATACCTATTTGGAATCTCCTCTACTTCATCCCTTTTTTTCAGTTTGGTTTTTTTCCCAGGGAACCTTGACTGAAGCAGTGGTCTTCTCTGCTATGCCACTTCTGAAAAGATTCCTAGTTATTTCTGAATGATACCCTGTTGAAATGGCTGACAGCTTTTATTTACTGGCATCCTGACTAGAGCAGAGAAGAAGCTTTTAGCTACTTTTATGTGCGTATTATTGCACTCTTCAACAGGCCCAGACTGGTAAAAGTTGAGAGAGTCCAGTGTTTAACGAGCTAGAATAGCCAGAATTTGTACTTTTAAATACATACAGAAGGGAGCATATCATACTGGTGATCAGCTCACCCACATACATGCACGCCCAGGTCATCAACACAGTGTCTTAACTTCCTTTATAATGTCTCAAGCCTGTCCTTTGCTCTTGTTCTCTGATTTCAAACCCTGGTCGTCTGTCACCTGTTTTATTGGAACTGTTTCTGTCAGCTCTACCCTTTTCAAACCATGTCTGTAGTTAAATGCCCTCTCCTTTCCTCAGCCAGTGCTTTATAATGTTGTCCATCCTTCAGAGCGTTCTCCTTTCCCTTTTCTGCCCTTTATGATTACCTGCAGGTTTCTCTCCCTTTCTTTTTATCATTTCCTGGTAGTGGTTTGCCACTGCCCCGGTTTGTGCCCCATCGTGTCTCACTGCCTCATATGTCTGCTGCTTTCCCATGTGCCCTTGTAATTGGATTCCATTGTGATGCTTTTTGGGGCGCTGGTATTTTTTAACTCTTTTTTGTTAGTGCCCTGAATATTTGGAGAGGTGTGGGAATAATAAATAATAATAACAATTAAAAAAACATACAGAGAAAATGTTGATTCCTCTTCTTCAAAGATCCTGCATAACTACAAGATCCTGCAAGGTACCTGTTTTATGCCATAAAATAAAATACTGATAGAAGTGCTACTGGTAGCTTAAAAATTACCAAGAACTTGAATACAGTAGCTTTTGTGTCTGCCAGGTGTAATGGCATACTTGCAATGGCCATCTCTGCTGCAATTGTTCACAAATCAAATCAAATATCAGGCTTTCTGTCTTTCATAACTGTTCTTAAAATTAAGCAAATTACGTATGTGAGAACTTTGTATATCTAAAATCAGATTTAGTGTGCATGGGCATGCATGGACAGTGCAAATGCATATTCCATATACAAGTATAATGAAAAATTAAGTTAGTAGCTCTGCACCCAATTTGAGTAATACAGAACTGAGCATACAATGTAATTATGATCTCTTGAATATACACATTACACTGCCATATCTCGGTGCGTGGCTGCCTACTCTTGTGGAAGAGTTCTGTTGTGCTTCAAGAAAGGAGGTCAAGGCCAGAACTGATAGGGTTATTCATTAGGATTTTATAATAAGCCACATTTTTAACTCTCTTGTGTTCTCAACCTATCTACTGTATCTGTTAACATGATTAATAGTGAACATTGTTGTCAATCCTCATAGTTTCTTTGCAGCTCCTGGATGCAATTGGTATTTGAATTTGATCCCCACTTCTAGGAGTTATCAGAGAATCTCAGTTTTCTTCTAGAATACTTGGACAGCATGGTAGCGGAGAGTAGAGGCAGTCCACGGGATTTGAATAGTCTCCCTTGGAATGTATGATGACAGACATCCAAAATATGTTCCAGTAATTTTTTACATTTGGGATTCAGAAGCTGGTTTTTTTGGTTTATTGGTAGTATTGATAAAGTCAAATAACTATTTTTTTTTCCTTCATGGTGAGAATTATTTTTAAATTATGACATTTTTAATAAAATGGGAACACAGAATAATGGCTATCCTATCTTTACCTTAGCTATTTCCCAGACTATTTACTGTTCTAAGGCCAAGTTGACAGACAGTTTAGTCATCTATGTGAAAAACTTAGGACATGTGTGTAGAGCCAGGCTGTGTTTGCTGAATTCCGGGGTAAAAAGGACCTTAAAACTCGGTCGTGTTCCTGTTTTTTATGTTTGTGGAATGGGTCACTGTTTTCTACCATCCTTGGGTTTTGGGCTTCTTGGGTGAGCTGCCTTGATGCTTCTTACAAAGATAGTTTGGGATATCTAGGGAGAAGACAGTGGGGGTTAAGGTAGTCAATGTAGGCTTGGAACCAGGTGGTGAACACATCTTTGTTTCAAGTCTGATTACACAGACTTCCTTCTGGGTTGACTATTGCCCAAAGCCTTTTGCATAGTGACATTCATGTCCCATCCCACCCATCAGAAGGCAGCCTTGTCAATGTCTTCTGTTGTGCATGTTTAGGAATGTTCCTCCTCTGAATTGATTCTGGGATTTAGTACTTACTCGTATGACTCCAGGCATTTTTCCTAGGATAGAAAAAGGAAGATGTCATCCAGTGCATGTAAAACTAAAATTCCACATGGAAAACATTGATTGCTACTTACTGTTGAAAGTATATTTAAGTATAGAACTGGTAGCATGAATAAGTTAACGCTCCTGTGTCTCAGGATCTCTTGTTGTTCACTTTTTGTGCATTTAAGTCTACGAATTGCATCTTCCTATGATTAACCTGTGGTTTGTATGATCTGATTTTGTTCAGGTGGCGTGGGTTTCATTGGTGGGCTGCTTTTCTTTCTTTCCTCTCTCTCTCCCATATCTGAATGCCTGTAACCTTTTCAGTCAAACTCTGATATTTGCAAGATACTAAAATGAGGTTGGAGAATTTGCAGGCTTTTGTTTTTTAGGTTGCAGGACACTATTTTTAGGAAGCTAGGTTAAAGAACACCTTTAAAGACTGAGATAGTATACTATCTCTCACTCCCCACTTAATGATGTAGAAAAAGTGTTTATTTTGGGTTTTTTTCTTGCTCATTTAACACCTTAGAATTATCAGGAATGTCAAGTCTGGTCTTTCCTGTTTTTTTGTTGGCAGACTTCTTGAATTACTCAGTAAATTAGGAGTTTTCTCAGGCCTAAAAAAATGGGTATGCTGTTTATCTTTAGAAAGAGCTTTTGTCTGAGTGTTTTGAGTTAAATGGTGGGGGGATGGTGGTGTTAGGAAATGAGGCTAGATAGCCTGAATAAAAATTGCTGTCTGATTAGAGGTCTCCTTCTTAGTCATAAGTTTTTGTTGGGTTTTTTTCCTGTTTATTTGTTTGTTGATGTAGTTTTTATTTTGAAAAGGAATTATTTTCCATTCCCTGTTTAACTTGTGTCTTTCTCTTTCGTAATGTGTTCTCAACATTTCTGGTTTTTATGATGTGGAAAAAAATGGGACTAAACCAGAAAAAAAGCTATTAAGAGAATCCTGATTTGGCATAGCATATTATTTGTCTTCTGCTACAGATCAGTTGCTTTTTTACTGTCAAAGCAGAAAACTAACTGAAGTGATTAATTTGTAGGCTGATTATTTTTTTAAAAGCCCTGAATATTTTGCTAAATCATGGCAGTGAGGTAACTGTTGATGTAGTGTTGTTGGTGTAGTGTCCCTCTGTCCAACAGCTTAACATGCTTTCTAAAAGTGAAGACCATCTGTGTAGATGTGGTTGTGAGTGGGCTTTAAGTGTGATGTTACACAAAGGAAGGATGATGGGCTGGTGTGTAAATCAGTAGAAACATGCAACTGCTGCTGGGTGTGAACTTGGTGGAATGAAGAAACTGTAACTGAGAGTGAGCTCTGCTTTTGGACACACTTGCTGTGTTGGAAGATGTGGAAGAAATTCCAGTTGGGCTTAAACGTATGTGCATGTATTTTTCAGTTCTTCTATATAAACAAATAGTAAGTATGTGGGTGGATCAGTGGCTTCCAGATCATGCAAATATATGGATTTTGGTGGAGCTGGGAAGGAAGATTGACAAAATTAATGCAGTGGTGTATTTCCTCTGCATGTAAATGGTGTCCTCAGAGTACTGAGAATACTGACAACAAATTACTTAAAATGCAAGATAGCATTTATCTTTAAAATATTTCATATGAGTGAAAAAAATACAAACTCAGGATCATGAAGTTTACCCCTTCAGAGCATTTTAGGAGAAACGGTTGAAACAAGTATCTTGAAAAAAAACCCGTAACTTAAAGTTTAGTTGCACTGTGTCAATAAGATCTTGGCAGTCCTATGCTGGATATTCTGAACACAGTTAAACTATGCCCAAGTGTACATCACAGCTGTTGAAGATCTGAGGGTCATTTTTCAGATCATCATCAGTATCCTAAACATAGTGATGAAAGCAATCATTGATCAGAAATCAAAATTGCCAATCAGAATGGTGGCATCATGGTTTCTTGCTGCTGGACTGTGTAGCTAGTTTTTTGGGAGAAGAGTGACACAATTATTTAGGGTTTTTTGTGGTTGGGGTATGTGCAAATTACAGGATCTTGGGACAGTGAAGCCATTCAGTCACTGGGTGGACTTTCCAATGCCTTCATTTAAATTTACTGCTTTTCAAGGTGTTGACTTCTCAAGTCAAGTTAAACTTGATCTTTGATAAAATTCTTTGCTAGTGTGTTTTTCTCTTTTCTAGGTAAAGAAATTAAAAGCCTTTGATGGAGATGTATCAAAACTGTCGCAAGCTGATTCCTTCATGTATTTACTAATCCGGGTGCCAAAGTAAGGAGATAGTTGGTTTGTTCTGTTTATGATAAGTGTTCTTTTTTTGGCTGTCAGTTCTAAACCTGTTTGTGTGCTCCAGCTATGCTCTTAGGATTGAAGCCATGGTGTTGGAGAGGGAGTTCTCACCCTCCTGTACTTCTCTACAGGATGACATGAAAATTATAAGACAGGCAACAAAAGGTAATTAAATATGTTGGGACATGCCTAATACTCTTGTTTTTGTTAGCATGTTAATTAGTCTGCATTACGAAGACCAGAGCTTGAATTTCAGGTACCTTAGCTATTAAAAGGAAGCTAACTCCCCTCTGACAAATGCCATCCGGGTGTGCCTGGTGGATCCTTGCTTTCAAAATCAAAAATCTGGAGACTTTGGATACACTAGCAACAAATTCATGTTCAAAGCCTATAACTAATATATGCTAAGCTGACAGAAGCAAAGGTGTCCATGACCATATTAGGATGTCATCTTTTGAGTACAGTTTGCTCATTCCTGCGCTGCTTTCCCTCTGATGGAATGTGGTTGTTACACCTCTCTGCTCATTCTTTCAGAGATCCATAGGAAAAAAATGACTGTATTTTCCAAATTTCTCTAGGCCATTTCCTTTTGAGGTGGCAGTATTGATAGGTTAAAATCTTTATTGTAGAGAATGCTGTCACTATTCCTTTGTTTTCCATTTTTCTTCTTTTTTTCTCTACATACCTGCTTTGTTCTTTACATTTCTTTGCTAGTTTTGAACTGCTGCAGCTGGTTATTTTTTAAGGTAATGTAGTGTCTTCTACTCTGCAGCAAAACAGTTGATTTCTTGGTTTCAGTTAAACAATGCTGACCCTTTACAGTACCTTGAGTGCCTCTTGGTCCTGTTCCTCAATAAGAAATTCCTATTTCATGTTGGAAAATTTTGACGGGCTACTAGATCACTGCTTAGACTGCTTCTAGTGTATAAAAAGGTGCAGTAAGTAAAATATTCAACTATGAGTGCTGTTGATTAGAACAGTCCTTTCAAGTAAAAGCAAAGGGAAAAAAAGCCTTTTCCCACTGGTGGGGATTGAACTTGCCCTTGACTCAGGAAAGTGTGCAGTACCATAGGATTTAGGTCTGAGTTTGGCATTTTATTAGGATCTCTTTCAAATAATTGTTCTTTGTGTTTTGAGCAACAGACATATGTGGGGGAGTGTGTTATGTATAAAAGCAGCCACACCTTAGTGTCCTGCATGTCCTTCACCCAAGACATATGTAAAAAGTGGTGAATTAATTCCCTCCAGAGAGGAGACACTTTGGTCTCTAACTCCTGCATCAGGCCAGCCACGCAAATCACCGACTGGGCCTTCCCTGTGTTCAGTCCACTTTGTCATGTGCTCGTCTCCATTTGGTCTTTGCACTTCAGGGTTTGTTGATAGCCTGAAGTTGTTTAGGAATTATGTCTCCTTTTCTATTGCTGTCTCCCAGGTTTCTTTCCTGTAATTAAACTGAAAGAATATTTACTTCAGTTCTAATGCTGATAATCACTAAGGGTTAGGATGGTCTAAACAGCCTGGTGGATTCTCATCTAGCCTGCAGATGGATGTATGTCATGGTGACGCAGAGCAGGCTCGTACTGTGGGAAGCCTTTAGAAGTTGCCTTCTCCTCTTGGCCTTGTGAAATTTGCTGTTCTCTTATTTATTCTCTCCTTTTCCTTCCTCCTTGCTTCCTCACCTGTAGCTTGTTAGATCAAAGGTTAATTATTTATGTTTTTAAGCTGCCAATATTGAAATACAAATGAACAAGAGCTGTGGGTTTCCAAAGTGATTGATTACTGTACTGTGTTGAGCAGCCCAGTGCAGGGTAAATTATAGAATGTGGAGTTGGAAGCAAAATAGTTCTTTGAAGTATTTACACTGCAATCAAAAGGATTCCACCTTTTATTTTGTTCATTAGTGTAGCATATAGTACCTCACATTAACACTATGAGCTATGAAACATGTTCATGGTGATTTTCTTGCCAAATGGGCACTTGCAAATTTGTAATCACTTGGTTTGCTGTGCCGCATTTATTAACTCTACAGTTTTGAATTTCCACATCTTATTTCTAAAGCAATCCCTCTGATGCACATATATTGTTTTTTGCAGATACATTGTTCATATGTGGCTGAGTTAAAAGGTGTGTGAATTCAGATAGAGCACTACTGCGCATTTTGCAAATAAATGAACATATGTACAAACCAGGCTTGTGTGATGGGAAAACTTTAAAAGGCAGTTTCGTTCCATTTGACTCTGTCACGCTGAATATAACTTTGTGCTAAATAATCTTTGATATAACAAGTAAAATAAATGCTGCTCTGAGTTGGTGATCATACAGAAATAAAATGATGATTCATAGTGGGAGTGGGATAAGCAAGGAAAATTTAAACATTGCCTGTTACCTTTTCAGGCCTTATGGCCAAGTCTCCTAAAAAAGAGTAATTGTTCAAAAGCCCAATCCTGGCAGATGGCAAATGGATCCTGCAGGGTGCAGAACACTTGCCTCACACTGGAATAATCAGTAGATGGTGAGGATGCTTTAACCACTTGCATGAGACACTTCACACATTGCAGGATTAGGCCCCAAATGTTTCCTTAGCTGCTGAAGGTTGCCTTGGAAATACTACATTTGCTGAGTTAAAGTCTGAACATAGACTTGAGGTTTGTCGGTTGTGCTTGTGAATTGGAATTATATAGTACCATTATGTTTCCCATTACCTTTTTAGTTTATTGTAGTTTCTTGTCAAATTTTTTTAAAAAAGCTCAAGATGAAGAGGAGCTTGGTAACTGACTATATTTCTAAACAAACAATTGTTAGACAGCAATTTTCTTGTTCCTTGCAGAGTTAATGACTTGTGAGGAACTGCATTCCATATTGCACTTGGTCCTTCAGGCTGGGAATATTATGAATGCGGTAAGTGACATCCCAAAGGGAGATGGCTGATGGACCATACTTCCTTGTTAGTATTGCAGTGCTCTGATTTCATACCTCAGCTTCTCATTTGCTCTTTTGCAATTTGTTTCTTTTTAGGGAGGTTATGCTGGCAATGCTGTTGGATTTAAACTGTCGTCACTGCTCAAGCTGGCAGACACGAAAGCAAACAAACCTGGGATGAGTCTGCTGCATTTTGTTGCTCTGGTATAGGATATTTTTGCTGCTATAAGCAACTTCTACTAATACAGGTCCATTAATTGGTAGACAATAAAAGGGGTCATGTGCCCCCAAAAAAAGCAACTTTATCACATCTTTGATCTAATCTTCACCTTTCTTCTCCTGCCACAAAATTCACCAAAATTTACCTCTACTTGGTCATCCTATCCAGAACCCCATGGAAAGCTTACATTTTTATATCATATATAAACTTGCCTTCATCAAACTTCTTCATTGTAGATTTTCTCTTCTTGTCCCAAATTCTTATACTGGTTTACAGTGGCTTATTTCGATAAAAATTCCTTCAATCTTCCCATTGAATCTTTTGAGTGGCCTTCTTGATAGCTTTTTTTTTTTTTCTCCCTTGATGGCTGATATGTGTTTATTAAGGCTGTTGCAGACATTTTCAAGCTATTTTTTCTTCCTTTCAAACTTTTTGATTTTAGAAGGGAGAGAATTTAAATGCATCTATCTGACTTTGGTTATCTGTGTACAAACTGGCTTAACAGATTTCCAGTCAGCAAACAATAGGGTATAAATTGATGTTTGTGCATCGTATCTGCTCAAACAATGGCATCAGTAAATTGTTCTTTCCCTGACATTCCTTATTAATACATCTGACTTGTGTTCACTGGCAGAAGCAGTATTATTTTACACTGCAAAATGGAAGCTGTTGTTTAAAATCTCCAGTTCTGATCCCTGCCTTTCTTTAAGGGGTGTCCTCCACTCAGTTGTGTTAGGATTGAATGGGAAGAAAAACAGTGCAGGAGAGAAACCTTTAAATGCCCTCCCAGAAGCTTTACAACTGCCAGACTTAGGGATTTTGCATGGTGGTGGAATGTTAATGGATTGTGTGTTTTGGTTTTGTTATGTTTGTTTCAGGAAGCCCAAAAGAAAGATGCTGCTCTTCTCAACTTTTCAGAAAAAATTAGGAGTGTTCATGATGCTGCCAGGTGAGTTAAAAGAAAATTGAAAACTTATGGTTAGACGGGAATTGGAATTTTCTCATTTGTGAAGCAATAAGGTTTTTTCAGGAACGTCTTGGCACAAAAATAGGTCTTTACAAATATTTACTGTAGCTTTGAGGTCTTCATTTCCATTTACTAGCAGAAGTATGCCTGCAATGTGCCTTCAGGTATGAGGTTTTTTTATTACATGATCTCTGTAGATTTTTAGTAATTCTGTCTCTGTCAAATACATGTGCCTGTTCATTACTCTTAAGGGATTGAACTAAAAGAATGTCACTGTTTTTCCTTAAACCAATTTTCATTAGTCTCTGAGCAGGCTACAATACTTTTCCAAATCTGGTACCAGGGACAGGTGCTGGCCCTGGCTTCACTTAGATGCTTTTTGAGGTTTCATTTGCTGTCTTGGTTGGAAAATCTGAAAGGTTTGTGGCTCTACATTTTTTCAGCTTAAAGTCTTAAGTGTCATAATTTTAAACTGAATCTGATTTGAACCTCAATAACTGTACTTACTTTTGTGAGACAGTGTGATCTGAATCTGAAATCTGGAAGCTAGCAGAAGTTCGATTCCCAGTTTTGCTACTTCCTTACTCTTGGGCTTAGGGCAATCTATTTACATTCTTTTCCCAGCTGCAAAGTGGATCCAATTTCTTAGATCTGATGGAGGGTTAAGTAATGTCTGCAAAAGACTGAAATCTTCTGAGGAAAGGAGTGGCCATGAAGTTAATCGGAAAATTTTTGAGGGACCACCTGTGTGGCTCTCTGCCATCCAACCCACACACCTTTTTGGCAGTCTGCCACGTGGCCTGCTGGGGAATGTAGCTTTCCTCAGCATCCAAGCCCCCCGGCAAACAGGAGAGGAACAGGCAGGATCCCATATTTGATGATATTTATTTTCTAACCACTTTGTTCTTTGATCACATTTGTTAATGCTGAAAATCTTCTGTTGTAACTCATGCTGAGTTACAGGGAGTGCACTCTGTACATGAAAATGAAACAAAATTAAATATGTACCTCACCACTGGGCATGAGGAAGGTCCTTAGAGAGAACTGTCATGTACAACTTGCTCATAAATCCACCCAATTAGAGCATGTTAAAACAACTACCATTATGTTCTTTATTTTTTGTTATCTTGCCGCCTTTACTTTACATCCTCTTCCTCCTTCAAAGGCAGAAAAATGTAGCCTGTATTTTCTACACCTTTTCTTAGTTGCAAAAACACAGTGTTTTCCCAAAACAGGGAGCTAAGCTTTGCAGATGATGTTCTCAGAGAGAAAGCAGCACACATTATATTCATTTGTGTGTGTACTGACAAGCTTATGCATGTGTCACTGTCTGCTGCCATGTGCATTTCAATCAGGCTGCCACAAGTTCTTCAGCTTTAGTGTTTGAAAGTCATGGTGCTGGTGAAACAGCCTTAGGAGGAGCATGTGTACAGTTCTTAGCTCTTTTCATTTGAACACCGTAGTGCTTCAATTCCTAGGCAAAGTTTAGTTCTCCTGTGAAGGAAATTCCAAAGGTTTGGAAGCGTTTACCGTCGAAGTGACTGGGAAATTTAGGTGGGAGCTGTTGTATGGAACGTGGGTCTGCCAGGAGAACGTTTAGATTACACCAGATCAGAGGTCTTTCCTGTGATCTTCAGTTTATGAGTTCCCTTTTCACAGCAGCAGCTTCACTGCTGGTATTTAGTAGAAGGATGAAATATTGTAACTGAAGGGTTGAGACTGTGTGGGTTGCATTGCTGCGACTGCTTAGAAGAGTGTAACATGCAATTTAGTGATGCCAGATGCTACTGCCAAAATTGGTAGTCCTGGCTGACAGTCTCTTGTGGCCCCCTTTTTGTGGCAGCTCCTGCACTCAGACATCATGTCATCAGTTGGACCAAGCAAAGGATCAATCTGGAACAAACTGGCTTTTTCCTTTTCCTAGGTTAATTTTCAGTTCACAGATATGGCTTGCCATCCAGGACAGAAAAGGAACACCTGGGCAGAGGCAGGGCAGCATTAACCTTTCTAAGGTTAGGTGGGTAGGGTGGGTAGGACTGGCTGAAGTTAATCATGAAACCACACCCATGGGAATCTTTTCTGGTTGCAAATAAGAAGAAATGTGCTTATCTCTCTCCTAATTTTCAGTGTCTACTCTGGAAAGATCTCCTGAACAGGCAGGTCCTGTTTGATAGCCCGTTTGCACCTCATGTAAAGCATCCACTTTTGCAGCATGTTGTGGCTAACCTGTGGGCCACTCCTTCTCCTTTGATAAACATTCTCTGTATATGCTATTTTTAGGTTATCCATTGATAGTGTAGAAGCAGAGCTCCACTCACTGTCTGTCAAGACAAGATCTGTTAAAGACAGCATCCGACGAGACCCAAAACTCTTTCACCAGATGGAAAGCTTTCTCCAGGTTTGTAGGATATCTGTGTTAATGTGTTACTGTCCCCTGAATACAGCAGCATTCTTCAGCTGGATGTAATTTGTGTGGACCTGTTAATAAACAGAAGCACTATTTTAATATGCCTGGCCTGTCAGTTGTACAAAGGTGTTCCAGCCTCGTGCTGTTTGTCATGCAAGCGTGTTGGGAGGGCTGTGTTTTTACAGGGAGGGATATTGAGTGTACATTGCCCAAGGCTTGTTGGGCAAGCGTGTTTAGTGCGTGCGAAATTACTGATGAAGATCAGTAGTTAAAATATAAGACAATTTGGAGTGGTCTCTGGTTTTGTACTTTGCAGCTGCCCAAAATATAATGTCTACATGCTATGTTATTCTGGAGCACATCAGTTTTAGCTGAGGGTGTGCTGTGCATATGAATCTTGATTGCTGGGTGACTGAAGAGATATTGTTAGAAGCTGGAAGGTTAAGGGACTCTTTTCTCTACTAATTTACCCTTAACACAGTCTCTTATTCAGAGCCATAACATTATATCTGTGTGGGTTCTTATTTTTTTTATTTTATTAAGTACCAGAGTAACTTTACAAGCCTGGATGTATATAGCTCTTACCTTGGAAGCAGAGTTCTTGGTATTTTCTGAGTGTGTGGTGATGCCTCAAGAAATACATATTATACTTCAATTATATTATTTTTTTCTCTTTCACACTACAGGTAATTATTAAAAGTAAGAAGGCAGGTGTTGATCTGGAACTTAGCCCGCCCTTATTTTCAACTTGCAAATGTAGTTAATAGTCCCTGTAGTTTTTCAGGAGATGAAAAAGCTGATGAAGAAAGGGGCAGGTTAAGATTGAAATACCTGTCCTCATTCATGCTGAATTGTTGGCCTTTATCCATTGCACCCAGACTCTTTAATGTTATGTTTTAACATGTTTGAGATTTTTAAAAATCGAATACGTGGTTTTATGTAGCACTACAACCTTGTTTAAGCCACATTCCAAAAGAAATGTTGGGAAAAAAAAAATTTACAAATGCATACCTTACATAAACACTTCCGGATTTTGTTTCTAAATTACAGGTGATAACCAAGCTGATCTAAAAGTCAGCTTTGATTATTTCAGCCTTGTGAATAAATTCCTGAAATATGTGGGAGGAACTGTTTTTGATGTTTGCTTTTATCAGTTGTCCAGTTTATCTTCTGTCCAGGTTTTATTGTGGGCTTTTTTTCCCCTTCTTTTTTCTTTTTTTTCTTAAGATTAGCAAATCATATTTGTTCCTGTCCTAGTGGTATAATTTTCCAAGTAATTCCTGAAAGCAGGTTTGGATTAAGTGGTCACCAGGGCCTCCAGGTACATTTTCTCACCCCAATGCTACATTATGAAAAATATTTAGGTGACTATGATTTAGAGAAGAGATTTGTCTTAAAAATTAACTTTTCTTCTCAGGTTACTTTGAGCTACAGGTGGTGTCAGATGTGGGACTGTGCAAGAATAGAAGTGGATAGCTGGCGATGCAGATAGAGGAGACAGGGACATGTGATCAAAGTGTTTCAAGCAGTTTTGCTGCTCAAAGTCTAATCACAGCCTTATTCTCTTCCTCCTTAATCTTCTTCCACTAAACTACTCCCATCCTGTCTGTGTTGCTCTACACTTTTGATTCAAAGTGCTACTTTATGGGAACATTTTCTAGATGTCTTAAAATATATGTATTTTCAGTGGTTCCTTACCTTTCAAAGATGAAAATCTTTTTTATTGTGGTCTAGGGTCACCTTAGGAAGGAATTGATTTTGTGATGTACATCCATGAATCAGTTCACATGTGTTTTTGGAAAAGTAGGGAGGAGGAATTAATCCTTTATGCTTGGTTGAGGGGGAAATAGGAAAATAAAGAATGAGGAGCTTTTAAGGAGCTCCCAGGAGGTCTGTCAGTGTTCTAGTACAGTCTTTGATTTTACTCATGTAAAAATTAAAGCTGTAAGTTTGTTCAAGGGCTTTTGAGCTTTTTCCTGGTTTCCATTCTAGTCACTAGAATTTACATTTTGATTGATCCATTTTTCCTGACCTTCTTTACTCAGTTTGCTGAAATGGCATGTTTCCTTTTGTTAGTACCAGTTCTCCTTCAAGATGTTTATTTCCTGGGCTCTGTAACAACTTCTAGGTTGTAACATGGAATTTCATAAGTTCCTAATGTATACATGACCCATTGTGACTTTAATTTTTCTGTCTGTTTCATGTGTGTATCGTTTTTGCTACAGTTTGCTGTAAGGCATCTAAAGGAGCTTGAACACCAGAAACGAGAATTGCAAAAGGAGGGAAATGCTCTCATTGACTTTTTCTGTGAAGACAAAGAAACTATGAAGTTGGATGAATGTTTCCAGATATTTAGGGACTTCTGCATAAGATTCAACACGGCTGTTAAGGTAAGAGTGCTGAATGAGGCTCTCACACTTCTGAAGTGGATATTGGTTTGCATGAATTAAGATGTTTTTTCTGCTTAAGGGGTGTTTTGTATCTTGTATTTGATCCATTTGCTCAAATGGCTACAGAAAACCGCACTCCTGTAAGCATTCCTTGCCAGAAGCCAGGTGGGAAATGGCCATTGTGGGCAGCCCTGCTGCTCTGCATCTTCTGTTTCAGGCAGGCGAGACCTCTGTGATGATACGTCAGGGTTGTTCGCTGGCCTGCTTGTAAGTGGGCACCACCCTTCTCTTTTGGTGAGGAGGCTGGTGACTGCTAAGGTGAGCTGTGAGACAGATTGCACAGACTTCCTGACTGTGGCTCGCTGTTCAGGCTTTGACCTGGTGGTGTTGGATTGTTGGAAAGGCCTTGAGATGTGGCACACCATTCCTGCCTGAGTCCACATAGCTTGGGCTCTCCACTGCCTTCCTTTACATGGCTAGAGGCACTTTACCAAGTAAAGTAAGGGTTGTGTATTCTACTTGTCCTTTCAAAGGATGTTTGTGGGTGAAAGAGGCCTATAGCAGCAAGATACCTTATCCCCAGTGTGAGCATTCATTTGCTGAGTACCCTTAATTGGTCCTAAAAAATTCAGGAAATGTACTAAGATGGAGGAGCAGTATTGGCATTGGTTACAGTTTTGGTTCAGCAAAGTCTCTCTATTGTTAAAGATATTTCTTAGGTCTTTATAAATAGCATGAATGAGTTGGATCAGTGCCCTTTTGAAATCTGCATTTGGCAGCACTTTGGATAAAAGCTTTTGTTCAGAAAGAACAGTCTTGATTCAGAGCGACCTGACAAGATGTTCTGCTGATGTGCCTGTTGTACCATTAGTTTACCTAACCTTTACCACCCAAGACAACACGAGGTTACATGAGGGTGAACATTGCACAAATGTATAAAACCAAAGGGTGATAGCTACTGCAGTCAGTTTAGCAAGAGGTGACTTCATCCATAGATGTTCAAATATTGGGGATTGAGGATTTCATTCATAGTCACACGTTACAAGTGCTTGTTGGATAGCTATGATTTGTGAGGTCCTCTCTCTGCAGTAAGCAGTTACACTCTAAAAAATGACAGATTTGACTCTTGCTTGCAAATTTTGAGAAGATTTGCTTGCTAACTGTGGATTGACCGTTGTTCCTACAAAATTAGCAGAACAATTTAGAATTAAAATGGCAGTTCTGACAAAAGAGTGTGATGTGTAGACAGCACATCCAACAGTCTAAAAAGATGGCTTGTACCACAATGGCCATGTGCACATATTTCAAATACTTAAACATTTTTTGCAATTTTTGACATGTCTAACTATGTGCTTAAAATAGATTTTAATCTGAGTAAAATCTGCTAAAACTCCTTCTGGGTGAGGTTAAAATATTCTTTTTCTAATGTATTAATATCTGCAACTATTTTTAACCATGTCTCTTCACAATGATATACTTAAAGCTGAGCTTTAGCATTTTACAAGAATTCATTTTGTAATTCCATACCTGTGAAAGAAAGCTTCCTGCCAAACATTTTTCCTGAAATGCAAGTTTCTTCTTTTTCCTTTCTTAGATGTTCAGGTTTCTTAGGTCTCTAATGCATCCTGTCTTTCAAAGCCCAGTGTAGTCTCAAATCCACTTTAAGAGGTGTAGATTAATCCATTCATCACAAAGCATTAGGTTTTTGTTTACTGAAAGCTTTCAGGTGACTTTTCCTAGTGGTGCAGCCCTTCTGTTGTCACAACAACGGGAAGATTAAACTACACAGAGCTTTAGACAAATAAAGGTGTGATTTTTTTTTAAACAATGTGTCATTGATTAGACCAGGTTTAACAACCTGCTAGAAAATCATGTAATTTTTGAATCCTCTGTCAAGACTAGCCTCTTCCTTCTTTCTTTTGCTACAGCTGTAATGGCTGCAGCAAGCCAAGTTCTTTGTTTCAGAAAGTAACCCAGAAAGTTCAACCAAAGGTGCAGTTAGATTAAATCTGAAGCCTAGAGGTAACAGTTAAAATGCTGGTATCCACAGTAAATCATTGCTAATTGTTTTAGTAAAAAGGTGTTTACTGTGCTGTCTTTCAAATTCAAACTACCCTTTCTATGGCTTCCTGAACCAAAATCCCTCAGTTTAGCTGCCAAAATCTCCATCCTATCCTGGGCAATCTCTGTACTACAGCTGCCAATTTTTGAAACCAACTGTGATTATGAGATCCAAAATTGGAGTGAGACATTGATTAATGGTCCTTGAGTGGTGTTAGTTGATGTCTGAGTATCATGAGGCCTTGTGTTAACTTTTCTATTTTCTTTCATATGCAATTAAGCAATGCCTTTTCTCAAAATTTTCAGTCTGTAATGTTAGAGGAAAGTATCACTGTGTAGAAACTGGGCTTGCTGAGGAACAATTGCAGTTGTAGTAAGGTGGGTTGGGAAAGCCACGTTGGCTGTGTGCTGGTCAGAGAAGTTAGTCTTAAAATATGAATGTAAAGATCAGGTAGAGGTTTACTAACCTGATAAGACTGCCACCTTTAAACTTAGGGAGGACTTGATGCTCTCCATCTTACATCTGGAACTCTTTGGCTCAACCAAAGGGTGGTTGGGCACTGGAACAGGGTCCCCAGGGAGGAGGTCATGGCATCAAGCCTGGCAGAGTTCAGGAAGTGTTTGGACAACACTCTCAGGCACATGGTGTGACTCTTGGGGATGGTCCTGTCCAGGGCAAGGAGTTGAATTCAGTGATCCCTGTAGGTCCCTTCCAACTCAGCATATTCTCTTATTCTAAGATGTGACATCTGCTTGGGTTTGATGGGTCAATTTGTTGGCCTTTGCAAGGTCTGGTGCATTTTTTTTGTGTACACTGACCGGATGGATGTGTCGTCCCATTAGTCACGCAGGGAGCTGCTCTCCATTGGGTTAATGGTTGCAGGCTGTGGTTGCTGCAGTGATTTCATGCCTGCGTATGTATTGGAGGTTGGGAGTGGGTGACAGCAGTAGGAGCTACCTTCAATGGGAAGAAATAAAGGGACAAAGGAAGGAATGTGTCTTGTTCTTATGCATAGGACACTGTCCTCTGAGACATGTGTTTGTGATTTTTCTCCTTCAGGAGAATAGGGAACGAGAGATCCAGGAACTTCATAGTCTGCAAAGGCGAAAGGAGCTGGAGGAGAAGCGTCGATCCTGGGCAGCTGGAGAGCTTGGAAGCTTTGGGCGGAGCAGCAGTGAAAATGATGTAGAGATGTTGGCTAAAAACGGACTTGGAGAATTTCTTCCCTTCTTGCAGCAGAGGCCTCAAAGCCCTTTGTACAGAAACACAAATTCCAGACGCTCTCGACTTTCTTTGGGGATAACTGCAGACAGGGAGTTGCAGAGCTTCCTGGAAATCTCAAAAGATGAGGATCCAAACAAGTTTAACAGCCTTCCCCGTGCAAACACCCGACAAACGAGACCAAACGTAGCCTGGACAGAATCCAAAGAAACAAGAGATCTCAATTTAAATACCTTGCACTTACACCAACAGTCTGAAATGGAAGTGAAAAGTGGTGGCCCCGTGCAGGTGTCTCCAGCTCAGCCCGGTCACCTCAGCAGCTCAGCCGGCCCTGGTGCCCATTACTCACAGAGGAGCACCGACTACAACTTGCACACTTCCAACGTGTCCTGTGAGGAGTCCACAGATATAAATGCTCTGGCCCTTGCAATTGAGGAGCGTGAACTTGTTAAAGGGTTACGTAAGTTTGATATTCAAGGAGCAAAGCCTGCCGAAGATGCACCTTTAATGTATTTAGAGGATGCTGGTGGGACAGACCTGGAGACTCTAGATGATTTAAGCTTTCATTCCCTGAGCACTGCCGATGACGAGCTGCCTCCAGCTTGCAGAAGTTCCAGAGAGGCCCACGACCATCAAGTCAAGGCAGTGGGTTGCAAGAACGAAGCTTTAGAGCCCAACAGCAGCAGCCCTATGTCTATGGATACAAGTGTTTCAGGAAGTAGGGAAGATGGGCCAGTGTGCTACATGTCAGATACCACGACTGATTGTTCTTTGACATTGGACTCTGAAGAGGGAACTGATTTTAAAGCAGCAGGCAACGAAATAAGAAGTGAGGCTAGCAAAGCATGCTCTTCTGGCAATGATGCTCGGAACAAGGCTAGCTCTTTCTTCTCAAACCTGAATTCTACCTCTGACAAGGACCTGTCTCTTCATGCTTCTGCCAATGATAAGGATGATGCCGATAGCAAGCACACTCTTCCTAAAGAAAAACCCATAAAAAATAAAGATCTAGTAGGACCAAAGACAAACTCTCTAAAAGATCGATCTCCAAGCTCCACAAAATCCAGTGGCACTCGCCCTAGCCACACAGCTCCTTCCAGACCTGTAAGAACTTTGAATGCCTCTGAGAATGAAAGTATGAGGAAAGTGGTGCCTATTTCTCGGTCAAACAGGGCACCCAGCAGCGTGAAAAAGCCAGAAGCCAAGCCAGCCCCTCGTGAAAACAGTACAGTGGAGAGTCGGCTGTCTCATCGCAGCTCTGTCCGAGGCACCACAGACACACTGCCAAGAAGTCCCTACAGGCACAGCATGTCGGTAGAAGAGCCAAAGTTACGAAGAGGCACCGTCACCTCAAGCAGTGCTCATTTCGAGAGGGACAGAGTTGCTCTCAAGAAGCCAAGCTCTAAACCCATTAGGAGTAATGTCAAATCAAAGACAGATGAAACAAAGATGTGTCGCTCCAGTGCAAAGCCCCAGACTCCTGCAGATGACACCAAGGTTGCCACAGTCACTGTTCCCAAAGCACCACCTGCTGTCCCAAACTTTGCAAGGAATACAGTGGCCTCTTCTTCAAAGCGTGCAAAAGTGGATCTATCCAGCTCATCCAGACCTCCGCCCATCACAAGGTCTGTGTCCCAGAGGCTGCCTAAAGTGAAGCCAGCAGCGACCTCTGATGATCCAAATCCAAAGGAGAATAGCATGAGTACCTTAAAGAGAGCAAATAGTGCCAGAGTGGTTGGAAAAAGCATCCTCCAGGGAGGAGCTGTCAGCATGATGGCAGAGCCTGCACCAAAGGAACAGGGAACAGTGGAAAAGGCATCTCTTAAACTGAAGGATGCAAACCGAACGACAATTGGTAAAATACTGAAGCCATTATTGAAATAAGGGAGAGGGGGTTTTTAACCTTGGAATGTGAACACTTGTTCAAGCACTGGATGTCTGTGTAGTGAAATTCCTTAAAACAGTAACCTTGCCAATGCATGGCATCATGTGCTTATTGAAGTACAGCACACTGTTGGAAAAGGGCAAGTAGCTGTGTTCTGGTCTGAATCCTTTTTAATGAATTTGAATGTATTTGAAGCTACTGTGATGGAATGTGAGCAGAACAGCAAATCTTCATATTTGTGATAAAAAAGTAACCAAAAGCCAAAAAGTTTTAAGAAGTTTTACCTACGAGATGAAACACTTTGTGACAGAAAACATGGATTAAGGCCAGTTTTTTTGTGTACGTAAGATTCTTCCTAGGACTCAAGCCTTTGTGCTTGTTTGTTTCTTATTTGATGTCAAAATGAATCCTGTGGAACAATACTGAAATGAACTTAGGTGATTATGCTTTCCATTGCTTTCAATTCCTTGGATCAGGGAGCTCTTTTTGCCTGTTGCAAAGTCCATTGCTGGCAATTGGACAGACTGGGAAGTGCTGGCCAAAAAATTGTAAAACAAGACGTTTGCTGTTTGTGGCTGTCTTTAACCTCCCTGAAGAATTTATAGCATGTTTTATGAATGTGTATGTGTGTCTGGGGAAGGCTTTCTGCTGGGCAGGAAGCTTGTTCTCCAAGAATGTGGCAGCATTGTCTTGCATGCACAAGTGGATATGGCTGGTGCTGCATTGGATAGCACAGCTGGAGGCTGTGCCTGTTGGAAGGGCCATTGGCATGACGACTACTCCTGACTTGTTTTGATCACAAGCAAACTTGCCAGCTTTTGGTCATACAGAAGTGCCATATATTTATGATACATATCAGGATGTTTGCAGTTCAGCTCTTGAAGGCTGCAATGTAGTGCCGAGCACTTTCTTACCATTCCATGTTTCCACTGGTTTGTACACTACCAAACTACTTGAATGTTGCAATGGCTCTGGCTGAGCCATTAGTTTCCCTGCCTCCTCCTCCTCCTCCACTCCTCCTTGTCAACAAGAATATTTAGCATGAAACACAGAGCTTACGCATGACAATGTTTTTGTAGACTTCTTTGGTTGCTTCAAATGTGGTTTTTAATGTTTAAAGACTCTAAAGGAATTAAACTAGCATTTGATAAGCTTTTTGCAAAGTAAAACCACCCCTTTTTTCCTGCAGATACAAATTTAAACCTCTGTCAGACTAAGATACAGAGAATGAGGGAAAACTCATTCAGCATGCTGTGCATCTTCCCAAGAGAAATGTATTTAGGTGGGGGAAGTGCTGTTCTCCTAAGCATTTTATTTAAAGAATTGCCTTTTATTCACTGATGAATGAAGCCTCATTTAAGAATAAAATAAAAAACAAAAGGGAAATCTCTTTGGACAAGTGGCATTGACATACTAGTGCTAGATCTGTTTGTCTGCTCTATCCCTCCATGCCGGGAGAGCGTAATTCAGTGAGAATGAGCTCACATGCTTCTCACGGGCTGGTATCAGGGACAGCTAACTTTGAGGTTTGAATCTGGCAAGGGGCCTTTTGCTCCTCCCACATACCAGCCAATCTTGATGCAGACATCATACCCAAACACCATAAAGTATTGCACAGGCCCTCTTGTTTGAGTCTGTCCCACAGGGAGAATTTATAGAGCCCGCTTTTCTGCAAGGGCAAATATTTTGCTTTTTGAATAAGCTTTTTGGATACTGCCTCCACTGTGGGTTAGATACAAAAGCATCTCCCTTCTTATTTGTATCTGTGTGGATGTATGCACATCTGCAAGAGCAGATGATTGACTTTTTTCCTTTTTTTTTTTTTAAGAAACCAACAAATTTTATTGGTAGCAAGCTTGAAAAATAATTTAAATGTGTTTGGAACATGTAAATAAATTTCTATGAATATGCGTAAAAGAAAACTGTATTTAATGGAACATTTATACATTTCGGAGTAACTCGGTAGTTTAATAAAGTTCCCATTTACTGGGTATGAGTTTTGTACTTTCTCCTTCCTATTACACTCTTGGCTTTGGTCCTGGAGAGCTCAAGCAACTGAGTCTGGGTGGGTGACTGTGGGAAGGACTCTACAGCAGAAATTGTGGTGTTTGAAATCCTGGGTTTGTTTTTATATTGAGACATGCAGTTGAACTTCAGTTTCTAAACATTTCTGGGTTGGGACTTTTCTGCACAGGTTTGGGTATAACATGGAAGGCATTAGATGGCAGATGCAGCACTTTGTGTACACACCATATGTTGTGGCCAAGACAAATGTTCATGGCACTAACAAGTCTGGATCTGTCGCTATCTTCATGCCTTTGAGCTTAGCACAGTTTATTGAGAAATTCTGGTCTACAACTCGCAGGACTGTGGAAATACAGAACAGCTTGTTTTGCAGGAGCAGGTGGTGACTTTTGCACTGCAATTGTGAATTTTTCAGTTTTGTCCCGTTCTCCCATTATTTTTCCTTCTTTATTGCATACAAAAGAACATCTATTCAGCAGGAAAAAAGTGAAATCCAGCCAGCCTCCTTGTCCTCAGGGAACACTTCCTCCTCTCTGCTATGGAAATGATTTCTGGACTGGAATTGCTGCTTTTTGCAAACTTGTTTAGTCCCTGACTTTTCTAGTTTGGTGAGTGTCTCTCCCCGTTTGGAGTGGCAAGCACCTGCTGTCTGCCAGTGCTGAGTGACGGCTGCTGGTGGAATCTACGTGGGAAAGCCCTTAACCGTCAAAAGGTGTGTCTCAAAAGTTTGCTTTTTTAAACTCCATTTTTATGTCGAAAGGGCTTATAATTACCAATTCATTATTTAAACTACCAGGTGTCAGAGACAGCGATGCCCTGTAGGTTAAGTTTCCCTGAAGGCTAGCAGGGCACGGCACTTGCCTGTTGAGCTGGCTTTCAAGAAAGAACTGAGGCCTTGTCTCCTGCTTTGTTCTACTGAGTGGTTGATGCTTCTGACTGTGACCAGGGTGCATCAATCTCCTCTGGTCACTACTGAGGTGGCAGTGAAGTGGGGGAGCCCACGGGACCATGAGGGGAATTTGGAGCTGTGGAGCTGGTGAAGATTGAGAGATAGAGGGAAGCTGTGGGAGTAAGTGGTGCTGATTCATACTTGGAGGAATTTAATATTCACATCTCATGTGGGAACTGCATACAAATGAGGGGCTCAGTGGATCCCTCATTACAACAGCTCATTAAATTATCAAGAAAGACAGAAAAGGTTCCCATCACACCTCCCACAGTGTACAAGCCTGGACTATGTCATTCAAAATAACCCGTCGATATCTTCCTAATCTTAGGGTCCCTCTGTGTGGACAGATGCAGACAGCCACACGCTGGCTCCTGCCTAACCCTTCCCGAGCCAGCTCCATGCTGGAGGTGTTCCCTGGGCACTGCCCCAAGCCCCCACCCCGGGGTTGTCACTGCACATCCTCCCGGGCTCAGTGCCTCCGGCTCGGCTGTGCTGCTCCGCCAGCACTGCCCAGAGCTCCGGCTGCTCGCCCCCGGCACGGCCTGCCCTCTGCTGCATGTGAGAACGTAATCCCTGTGAGAGAGGCCCAGCTAAACACTGCTCCTTTCAGATTTGGCTGCACAATGTTTTCCATTAACTTGATACATGCTGTTTACATCCTCCTGCCGCCAGTGCCAGAGATAACTGCCTTGGGAACAGCTCCCTACAGGTATTGTTAACAGCTGCTGGAAACAAAGGAGTTTGTTTTAGACACGTCACTATCTATTACTTTCTTATTACTTGTAAGCTGATATTAAAAACTCTATCATGTTCTCCTGGTTGAAAGATGCATTCTGGAAATCTTGTGTACTGTTAAAACAGGCAGCTGAGGAAGTATCTGTGCAAGTCTAAAAGAAAGTGACACTAAGGCGAAGGACATGTGAAGGAACTTGCTGTAAGCTGTGTGATTGGCACCACCAGCATCAAATACTTGCACTCAGAGAAAATTGTTTCAAACCAGTGGTTGTTCCTTGCCATATAATTGGTTTCCATGCCTTTTCAGCCTGAAGGCTGAGGTTGCAGGATAGGCACTGATTGCCTCAGCTGGCAATTTGCTCTGATTAAAAAAAAGAAAACGAAAATCCTCAATCTGCAGCTGCTGATGTTCTGACTTTTAGCATTGAAGCACTGGAGCTATGAGCAGGTTGACTTTAGTGGTGGTGTTTAAGGTGAGGTTGGCAGTGGCTGAGCAAATGCTCAGCAAGGGTGGCCCTGTGTGCATGGAGGGGAGAGAGTTACATGAGTTTCTGAGACAGCTGACACCATCTGACAGACTCCCTTTGAACAGAGATGTCCCTCTTCTGCTTTTGATCAGGTTTGAACAGTAGCTCCTTGTTTGTCCTATTCTATCCTTACTTGTTGAGAAGAGGAGGGGAAAAAAACAAGAAACTTTGATGCTTCCTTGTGGGTCAAGTGGAGCAAAGATATAAACTCTACCTATTTTGGTTTTTGTCTTTTTAAACAATAGGACTTTGGCTCATAAATAAAGCTTCAAATAACTCAGTGCACAGGGGCAGCAGATATTTTCAGTGGCTGCAGTGATCCAGCAGCAAAAAGCATAACAGCAAGAACTCTGTTTAGCTCTAGAGTACATCCCGGTGATTGTTTCCTCTTCTCTGAAAACAAGCCCTAGCAGCTGAACCCAGACCACGTTCATTTGGGCACCCAAGAGGAGCTGGCTAGAAAATATTTGATTCCACTTCTAAATAATTGTTCACAATTCATTTTATTTCCCTTTATTCTTCCATTTCTTTGTCATTAGAAGTGGAAAGGTGACCTTCAGGAGAGAGCAGTAAAGCAGGGCTGAGGGATGCAAAGCTATTATCACCTTCACTTACCTGGTGCTTGCTCCTCATGGTCCTTCTCTGTAGGTTCGGGGAAACATTAATTGACTCTCTATGTGCACTTTTGATAGTTTCTTCAAAAGAGTAAGATTTTACATCTTTCAGGTGGGCTAACACAAGTTGTGGGAAGGAACTAAATATATATCTAAGATGGATATGTGCTCGATTGGTGTTAGGAATTACTGAAGCCCAGTAACTAGTGTGCTTCATAGGGAAAGGTCCATAAGGAAGGAAGTGACAACAACAAATAGGCACAAGTGGAGACAAGTGTTCAGAACCCTCACAGGTCCCTTACTGTCTGCTGTTTGTGGCAACTCGAGGTTTAAACCGCAGTCTCCAGGAGAAACCAGGACTCCCCTGTGCCTGACTCCACTGAATCACTGCAGAAAGCAATTGCCTGAGAACTGCTGGAGTCACTTGAGTTCTGCGCCTGAAAATAGGACACGTTGCTAACTTCACGTTTTGGTTTCTGGTGTTTCTCATGCAGTATTTTAAACTGATTCAGACGTATTCCCTATGCAAATCTTTAATCCCTGTTGTTAGGAAGAAAAATGGGTGTAAATGTGGTTTTGATTTTTTCCCCACCCTTTTACAGCTGTATTTGTCCCTATATGTCCCATGACTGCTTCCTCCCACTTCTGTTTCCTCTATTATAATCTTCCATCTTAATAACTCATCCATCTCTTAATCTTATTTTCACGTGCAGGCTTTCTGTACTCTTCCATTTGCTTCATCCTGCTTTCTCTCCGTTTCTTGATTCCGGTGGCTGGTTTGCTCCATTGCTTTCTTCTTTCTGCCAGCGTGAGTCCTTCTCAAAAGTCGGTCTGCAAAATCTGCAAACTGAGACTTTTTGCTGCCAGCTTCCAGTAAGGTGTGGGAATAGAGGAACAAAATGAACTCAGGCTTTTAAGGCTTGCCTGTCCGTATTTTGCAGCCTTCCCTTGTTACTGTGAGCGAGTCACTGGGGGAGGCTGTTACTGAGAAGTGCATCTTTATGTCTTTTCTATATGAACGTCACTCACCCCCTACACTGAGCAGCTTATGAGGGAGCTGAGAATCTGAGCACATGTGGTGATTTTGCAGAGGTGGGTGAGGAAAGTCTGTTCAAATAAAGGTGTGACTAATTTAGCTTTGCGGTGTCTAAAAAGCCCTAATGAAAGACTGTCGACGACAGCTTCAAAAGCCATTTGGTGAAGTGATTTCTAACCCCACCCATAGTCTTGGTACCGAAAGCAAATACATTTGTCCTGCCAGTTTGGAGCTGTTTCCCTCTGCACCAGAGGAAAATAAGTGTATTACTGTAGCTTTTCATGTATGGAAAAGCTTCATATGGATAAAGGTTCCAGGATATTTTGGGTTTCTCTGATAGGGTAAGGACAACAACCTTTTTATAAGAGCACATGAAAGCTCTTGAAGAATGTAAACTCAGTTTTTCTTCTGCTGAAAGTAACTAATCACTTTGTGAAAGGGAGAGCCCTTGGAACACATGCATAGTATATTCATACCATAAGCACTGCTTATTGCTGCAAGTACTTGGTGCTCACATGTGTTATTTCTAAAAAGAACAGAATCCTGTTTAAGACAGTCTTTCCTCCCAGGAGGTTACAGCCTAAGCAATTGAATAATTGAGCTGAGAAGGCATCTGCAGAGGCCGCCCAGCCCAGCCTCCTGCTCCAAGAAGAGCTAACTTTACATAGGTCACTTTGCTGAGGGCCGTAGGGTGTTGTTCTTAGCACAAAGTAGTTATAAGAGGGAGGAGTATGATTTTTCTACTGAAATAAGGGTTCTGAAGATGGGAAAACCCTAAGGAAAATGCTAGTCTTCTGTAGGCTATGGCTTGAAAGCTGGGAATATATTGCAATTTTTAATGCTAGCCTGTCTGAGGTGGCTGATGGTGATGTGAAGTCAGTAAAACAAGTAAAGACAGGAGTTTGGCAAGAAATGTGAGAGAAAACTCAAAAGCAGCAGGCAACCTACTGAATGCAAGAAAGAAAGAAGTTTGTAGCTTAAGGGACACCAGAGGTAAAAAAAAGAACTCTGAAAATTGTAAAGACTTGTGGGAACAGTGGACTTTTGCAGTTTGGATAAAGAAAGAGGAGGAGAGATGAGAGATGCTCACTAACCAGGCTGAGGATTGGTCCAGCACTGTTAACCTGAGCACAGATGAATTTGGGCAGGTGCTGGCAGTGCCAAAATCAATCTGTGGGAAACTGAGGAACAACCCTTGTGAGCTCAACAACTCAACCTTTCCTGACAGAGGTTTGCTTACCCTCTTCTTGAAGGAATTAAGGACCAAATAGAATAGTAAGTTAGTGTTCCCGATGACTATCTTGTATCCTGCAGGATGGGATGCTTCTTTATGCATACATTGTTAAGCAGCAAGACTCCTGACAAATGTGGTACTTCTGATGCTTGTTTTTTCTTGCAATGTGGCTTTATGAATGAAACCAGCATCCTCACACTTAGAGTAGAGCTGCTGTGGTTGTACCAAGTAGTACAAATACTCATATGGAGTGTGCAAAACAGCAGCTAACCAGGAAGCCTAGAAATCTAGGACATATTTTTACATTACTCCAAAGTACTGCTGAGTTACTGTGAGCCGTTTGATGCAATCTGTTGCATCTCAACTGGAGCATGGGCTGGATCATCTAGCAGCTCCTGATGATGCTTTTAGTGGCCTCTGCAAAATATGAAACTGGTTCATACCCCAGTAGACATGGTCCCCCAGATCACAATTCATGCTCTGAAGGACCTCATATTGAGAAAGGCAGCAAAGGAGATGGGAGTAGGGAGAATAGGAATTGTACAGGCCAAATCTTAACCCCTCTGTGTGTACCTTGAAGTAGGAATGTAACCAAATTTCACTGGCTACTTGGATCTACTAGACAATATAGCCACCAAATCAGACCCTGCAAGACAATTTACAGGTGAGCTGCCAACTGAAGATATGGCACAGAGGCTGTGGGTGGGGTGTTAGCAAGGGGAGCTCTTTAAACAATTGTGAGGAATACAGCTGAAATCTTGGTCTGTTTCTCTTCTCTACAGAAGGAGGAAGGCAGAGGAGCAAGGCTAGTGGGCACAGCTCTGTGGCCCTGGGGTCCCAGAGGTTGTGGTGTCCCCAACCCTGCACAAAGACAGTATCTGAAATAATGTGAAATGTGGCATAAGCAACCCGTGGGAGAAGGGCATATGGAAATACAGCAGGAGACTGTTTGTAATTATAGAAGCAACCAACAATATTAAAAAAGACCGTAAAGCAGAGATTCGCAAGAATGCGTAGCTTGAAAATTCAGCACGAATTGGCAATGGGGTCCATGACTAATCACAGAGGTCCATTGTATGATCGAGTTTAAACTCGTTTAATGAAAGTACTTCTCTGAATAAGTCTCATTTAAAGTACAGTAAATATCTCTGAATAAAATGTCCAGCCTTAATATACAACATTTTAAAAGACAGAGAAATCACCCCAACCTTTGGTAAATAGTTTGAACACATAATCACGGTCTCTGTTTAAAACTGTCATAGCATTTCTAGCACAAATTAATCGGGGTGGAGTGTCTAATTGCTGGTAACTGGATCTGTTACAATGTTGTGTGCCAAACTGGCAAACTCTTATTATCATATTTCTGCTTGATTAAGCCTTTGCAGGAAAGGAATTGTGATTTCACCCACTGAGGGTCCACAGTGGCTCTGGGGCCAGCCCGTGCTCAGGGACAGTGCAGGGTGCGGAAACACTTGGGAGATGGAATCCCAGTGTCCCTCCCACTGCCAAGATGGGATGAGTGAACCTTTTTCTCAGTGGGTTGTGGTGGCTTTTGGCACTGGGGGCATTGGCTCTTGGCCTGGAGCTGCTCCCCCCTCAGCTCCATGCAGTCAGAGGCTGCCACGGGATAGCGGCTCTGACTGGCACAGTGCTGTCTGCCTGCTGCCTTTGGGGAGACCCACAGGAACAATTTAGAAACCTGTTCAGCAGAGTTAAGTTTGACAGCAAAGTTAAGTGGAAGCTCTGGGAGGTTGGATCTTTGTTTCCTGCAGTGGTTTCCCAAAACCACTCTAGGCAACCCAAGTTCAGTCTCTCTTACATTAAAAATGTGCCTAACAAAAGGGACTTGTTTCAGAAATACCCAATGATTGTGTCTAAAATGTTATTTAACCAGGCATCCATTATTTGGCCAGTTAGAGTCCTCATGCTTCTGGAAATCACCAGGGTTGTCTTTGGCCAGACCTGTTGTAGTTGCTGTTCCTTTCTCCCTGATGGGGACCGTGTGGATGCTGATAAACCCTCTGACTTTCCCCTCTGTTGTCTTCTGCAGCTGGCCTGCAGCTCTTTAGCCCATTCCTCCTGTCCCCAAGCAAGGAATATGTACTTTTCAGTAAACCTCTCTCCCTTCCCCTTGGGACTGTGTTGAGCATTCTGTAATTAAGGAGACAGTGGTAACGTCTTAATTACTCATTTACTGACATCCTTTAAAAAGGGAATTCTGGCTCTGTCCCCTCTTCTCCTGGATTTCCTTCCCTCCTTCCCTTCCACAAAAGCTGATGAGAAACCTTCAGCTATCCTACAGATTAAATGGCAGCTACGCCACTTGCTTCTCAATCGACCATTTTTTGACTGTTGACGATTTTCTCTATTTTAAGGGTGTATTTAAGAAAAGAGGACCCTTCTTTTCCTTTCTTTTCCTTTTTCCCCCCAATCTTTTTCTTTTTTATTAACCAGACCTGAGCTGTGCTGCTCCCTGATCGCTCCTGTTCCCTGTGCTATGGAAATGAAACGTCTCTCTGCTGAGCACAACACGTTTGCTGCCGTGCCTCAAGGTGACTATAAAACAGGTGGCCTCATCTCGGGTCATTCTCCTTTATTGATGTTATTGCAGAGTCCCCTGCTATGGCAACCAGAGGAGTTGCACCCTCTGGAGCCGGAGTGGGGCGGAGGGACGAAGGACTCGGCACTGCTGTTCGGGACCAGCCCTGCTGCAGCCGGCGCCCTGCCAGCACGGGTATTTATCCAGCGGTGAGTCACGGGTGCCATGCTCCACCAAAGCCACCTCCAGCAGCCTCCCCATGAATCACCGCAGCCTGAGAGGACTTGCAACAATTCCTGGGCCACCAGAAGGATGATCTCATTGCCTGCTGAGTGGAATAAGGATAAAGTCACGTGGAACTCTGCTCCCAGAGCCAGGAACATGGCATCCCAGCAAAGAGCTTTCAGGTGACCTAATCGGGCATGTGATTCAGTGTTACAGGACCAAACAGGGCAAAGATCCTTCTCACAGGGAAGGAAGGAAGGAAGGAAGGTACTGCAATATACAAAGAATTAATTTGAGGTGACTTTCATAACAAAACTTGTAAGGCAAGAAGGAATGATATGGCACAGGGCCTACAAAGGACTTAGCTTTAAGCCATTCTCTTTGCATTGACTGTTTTTTGATTCTCCAAATGGTATTGCCTATTCCAAGTGATCACAACGTGAAGTCTGATGATGTAATGTTTGCACACTGTGTCCAGCCCATGGAGCTGAGTTACTGCAATACTGGTTCAAACTCACTTGCCAAACCCAGCTGAAGGATTTACTTGAGTTTTTCTCTAGCTGAAATAAAATGCTTTTGCGTCTTCTAAAAATTAATTTGTAGCGGTTTTCCATTTCAATTGGATTTGTTATTATTTCCAAGAAATTGCTGGTTTCTGAGCAGGCATCAAGTGGTATTTTCTGATTTAAAATATGAAAAATAGTAACCCTTTGCTCCTTCGTGTAAGACAAATCTTTAAATGCTGTGAAAAGTGCTAGTTATTTTAAATGCATGGACTTCTAAAATCAAAACCAATGCAGAAAATTGGTAAAATTTTAAAAATCATCTTGAAATTGTAGAAGGCTGATAATTTTACAAGAATTTAAAATCAACTCCTTTTTTTTTTTGGTTAAGAAAGGTTGGGGATGGATTTGATGAAGTTGTAATTTGTATCTATTACAAGGAGGCAGCTCAAAGCTGCTTCTTGCCTGTATTGCTGTCAGCTGGAATTCAGATCTCAGAAGAAACTGGAGGAAATTTATTCCCAGAGATCCCTGGGGTTTCAAGGTGCTACATCTGCTGGCTCCAAAGCATGCGTGGGAAGCCAGTGGGCTGAAGCAAGGAGCAGTCAGCAGGGCTCAACTCCTGCAAACATTCACTCCCTGAACTGTGAGTGTTGGCCATCATCCCTCTTCCTGGGCAAGGCATCCCCACGTGTTGGTGCTAATTGGATAGTGCTGACAATCCCCAAAGTAATATTTTGGCAGCTGCTTTCCATTCCTTGCCTCTGTCAGGTGTATGTTGGTGGCTAACCACATGTAACAGCACGAGTTAGATAATGAAATCATTGGGGTAAGCACTGATAGGACTGAAGAAAATGATCCCGGGAGGGATTCCCTCACTGTCGACCATCAAACAGCACCACCCAGCTCACATCCATTAATTTTCCCTTCCCCAGGCCTGATGTTCTCTTGTGTCACAGAAAAGCCTTGTGAAAATCTCAGGTGAGGATAAATGTGGTGGTTCTCAGCAGCAGGTTGGTCCAATGCTATCAAGCACCACAGCTGAAGTACTTGTGAAAATTGGCCTGCTATGTTTCCCTCTTCTGTTCAACTTCTGATTTCAACTCTTGTTCATCTCATGGCAGCCTGATTGCTTAGTTGGTAAAAGGGATAAGCTGCTATACCAGAACAAAGAAGCCTGTGGGATGCACTGCATGACCTGGAAACTCTCTAATGATTTTGTAGGTAAGATGGAAGCTATCAGGTAAAAGGCTCTTTACCTTTCCCAGGAGAGCTACTTTGCTGGGGAAGGGTGCATCTGAGCATGACCCAAGCCATAGCTGGAGCACCAAGGGCACGATTTGCACGGCCTTTGTGAATAGCAGCTCTGTTCTGGCTTGCAGGGTTTTAAGGAAGTGAGCTGCAGTTGTGATGACATCAGGGAGCTAACATCAAATTCAGGCTTGGTGAACTCTGAACATGCCTGCCCTTTTGAAAGGACTTTCCTTAGCTGCTGTGCTCACTCCTTTGAGTCATAACCGCAGTGTGCGTGGTGCTGCCTGAGTGCAGCAAATGACACAGGGCTCACACTTTAGGAGAGGTGTCTCAACAGCTTTCCCTGCAGCACGCTGGGTAATCTTGAAATTGCTGATATTTTTCATTTAAAAAGTCAGAGTGTGTGTGCATGACGGGTAGTTGCTGCTTTCCACATCTTACTCCTATGGGGGCTGGAAGGGGGATGCTGGCAGCTGGTTCCTTGAGGTGGTCCCTGCTTTCTAAAAACTTTAGAGATGAGAAAGTGGGCAAAGGAAATAAAACCTTTGAATTGTGGCTATAAATGGAAGTGGTGGGGGTGGGTTTGAGATATTGTCTACTGAAGTGGCTGAAAAGTCCAAGTGTTTGCAAATGTTCTGAGCACAGAGGAAACAAATTGTTTATGCTCCCGCAGCTCTCGCAGGCCTGCTTAATGCACAAATATGGCCAGAAATGATTTTTGAAGAGCTACACAGGGCTGGGGAAAGACAAAGAAGCAAGATCTCTTGGTCAGTTGCCTGGCTTGCTGGAGGGGAAAAGGAGCCCCAGAGCCTCCTGCCAGGGAGCAGATCCTTTGAGGAGGGGTTGCTCCAGGGTGACTGTAGGCAGACAGAGGTGAAGCACACTTTGTAAACCCCTGATATTCAGCAGTGACCAAACTGAGGCCACAGTCCTTCCAAGGTGTAGGAGGCAGTGTAGCTCCCACCTCTGCATTGTGCTCTCTCCACAGAATGCAGAGATGAGCATGACTGGGGGCCTTGGACCTCCAGGAAACTTATTCTTGGTGCCCCCAAATCAGTGCTCATGCTCAGCTTTGCAAGTTGGATGCAGACACCTTGTTTTCATGGATGAGAAAGCTCAGTGTGCCCCAATATTTCTTTCCTCTCCTGTCTTTTATCAGTTTATTCATCATAATAGGATTATGCTTGTGTTCCTCTTGGCCCCGTCCCAGAGGTGCCTTGTATCTGCACTCAGGAGTATTCAACAGCCAGAGCCGAGCTGTCTTGTTTCAGGATGGCCAGCTGGGCCCGTGTGAATGGCACACCCCAAAGTTAACTGTGTGACTGCAGGACTCCTCGCTGCTGGATGATGTCTTAACCCCTTGAGACTGCAGCACAGCCCAGCGTGTGAACCGAGAGCTTCCTTTTGGGATGCACCTGGGTCTAACTAGTGAAATGTGCCATGAGGCATCCAAAATACGAGGCAGAGGTTTACACAAACTACTTTATCTAAAGGCACTTTGGATGAAGGAAATGTGTGTGGAAATGGTATCTAATAGAATATACACTCAAGACTCCCTCCTTTCTTTAGACTGTTTTACATCACAAATCTGTGCTGCTGCTTTTCTGCCAGTTTTTGGTATTCTGAACTTTTGAGAAGTAGAATCCTGATGCTTCCTAATGAAGAATCTGTTTCTACTGCTGCATGTTGGAAACAAAACTTTCAATTTATTTTTTTTTTAAGAGAGGAATAAGGAGGAACATGGTGGGAAGAGCATAGGGGATGAGATGAGTGAGACGAGTGTAGCCAAAAGCATCAGCAGGTAGTGACCAAGATGTATGAAATGTCAGCAGGTAGGAGCAGGTGTCCAGTGTGATTCCTTGAAGAAGAAGCTGCTCCAGGAGCAGTCGGGTTGAGGCATGCACCATGTAAGTGGTGAGTTGTTCATCATTACTCAGGGGAGCAAGACAAATGAGAAATCAATTGAACATCAAACCATTGTTTCTGATTGCCTATGTTGAAAATAAATGATTCATTGAGTGCTTTAATTGATTCATATACGTGGCTAGGAGCTCCAGTCTTGATTTACAGATCTTTTCACCAGTCAGGCTGGAAAGTCTTCCTCCCACTTACTTTATTTGTGCAACACACATCCTTTTCTCTTGGCCAACCCACTTACAAACTTTTTTCTCTCTCTGTTTACTTTGCCTTTAAGAGGCTGGTGATTCCTCTCACTTGTATGGTGCTTTTTAATTCTTTTTTAATTAGCAGAGGAGCCTGGAAGGGCTGGGGATGGCTGTGCCTAAAGCACTGGGCTCTGTGCCCAGCAGGGCAAGCAGATGACCCCATCCTCAGAGAGCTGCAGTCTACAGTGTAGCATGGATTTATAGTGTCCACTGCCAAATAAGTGGGAAAGAGAACATTTGGTAACTTAAAAGCCTTTTGTAACTCCTTGTGAGATATACTGTGGAGTACTTTGTGTCTGGTAATGTGTATGTCCTCTGTAGATAGCAGCAGCTGCTCTCAGGGGCTCAGGAGGCTGTGCCTTATCCCTGCTGCTGTCTCTGTTATCCACAGGCATGAGGAGGAGGTGTTGGAGATCTGCCTCTGCTTTGCCACAGCACTTTGATAAGACGTCAAAACAGAAGGGAAACAAGGAGGTATTTGCTGTAGGTGAGGGGAAGGAATGGGGAGGGAGGAGTATCCTGGATTGTGTAACTGGTGGGTGGTACCATGGCGGGGAGAGGTGTCAGGACAGCTGCAAGGACAGAGAGGTCCCATCTCTCTGATTTACCAGAGCAGGTCTCTGGCAGTCCTGACTGAAGGGAGCACAAGTGGAGAAAGGCGGAAAAAATAAATTTGGCAGTTATCTCAGAGTTTATCAGGCAGCTAGGGCAGAAGCATCTTCTCAGTAGCTGTGTGTGCCCCTGGCCATGCAAAGGCAAATGCCCTGTCTGCCCCTTCACCACCCCAGCCTTGTCGTGGCTGGATTCTGTTGGGTTGCAGGGCTCTGCCTACGTCTCTCTGTGTGCCCTGAGGTCAGGCTGTGGGGAAGTAGAGTTATCTGGGAAGAGCCATCTCCAGCCAAAAATACCATACTGCCACCAAGCTCCTTGACTCACGGCAACCACAACTGAGATGGTGACCTATAAAATGGGCAAGAGAAAACAAACAGTAAGAGAAAAATAACCCCAAATGCTAGCAATCTCTTGTAAGTATTTGCCACCAAGTAGAAGAGTCCTAACTCAGTTGCTCAGGATCTAATTAAGAATGGAGCCTGACAAGCCTCACAGGAGCTGTTATGGGATGAACTGGATTTATCTGTCTGAGAAAAAATGCTTTTCACCAGCTCATTTTTCAGTTGGTTAACACTTTTTTTTTAAAAGAACATTTTTAACACTTTTTTTAACACTTAAAAAAGTGTTAACACTTTTATCACTCAGCTCTTTGCTCTGGTGCTGGAGCTGGCAGGGAGAGTGAGAACACGGGAGTTGGGAGCTGCAGGGTGGGCAGGAGCTGCTTTTTTTTCTGTTTCTGCACTCCACACCATGGCTATGGGGCTTTGGCTGGCAGACCTGCATCAGCCTGGTGAAAAGGGTCTCCAGCTCTAGACCCACAGGTTTCCTACCTGATTTGATCAAATGTCTTGGCTGGATCTCTTTGGCAGTGGAACAGCTACAGTGCTGCTGCGTATGTTTGCAGGTTTTTGGGTGATACATTTTTGCATCAAAATGGAAGGAGCTCATGTCGTGTGTCTGCTCAAGGGAACTCTCACAAATGAGAACAAATCTAGAAACATGTCCCGCTCTGTGCCCAAGGTGTCTCTGGTGCTTGGCGGCCTCAGTCTCCCACTACTTGACAGTGTAGCATGAGTGAGTTATCTGGTTTTGTGTTCCAGCCAGGAAAACCTGGTTTTTGCAATATTCTGGAATTTTGAAAGCCTGTCAGGGAAGGGTCTGAGTCCTTTGCCGTGCTCCAGAGAAGCTGTGCAGGCAGGCACTGGTGGGATGGCCCCTGTGTCGACTGCATGGCTGCAGGAGCTGACAGTGAGCTCTGTTGAAGCTGGGTCTAGTTGTTCCACTCTTTGATGTGTATCTTCCTTCTTTCAGCAATGATTCAGTGAAGCCAGCATGGGTTGGGTATGGTGAGGGAGGGCAGGATTAAAGAGTGGGAACTTTAGCTTTGAAATAGGGTGTTTGGGGAAGGTAGGTAGCTTGGAAGTTCAGAAAATGCAGTTTGTGGTGAAAAGAAAGAAAAAAAGAAAGATGTTGCTGGGCTAATAAATAATGTGATCATATACCCACAGACAGGGACCAACACCTGAAAGGATGCTGGTGTGCTTCTGCTGCCTTTTAATTCCTTTGTTGTTACTGGTTAAAAGACAACAATGCAAAATAAATCTGGGGAGGATTCAGTGTTCCCCTTCCATAGGCCATACGTTTGCAGGGAAGAGTGAAGTGTCTCTGTAAGCCTTGCTTCAGTCCTGGTTCTGCAAAGAGGTTGCAGGAATTAATTATTCACGATTTTATCTTGCTACCTGAAATACATAAATAGCCTGAAGGTTCCTCTGATGGACTTCTTCCAGCTCTTTGATGTGCCAAAGATAATTTCTGTACATACTCCCTCAACCTGTCCCCACTCCCTACCTGAAGTTTAATGTTTCTACTTGTTATGTTTACCTGTCTGTACTAGACTGTAAGGTCTCCAAGGCAAGGACCTTGCTGTCTTTCATGTTGAAGTACCTTGTAGGAGTTGTAACTTCAACAGCTATAAAATGTGATATAAATTATTAAAGCCATGTCAACTAACACAACTTTTTGGCCTTTTCTGCACTAGGCAAGTTTTCCACAGGGCTGCCAGCTGTTCCTGACACTGGCTTGGCATGATCTGTGCCAGCAGTGCCGCAGCCCATTCCCAAGAAGCAACCACCGTCATGAGAACACACAGTGCCCTGCAAGACAATCCTGTGTCTGTTACAACAAGCATGCTGATGTAGCCTGTGCCCACTTGCAGTCAGGCTTCTTATGAGGTGTCAGCAGTGGCAAGGCTATTTAGAAAGGCTCCACAGGAGAGACATCACCCTGCCAGCAGCAAGACCCTGTGCCCCTATGGGTTTAAAAACTATCTCCTGGAACTTCTAAAATCTCGAGTCTCACAGTGCTCTGGATTTAAGTTCCCTTGTGTGAGAGTGTTCCAATGAAAGCAAACAGAGGCATCCTTTCCTACAGCACTTAAGGCAAGAAATAGGCAGAGCCGAGCAACATGTGCTGCCCTGCCCCAGCTCCTGCATGGCTCTGATGCATCCCTTGGGCTGGAACCCCCACTTCACAGTGTTTATGGGAGCCTGCCCCTACTCCCAACGTCCACAATGCACTTGCTTTCTCACCTTCCTCCCTTTGCAGCCGTTTTCTTTGAGCAGCCTGGGATGTGTCAGGGAGAGACCTTGTTTTTATAACCTCCTGTTATGGCTGGAGGTGATGCCTCTGTGGTGACAGCTGGGGAGCAGGCTTTGATCTGGTGCATCAATGCCTCCTCTGGGAATTCAAGCCTCTGAGTCTTATTTGCCCTGGGCAATCATTAGGAGGATTTCCCCTAAATAAAGAGCCATCAAACCTTATCAGCTGTCTTGCTATGCCTGTGTCACCGCTCTTTGAAGACAGCATCTGCCACTGCAAGGTCAGCCAGAGCCATCTCTGGGTAAAAGTCCAGTGTGCACACCAAGGCAGTGCAAAACTGGAGGAACATCCTGGCATTGTTTCAGCTCCATGGCATCCCAGCGGTTCAGGGACTAGCAGCCATTGGGCCAAGAGCCCAGGTCCCTATTAACTCCCTGCCAAGAATATGGGCCTTCTGGCCTCTCTTTAGTTTGCAATAGGTGTGGGCAGGGTGCCATCAGCAGGGTCTCACCAGCATCAGGTGGTGCATCACATTTTTAACACTAAAGACAGCACAGAGCCTGTTGAGCCCTGGCAAGCAGGCAAGCAGGCAAGTTGGGCTGAGGCCGCTAGTAAGCAGGTGTTCAGTCCTACAAGGGGTCTCTGGCACCCACTGATACCAGCCTGAGGCTGGGCTGTCCTGCTGCAGCAGTGGAGAAAAAGCAGGGCTTGCTTTTGGGTTTTGCAGCCCTCAACACTGCAGGATCCTAGAAATGAACAGGGGCTGGTGGAGCAGCATGGTCAGGATAAGGGGTGAGAAATTGGAACATTCAAGTTCTGCTCTGGATTTACTGCATGCCCTTAGTTTGCCTAACTCTAAAAATGCTGATAACACCTTCATGTTTTTCATGCTAGTTTGGCTTCTGAAAGACTGACCATAACATTTGGAGGTAAACTGCAGGGCTAAAATGCTGTTGCACATACAGATTGTTTTTCTTCTTTAGAGAAGCTTATTTCCAAAGACAAGGGAATGGTGAAGTTAAAGGCCTTGTAAACTGGTTCACGTGGGGAGCTGCAGACCCTACGCCCAGCCAGACTGCCTGGCTCGGAGCTAGCTGTACATGAGATCTCAGAAGTGCCTGTAGTTTCGGTTACTTCTTTCACACATCTGCTCCTGCACACTGCTCAAGGCTCTTCCATACTTCTTTCAATCAGAGCTATTCTTTCACTGACCCAAGTCTGCTATTCACTGATGAATTGGGTGCTGTTCATTGCAGATTGAAATACTATTTTGCTACTCTTAATGCTTCCCATTCATTTGCTGTGGTGATTGGATTCATAACAGCAGAGATGCAGCTTTCATTGATACTTGATGCAGCAGCAATACTCTCAGCAAAGGCTTTTTTGTACATAGGCTCCAAACCTTTCAACCACGCTATCGTAGAAAGCCATAATGTCCCTTTTCTGCAATGCCCCGAGCCACCTGCAGCCCCTGAAAGAGGACATTGTTTCCCCAATTAACCAAACAACATGGGCAGTGTCTGTGCTGGTCGCAAGGGAGGGCTCTGGGTAATCTCTTTTTGCCTTGCCCCAGTCCCTCACCCTCCATATTCCCCCTATCCTGTCTGAGGCCGAATTTCAGTCCCATTGCTGTTTAAAATTAAATGGAAGAATGTTTCCAGGGTGGGTTATTTTAGCTGCTAAATGAGCCTCCTGATATGCTTGCAGGTGGGGCTGGCTCTCCTGGGGTGGTGATCCTGCTAGGAGGGATTCCTAGGTGCTGGGGCTTTACATGATCGGACACAGTTTTCTTCTGGCCTCAAAGTGACCACTGGAGAAGTGGGAGTGTTTTTGTTTTTCCTTTTCTTTTTTATTCTCCAAAAAAAGCTCTTGTGTGGGGAGAAGATGCTGCACTACCTTTTGCTCAGATAAAAGGAGTTTGACACCTTAGCATTGTTCAGAGACAGGAAAATTACTCTGTCTAGTGAATATTCTAAAGAGATAAAGTAACAGGGTGCAATCAAAATCTCCTATTTAAAAGAAGAGCTGTCTCACTCCTGCTAAGCCAACAATTTAATTGTTTCGCTCATCTTTTGCAGAATAACTTAAGAGAAGGAATGGTGGAAATGTCTGTAAATCCTTTTTGATAAAGAAAAGGAAGATTCAGACTGTAATCCATGCTGACAACTAGAGGGGAAAAAAATCTCTGCCTCAACAGATGAGTGGTGGTTTATTATGAGCGTATCCTTGCCTGTTTCACTGAGTGGAAAAAGGGGTTGTCACCTGTAGCTCTGCGCTGTCAAGTGCCACCCAGCAGCAACACAGTTGCCCTTTGGCAGGACGTGATACCAGCCCTTGCTTGTTTTGGATAAACAGAGTTACGTTTTGGAGGGAATAGCAATGCTGTTTAAGAAAAACAGAGTGCTTAAAGAAAAATGAATTACAGATTATACACTGAGCTAGTAAAATGCCAAGAGGTGGCAAAAATAATCTCTGAGCTGGCCCACTGCAGCCCCCTGGGAGTTGTACTGCCTGGAGAAGTGGTTGGTGGGTTATCTCAAGAGATGCAGAGAAGAGTGCATAGTGCTTTATATCAGCTTTTTCTCTGCCCCACATTTTGTCTTTCTTCCTTGTGGCTGTCTTGGAGGTGATGAACACTGGAATTACCTCTGCACCTCAGGACCAAGAGGAAAAAGCATCTTAAGTGTCGGGCTCTCATAAACATTACCCCTCTCCTTTCAAAACCTATGTCTATATTCGTGTCCTGTCCGGTTTGAAAACAACTGCTGACACAAAGCAGTCTAAGCCTGCTCCGCCCATGGTGTTCAGGGCTTGGGATGAGGGGCTCTGGGGAAGTGGGGGTCCAGCAGCAATGTCCTCAGGTAGGGTTCCTGTGGGCAGGCAGGGGGAAGGCCATCCTGGGACTCCCAGACACAGTTCCTACTAAAGCCCTGCAAAAAATTACCTGGCACAAGAATAGCTGCTGGGGTTCCCCTTCCTGCTGTTTCCCTCGAGGCCTTAGCCACTTGTTTATCTTGTGGGAGAAGTCCACAGCTACAGTTAGCTTTGCATATTTGATCCTGTCTGAGGTCATTTCTTCATCCTATCTGCAATATTTCTATTGCAAGTGCCTATAAATGTTTCATTGAGGTAACACAATTGCTCAATGAACCTATTACCTCTATTGCCCCTGTGATCTCAAATACAAATGTTGTGGCAATCACCTCTTGTTTGTGGGCCTAGTGACAGAGGCACCGAGAAGCAAATGCCAGAGCTGACCATGGCTGGCACTTTGGAGCTGATATCTGCAGAAGACCTGGGAGCCAGGCATGGTGCTATCACCCCTCCACCAAACACAGGGTTGTGCTGAATACCTCCAGGATATCTGCTGAGAGGGCTGCAGTCAGTTTTGGAGCACAACCCACAGCAGCAAATATTATTTTTTAAAGGATGCAGGGCACAGTGCCTTTGGTTCCTACTGAGCAACCTTGGGATTGTGGGTGTGTGGCACCCTTGAAAATCAGGCTGTACTTGAATGGGAAAAGGCAGAGAGATATATGACAGGAATGATCAGAGATGCACAATGCTATCTGTATGAGAAGAGACTGAATCAGTCAGATTTAGCCTAGAAAAGGGAGGACTCAGGGCTGCAGCAGGTCTGCAACGTGACCAACAGCAGGAGGAATGGCTGCAGTTGCTTGTAAGGCAAAAGCCAAGGGATATTAAATGAAATCATCAGGCAGATATTTTTTTAAGGCACAGAGAAGGAAGTCTTTTTTTCACCCAACCATAATTAATTGGTGGAACTCATTGCCATGGGATGCTTCAGGTGCTGAAACTATACATTGGTTCAAAAAGCAATTAGGCAAATTAATAGGAAAGCAGGCTATGGAGACCTGTTAGAGCTGCTGCTGCAGATGCTGCCTGTGGCCTGGGAAGTCCCTGGGCTGCCTAGTGCTGAGATTTGCAGGCTTGCATCAGGCTCACTGCACTCCTTCCTGATAACCCTTATGGCTCAGAGCTGCAGAACAGCTCTAGTGTATCTTCTTTTCTCAGGGCACACCATGCTAGACTGGAAATACTCCCTCTGTAAGGAATTTTCTCAAATGTAAAAATCAAAGGACTTCTAAATATCACTGGGAGAGAGAGAGGAGAGCTTGGCAGCTCTCATTCATCTGAAGTGCTTTACTGTGGGAGCTGTGTCTTTGCCTTTGTCCCCCTCCCTGACTTTCATGCTGGCAGCAGTGTTTCCTGACCAGGGACAAGCCAGCAGTGTGGGTACCAACACAGAAGATGCTGTGAGAGTAGCAGGACACAGAGAGGAGAGAGCTGCTGTAGCTTAGCTGCTGTAGCCGCACATTTAGCTTCACTTCCATACACCTGGACACCTTGTCCTTCACTTCAGCACACCCTGGTTAATTGTGGCATTTGAGATGCTACTAGATGCAGGCGTAACATCAAGAAATTGCAAGGAAACAGCCCCCACATATATACTGATGGAGAGAGAAGTGTAGTCTGCAGACTGTGATTAAAGCTCAGTGCATTTACATTTTAAATGCTTCAGTACCCAGTCAGTTTAGATAGCTTAACCTCTGAGAATTAGATAGCTTAATCAGACAGAAATAGAAGCTGCACAAAGAAAGCTCTGTAAAACCTCAGGGCTCTGGGTACAGGAGCCCCAACCTTGACTTAATTTTTATTTAATGCAGCAGTTTGCTAGGCACTTTTCAGACAAGCATAAGAAGAATGGGAAGGAGATTTCATGTGCAAAGATATGTAAAACAAGGCTTGTGATTTGTTTATTACATGAAAGAGCACAGAGTTTAGGATAAAAGGGTATAAAATAAATGCCATGGGAACCCAAACAGCTGCACTTTTTTCTTGACATAGAGAGAGGTAAAACACAGATTGTGTCAGGTTGCCTCATCTGGACCGGTCTGCTTGGGTTAAGTGATGCTAACATTGGCCCTTGGTCTGCCCTGCTCAAAGGTGTGCTTTGCTGCTTTGCAAGGAGTCATAGTTTTGAGATGGGCTCTTGCATGCAGCCATCCAGACCCTCTGTGCTGCATGCAGGACATAGGAGACCTGACGGGGTGTTTGCTGTAGTTGCAGGAGGGCTCCCTCAGGGGCTACAGGCTTGGGGTCATAAGGATACTGATGACCCTGACAAGGGGACTGTCAATGGATGTGATCTACAGAGAATAAATCTGGAGTGACTTCAAGGCTGTTTATCGCAAACCAAAAACTGCCTTTGGAAACCGGTCTTGAAAAACAACAGAGGTGACAGCAGTGCTTACCTGTGGCGCAGCATTCCTGGCCTTCCATGGAAATTTGTGAGCTCTGCTGTATAATTTGGTCTCTTAGTCCTGGTTATCCTATCTTAATCACTTGGAAAAACTGTATTCACCCAGGAAAAATGTACTCGCCCCAAGGCGTGTGCTCGTGGGATTATTTACCTGTGCTCCGGAAGGGCAGAGCTGCTCGGCACACGGATGGGCAGTGCACCCTGCAGGGAATCCCTGCGCAGGCTGTGAGGAGCCCTGCTCAGCCTTCCCCCACGGGACAACAGGCACTTCTTTCACAGAACTGGGAGGAGCTGTTGTAAGGAAGGACCTGCAAGGTGCAGGGACATCTCCTATGCCCTTCATGCATCCCTTGGATGTTTGGGGTTTGTTTGGCTTAAACTCTTTCTCCAGTTAAAATTATACTTCTTCCTTCATTGTTTCTTTCCTTTGTTTATTCTCTTTTATTCTCACTTTTCTCTACTGATGCCTGAGAAACACAAGAGAAAGGTTCACTTTAGACACTATTCCCCCTTGTCCTTGCTTGCCCACCCTAAGTGCACTCAGCTAGGCTCTCTCTCCTTTCATTTTGTCTGTTTCCTACTTTGAGACTGGCCCTAGGGTTTGCCTCTGCACACAAACCACACCTGTCCATGTGGTGGGGGCTCCTTGGAATGCAGCAAGACATCATTGCCCCCTGCCCTCTTCCCACAGCTGAAGCTCTGCTTTAAGGCCTGCAAAGGTGAAAATCTCTGCAGTGTCAGTCCTCAGCCAGATAGCACAAAGTAGTGAGAAGGGAGAGGCTAATCTATTCAGGTCATTAAGATGTGGGAAGAACTCTGTCCTAATGATCTCCTTTGAAATCCTATATGTATATAATTCATCTTGTGCCCCAGTGGATCCTGCCTGAAACTGGTATTGCAATTCTGTTTCTATGCATCTGCTTTTGTATTCAGTACTTTGAGCTAGTTTACATAAATGGGTGGCTTTAATTTGCCTTCTTGCCTTGCAGCTGTGTGGGGTTAGGCTCCCTCCACCCAATTTTTGGCGAGGGCAGAGTTACTGAAGGTGCAAGGAGCCCTCTGTGATGTACCAGCAGGCATGTACTCTGTGGCAGAGGATGGGGCAGCTCTGCAGTGTCACCTGCCCTGCTCTCACAGCCCTCCTGGCTGCTTGGAGCAGTCTGTGCCACCCTGACCACACAGGGCTACAAAGGCTGTGACAGTCCACATCAGCCCATGAGGGACACCAAGAGCTGGCTGGGATAGCTTTAAAGCTAACTGGCTTTATTTTTACAAGGGTTTGTTTGGTTTCCTTCATGAGTGATTGTGAATGATCAAGTTGTTCCTAGAACATGCTTTCCAGGCTGATTTAGTTGCCATTAGCCACAACCATACCTGCAGTCAGTTGTTTTTATCCCTGTCCTTTTCCACACCAGCATGGAAATTGTGGCAGGGTGTGAGACTTCCTGCATTGGTGTTTTGCTTTGCAGCATCTACCACAGCACCACTCCAATCTTGATTTGGAGTCTTTGGATGTGACCACAACAAATCCTGGCCTTGTGATAGGCCAGGCAGGTCACTTGCAGGCATGAGGATTTCTGCTGTTGAGAGGCACCAGGTTTATTTTGGCAAAGCAAATAAGGCTTTCTTTCACATGTAAAGGCAGGGCAGCAAGAGGCCTCCTGAGAGCTGTGTCCTTTCGTTGTTACCCAGTGAAAGGATCCTAGGAAAAAGACACCATCCTGCTTCATGCAGGGCATCTCACACTGCTCTAACAGCTTTAATTTTAGCAGCTTGCCATAACTGGGTGTGTGTGTCTTTCATGTCTCCCTTTGCTGTCTGTCTCTGAAGGCTTTGCTGGAGCTTGTGGCCTGGAGCCTGCATGTACAGCAGATGAACATGAGGAAATGACAGAGAGATTTATGTTAATTCAACGTTCTCCAACACTCAGAGCCATTGCATTGGTCTCAGGTCAAAGCTGAAGCTTTCGCTGTAAACAATAACTAACAGATGCTGTACTTAAAACCAATCTCTTGTCTGTCCTAGGGGGACACACAACTCCTTGGTAAGTGCAGGAACCAGTTGTGGGGATTATAAAACAGAGTAGAAGAGGCAGGGAGGAAAAAACAACACCACGTTTAATGCTAAACCTGTGGTGAACAGTGTCAGTGGTAATACACAGGCAGAGAAAAGACGCCTCACCTCACATCTTTCTTGGCTGGATGTTTCCTGGCTGAAGAATTGATTTTGGAGTTTGGCAGACAGAGAGAAAAACTGAGACAAAAACTGTTGTTTCTGACAGACCTAAAAGGTCATTCTGTCTCCAGATTTCTCAATTCTCCTCAGTGTCACCTGTAAGCTCAGCAGCAGAGCCAAAACAAAGCTTTGCCATTTCATCTCAGTGAATCTTCTCATGTGCCAGCTGTTTTTAATCAATTTTTTCTGTCTTCCAGCCAGTGAGCAGTGCTTTTCCCAGCTGAACTCTGGTATCCAAGAGGACTGGCATGGCAGCAGTTTGGCACTGGCAGCACAGCTACCCCTGTGCCTGGCTGGACTCACTGTTTTGGCCAATGACTACCATGGGGCAGAGGCTGCTTTTACATCTCCCTGCCCCAGCTGCCTGTGTATAGGCAGTGGTTATAGGGTCACTGTGCCCCAGTTATCCCATCAGCAGGTGGACTTAAGAGATGCTACCTGAGCCCAGGCATCACTTTGGACCAGTGCAAACCTGTGAGAGGACAAGGGATTTATCAATCTTTTTTCTCCTCACATCAGCTAGTGGGCAAGTTCAGCCTGATCATTAGCAAGTAAGAGCCATTTGTCCAATTCTGTAACTAACTGGAAGGTGCTGTGAACTATGGCCGTATGACAGAGATTTGGTGGTATGAACAATCTTCCCCCAGCTGAAAGAGGCCTTCTCCCTTCTGCTCCCAGCACTGCCCTTCAGAGAAAAAAGTCCCTTTCATTCAGCCTACTCTATCAGTAAGTCTTGTACTCAACTGTGCTGTGCTCTGAGGGGTTTTGGATAGAAAGAGAGACACCAGGTTCCCTTGCACTTCTCCCTGCATGCTGTGACTCACCAGCTCTCCTCTTTCCTTCTCCATTGGGAATGCAAGATCCCTGAACAGCAAAACTAATTCATGACTTTTTTGTGCAGTGTCTCAGGGTAAGGTGCTGCAGCTCATGGACAGGATTGCCTTTGAAATGAAAGGTGATCTGAAACTTGCTGTCAGAAACTCTCCAGCTGGTCTCTGCCACATCCCTAGTACAGATGCCAATCCGCCCTGCGCCCTTTTAATTTCTCTCTTCCCCTTCTTCCGCTTCTGGCATGGAGCTCCTTGGCTGCACCACACTGTATGAACTTGTAATAGGATTAATGTGACTTGAAGCCTGAGGCTACATTCAGCTTGCATCTAAGTCAGTAGGCATGGGGTCCATGGTATTGGAAAGCAAGCAGGCTGGCAGAGGCTGGAAGTGCTTTGTCACCTCTGTAGTCTGGATGTGCAGGAGAAAACATCAGGTTTGAGAGGCCAGAAGCTGGAGATCCTCTGATGGGACGTTCACATGGCTCTGCCTCTGGGTCAGTGCCATGCCGCCACCATCCCCTTGTGCCTGTGAGGATGAAGGAGGATCTCCAAATGAATCATAAGCCACAGCTGAACTGGGCTTTTGGGCAGCAAGATTCCATGTGCTGGCTGTTCCAAGGCCTCATAAAACTGGAAAGTGCAGGAACCAGAGAGGACCCCCAAAAGTGCAAGGTGACCATGTGTTAATTACAGGACAGAGGCAAGTCTTGCAAATCCTCTCAGGCCATGTCTGTGCTAGGGGCAGGCTTTGGCATGCTTAGCCCTGTGGGCTGCCTGCTCTTGCAGAGTCACCAGGGCTGTCCAGCCAGGGTGCATGGGGCTCAGGGCCATCTGTGTCCAGCTTCCCCAGCACTACAGTTGTGATGGGCTGGGTTTACACAGAGGTACCTGAGTTTTGCCTCTCCAAAAGGTGCTGCAGCAGAACTGGAAGTCCTGACCGGAGGCTGGTGTGCGAGCGTGCTGGGTGGCTGATGAGCCTTGGCAGGTCTGGAGGTGAGCCTCCTTGGTGGCACAGGGAGTGGTGAAATGTGAGACCTGGGAAATGGAGCACCTCCGTACAGCCAAGGAGGCTTTAATGTGACAGTGACACACCACAGCTCCCATTTGCCTTTCAGGTAGCACAGCTGAAGTCAAATTACCCTTGGCTAAGGATGCCTAAAGCCCAATTAGGTAGGAAAAAAAAGTTTTATTTTACAGCTTCCCAACATCAAACTTCAACTACTGCAGATACTGATTTGCTTTCTGAAATTAAATATCAAATTAGCTTAGAAATTATTAAAAAGCTATTTCTATTCATTACAGTGGGGTAATATATGGCTAGACTGTTCAAATTTTTTAATCTCCTCACAGCTGCTCACCAGGCACAGAGGGCCCATTTTTTCTATCAAGCTATGATGCTAGAGCTTTAGTCCTGTGTGCTCTTTGAGGCTTTCTGTAAAGCATCAGGTGGTCACACTTCAGTGCCTGCTCACTCATACTTCTGTTTAGTAATAGTGTGGCTACCAAATGTCACCTGTCACAGGCAACTAAGCAATGTGACATTGGTGACTCACCCCACATTCCTGGGAACACCCTGGCCAGGGACACCCTTTTGTGAATGTACCACACCCCTTCCTGCAGGCTTTAATGCAACTTGACTGCAAAGCACCTTAACATTGTCGGCTTGAAAAAAGTGGTCTTCCGACTGCTTAGCTGCTTGGGTACCATTAGAGAAACCTACTGCTGTACAACCTGCTCTGCATAAAGTACGGTTAAAACATTTCAGTGGTGTCTGCCTGCAGACATGTGCCGCTTGAAGAGCTGGGATGCAGAAAGCATTCATTTTAGAGTAATCTTAAACTGAAGTTACCATAATATGTCACACGTGGAATAATGAAATTAAGAGATGATACACTCTATCTTTGCAGATATATCCACTTGACTAGGTAAATACAAAAATAGATTATTTTGGATGATACAGTTAGACTTGGACAGAAGCACTATATTTGCAGATTCATCCCATGATTTACTAATATATTTTTTTTTCTCACATGACCATGTAATTTCTATAAGTGCATTGCAAAGTTCTAAGATTTGATTCTTTTTTCCCATTGGTTTCTCCGGTTCATATTGAGCCCACTGTAATGCAGATGTAGATTATCCCTATTCCCATTTTAACACACAACCTAAATAATGTTTCATGTTGCAAGCTGTGGTTGTGTTTGCATTCTGCTCCTAGCTCACTACAGCCCATTATATTTGTCAAGAGATGAAATGAAAATTTAGCCTGGCAGTCTGCATCCTAATTTTTTTTAGATGTTGCAATTACCTGATTTGCTAATATATATATATTTTACCTTTCCCTCCTTTTGTTTCCACACTAGTTTATCTCCTCTCTTTATAACATCTTAAAAAAAATTACAAAGCAGATTTCCCACCACCACCAAACCTGTTTAGTTATGGAAGCATTTATAAGTAAAGTAGTTTACAAAATAAATGGGATGGTTTAAACATCTTTACAGAGGGATAACCCTTCCACTGTGGAGAGCAGGGCAGAGTTAAAAGAGATGGAGACAGAGTACAGCCAATGCCCTGTGTAAACAAGACCCGGCAGTGTCACTTCTTTCAAGTGAGCTGTCCCAGGGCAGTGTGTTTCCACTGAGCCAGTTTTCATCCTCTCAGCACCACTCTCCACGCAGGATGGGCAGGCATAACAAGTGCTTTACTACCTGGTGTGCCTGCATTTTGATTGTTTCCCTGAAATTTTTGCTCTGTCCAAATCATAAGGATAAGGTTTTATTTTACAATTGCTTTTCCTGCAGAATCCCTCCCCGAGGACGACAGGCAGTTTTGTGTCCCGTTTGTTGTTAAACAAACCGGATCATCTAAAAGGCTGGAAAGGCAAACACAGGGAAAGCAGAGATGTTTTCCTCCAGTCTGCCAGGGTCTCGGGAGGCTGTTGATGAGCAGAAGGGTTTTCACTAAATGGGCAGAGGCTGCCAAATTCCCTGTTCCCTACTTAACCAAAGTAAGCTATGACAGAGACTGCTTTTCCACCCCATAAACTGCGGGCTATGCAGAAGCCCCTCCTTTCATTTCCCAAACTCATTTTTGGCTGCCAGATCTACCCAGACTGACATCATGCTCCGCTAAGGGTGAATCAGCGTGGTTGGGGAGTATGGTTTTGCAATCTCTTAATGACAGTTCGCCACAGCTTGTCCCTGTATCAACTGTCCAGGGAAACAACATTAGTGCCCAGTAAGCAAGAAACAAGTTGCAACTTGCGACTTAGGCAATGCAGCTGCTGCAGCAGCCGTGCACATGGCCTGGGAGGAATTTTGTTGCTCAGCTCCATCTAGTGGCACCGGCTTCGGAAGGACGGCGGTGGCCGTGGGAGGGGACATGGTCCGTGGGGACGGTGGGTGTCCGTCAGGTGTGTCTAATTACAGCGCTTCTCCCTTCGGGTAGATGCATGCATAAGTGTGCATATCACCGTGAATCTCTATCGTAATACATACACAAAAGGAGCAGAAGAGTTGAAATGATGCAGAACCACCAAAATTACACTCAAAGCCACTCTGTGTAGTCCCTTGATTTCTTCTTCTGCTTTCTTTAGGGGATGTTTTGCTCAGTTGTTTTGCTCATTTACTGCATCGTGTCTCAGTCAGAAGATGAGCTCTGGGACCACCTCTGGGTGTGCCTGCGTGTCATTTCATGATACAGGTCCTCAATCCTGAGCTAAACTGCTCCCTGAAATGCAGTATATAATATTCTAAAAGGAGTGGTGAGGTATGACAGCAGCTACAGCAAGCATGATCCAAAGTAGCAGCGTGGGTCTTGAATCTGTTGGGGAATGTTTGGGCTGGGCCTCAGCTTCAGCCTCAGAAAGAGCTCAGCCAAGCAAGCCTGGATGGAGTCACAAAATGCCATTTATTCCTGGCCAGGGATAGGCTAGGCTTCAGTGAACCTTGGAAAGTCAATTCAGCTTCAGGAGCCAGAATGAATAAGATTCATGTCAATCTGTTGGCAGGTTGTAACACTTTTTCTTTTTGTATTTCCCATGGCAACTTAATGTAGGAGAACCAGAAAGTGAGAGTGACTCAAAGCCGTGGAGAAGGGCTAATGCCAAAATCAGCATGATTGTGAAAAGCCTATTTGCATTTTTCCCCAGGTATGCTTGTTTTTAATATAGAGAGGTGCTAAAACTAAAGATATCTGCTTATAATGACATGGGTTTTCTTAATGACATCCTCAAAGAGGAATTTCTTGGACATACTATTCCATTTGGAGATCGGAGTGAATAGCAGGGATTCACACTCTGCACTTTGCTGAGTAGAGGCACATTTGGAGCAGTTTCCTGAGTCCTCAAGATCAACAAATCCATATGAAAGCAATGCTCAGCTTTTACACGCTGCAGAACATTTCAACTTCAAAGTGCTTTGCACACATTAACTCATCTGAGAGGCGTTCCGTCATGAAACTGTTATGCCTTTGTTTTTTTTGTACCATGCAATTATTATATATATTAACCTGGTGCCTAGAGGCCCAACTGAGCTCAGGGCTCTGCCGTTCATAGGCAGAATAAGAAAACAGCTTCTCTATATGAGCTCACGATCTAAAAGAGTAGCAATGGATGGGAAAGGAGACAGAGGTTCTGGGAAGTGAAGTACACCTTGTGTGGCTCAGCCAGCAGCTCGCGGGCCACAGGCTTTATGAATTCAAGGCCAGCACGCGATGCCTTGGCTTCTGTGTTTCCTGTTAATGCCAAAGTTGTCCAGAAGGCCTGACAGCCATTTTTCCTCCAGATCTGAATGGGCTAATACAGTCAAAATTGTGTGCAACACCCTCTCGTCTAGTCTTTTGCTTGGGTCCTTTCCTTCTTGTCCTTTAACACAAACTCAGCCTTATTCTTATTGAAATTACTCTTTACACACCACATATAATTGCTGCCCACCCCAGTTACAGTGTCACTGTTTGTGACCTCAGCTGGACAACTCACACATCCAACTTACAACTTAGGGTTGTGTATGCATACACACGTGCTGAAATGGAGACAATGTCAAGTCTGACATTTCTCAGCCCAGGTTACTATTGTACCTGTACTGCAGTGTCTTGAGAGTTTGGCCACAGGACAAATGTATAGGTTTGTGAAGGCTGAAACGGTGCTAGAAGAGCTTTTCTAGCAGCTCAGATAGTTAATTTGTTCAATGCTTTGAAACTACAAAAGAACAGAAAAAAAGCAAATATTATTACTAATGGTACTTAATACAAAGAATTTCCCCATGCCAGTGAGGAGCAGTCCAATGAATCTAAAGTAAATTCAGAAATGTGCATGTAAAGTACTAGAAGCTTGTGCAAACTGGGGCATCTGTGGGGGGAAAGAAAAAGGAAAAAAAAAAAAAAAGAGAGAGAGAAAAAAATCCAAGGAAGCTGCAAATACAAATAAAAATAAAAATAAAAATAAAAAAAAAAAAGGTTGCAAACCATATGTTGCAAATAATACCTCAGGAGTCAATAGGTACAAGAATGTGTGTTCAGATGTCGAGAATTTAACTGCATGTAGGTTTGGAGACTTGATGTCAGGACCCTTGAAACACAGGGACCATTAGCTTCCCAAGAATAACTCTGTGGGAAATCAGCCCTGAGGATCAGGTGGGTCCTAAGAATTTACTACAGACTGAAGACCTTCCTGTGGAATTTGACAGCGGCTACAAGCTCTGTAGCAGGTCTCTGGAGGACGGCTTTAGGGCAGCATGGAAAGGCTGGCCTTTCAAACTACCTAGGTAGACACTTTCCTCCCAGAATACTTTCCAGTGTGCGCTAGAGTACTATCTTAACATCCCTTTCACAGCTATTTAATTCAGATTATATTTCATCCTCCTCTCTCCTGCCTTGTACAAGGTGATATACTTGTATAAGTCTTTCTGGGGCAGAGGCTTGTTCTGCTTTTATGTGCCTAACATAATAAGGCCCCACCTTGAGGGGCCCTAGGCACTCTCCTAATAAATAACTTGAATTAATTGCACGTTTGTCTCCTTTAACCATGTGGGAGGAATAACGCTTGTGGACCTTTATCTTCTGTTGTCAGTTTTCCAAGGTTTGCTTTGGATGTTCATGACAATTCAGGCATGTGCCATAGAACTTGCCCATGCAATCTGTCTTGGTGAAGAGATTCATACCTGTGGCTTTTCTGGGACTTGACACCAATTTTTAAAGTAATCTTCCAGTGTGGTAACACAAGTTCTTGTGACAGCTCTCTGGCCCTCTGACCAATTTTACACTGGCTTGATAACGGCAGTCAGGAACAGGCGAACAGCAAATACAAAAATTATCTAAATGGTGGAGAAACAAATAAATACTTGTAAAGATTTTGCTTCATCTTCACTTTGCCTTTATGTAATTTATCACCTTTCAACGTGCCTGCACTTTTTAATTACTGCAACCCTTCCATCATTTTTGTAATTAAAAAAAAGCCAATTATATGACAGTCTTGATTGGGTAATAGTCGTAGTGAAATGTACACATGTGTAAGTAAGGATGATTGTTCTTTCTTGTTTTTGTACTATTGGCCTTTCAGATATCTAGGTTATATAATTGTTCCCTTTGGCTTGGGATCAAGTTTTCAGATTAACGATGGCTCTGCTGTAGTGCACCGGGGAGTTGACATACGGTTAATCCACCTGACAGGCTCTGGCTCCTTACTCCTTAAAATCATGCGGATGGTGAATTTTGACATTAGAATGGCACTGTTGGTCATGTATTTAGTTAAATCAGGGTCTCAATCTCCATCTCTAAACCAGCACTAGGAATAACAACTTCAGTGCTGGAATGCAGTGCTACCACTCTTGCACATGGGCTTGCAGATATGTAGGAGTCTCAGCTTCCTCTGCCTAGTGGGGATATTATTACAGCCTTAGCAACTCTGAGAGTCACACATGTATAAAACCCAAACCCATCTTTTTTCCCCCCTAAAGTAATCATAATCAAAAACCACCTTTTTGATCTCTTCTCTTATGGATGTAGGACATACGATATTTTGTCCTACCTCCAGAAACAGCCTACCAATGAGGTTTCCATGACTCAATTTGTGACTTGCTCTTGCCTAATATGAGAGAGTATCCAGCAGACCTTGTATCAGACTGCACACTGAAGTGGCAACTGAACAAACAAGAGGTGACAAGTGGGAAATACTTTTTAAGGAGTGTAAAACAGATGAAAAATCAGCTGAAATGTACACTTTTCTCAAATGTGTCTTAATACAACATTTAACTGTAAGGATATGACTAGGTTGTGCCCTCAAGTATTTGCAGGAATGCAGGCTCAGGTCCACCCACACAGCCCACCAAGTAAGGTTTCATGTGGGTACAAGGTATGTGTGCCCATTAACAGCAATTTGCAAGGGAGAGACCTGATCAACAGTTCCTTTGCCAGTTGTTGATGGGTCATTGACCCCATAAGCCAATAGAAAAGCAGCTTTTCAAAAAATGCTCCTTAGATACTACAGGAGGCGTTGTCCCTTCGGATGGATAAGGGCAGGCTGCTCTAGAGCATGTAATCGCGTTTCCCTCTTCAGAAGGAAGATGCTTGTAGAGTTCAAAAGGCAAGTATTAAACAGAAATGCTAAGAAAAATGTTATTTTCAGGATTCAGAAAGAGGATTCAAAAAAAGCCAAAGGCTTTGCGAAGGCCTGAGGAAAATGATGCAATTAGATTATCAGACCACTTTGGAAGTAACCAAAACCCCCCTGTAATAAAAATTACAGGATGCACAGCACAAAGCAACTGTGAAACACTGTCTTCCCTGAGAATAATGATCAGTTCATTGCTACCAAAACAAGACATAAAACTATGCCAAAGTGATACTGTAGCACGAGATGATGGAAATATATAGGGATAGGGAGAGATAAGGGGAGGAAGGAGGGGTTTGACTTGCTGGTGCTGCAGGTGGGGAAGCAGCACAGGGACTTAGGATACTCCAGGAAGAGACTGAGCAGGGGGTGTGCTTTTTAGGTGGAAAAGACAGAGGCCAGGAGCCAATTCAGACCAAGTTTGAAGCCTCCAGGTTAGTCATTATTAGAATTTATAGCTTAGTTTTTTCAGATGTTGAGAGTCAAGAGGTTGACACATTACATTAAACACTGAGTTAGTTCACCTACTGTAAGTAGCAGCTCTGTAATACAAAAAACCCCCCACACATGCTTTCATTTAACTCATTATATCACTTAAGTGGTTGAAAGAGGCAATGCATCCAAGGACATCTGAAGATACTACTGCACTCACTTCAGTGTGGTCCTACTATTAAGCTTTGGCAGCAATTCTTAGAAAAAAAATTGCATTTTAAAAAATTATATCTCAAATTTGCAGGCCTAGCTCTCACAGCTGAGGGTAGAGGAGCAGCTGGCTTGGACTTTTTTGTCAAAGTTGGGTTGAGTGCTAGAACTAGAAGAAAAACACACTTCCCTCAACGAAGTTTTGCTCTGAATGAGCAAATGAAATTTCCCCAAATGAATTTATGACAGAAGGGAAAGTTGAGAAAACTCGTTTTGGCTGCTTTATGCTTAGTAACATGTAAACTCTGCAGCTTATGCCTGGCACAGCTGCCCTGGCCAGCCCTGCTAGGCGGCTGCAGCCTTGGCGGCGAGAAAGGTCACGAAAAGCCAGCAGAGGCGGCCGCTCCGCATCGCCTCCCGCTAGCAGATGGCATTGAGCTCTTCAGAGAGCACTTGGGAGTTGTTTTTTTTCCCCTCCTGCTTGTTAAGGGAAGAGGAAAGCCTGGCCAAGTGGTTAATTAGCGAAGGGGGTGTGGCAGTGTGCAGCAGCCGAGCTCCGTCCCAGCTGGCCCTGGGCTTTGCTCCTGAGGTATAGACACCCCCAAATGCGATGTTGCCGGCTCTTTGGGGAGGTGCTGCAAAGAAAATGTTATTTTCTGGGGCACCGGGCTGGCGGCCCGCAGCCCGCCCCTCACGGCCCGGCCTGCCCGGCCCACGCCGCCGCTGGGTGGCGCCAGAGGGACATTCCTGATGGCCGGCGGCTGTGCCAGTGAATTCCCATAAATTCCCCAATTTTGCGTGAGAGGAAAGGAGTGAGAGGCACGCGTAGGGCATGGCGCAGGCAGTGTAGCAGAATAAGAGATGAGGCTGGGGTTGAGCGCCATTTAAAGTCTGTGTTAGAGCCATTCATCTCGTGGGGGATGTGCGTTTCCCCGGGGGTTTAGGTATCTGCCTGAAACGGAACTTCGTCTTTCATGACGCATTAAAAAATGGTCGTGCTTGCTCACCAACCTGCTTAAAGGTCCGTGGAGTAAGGAAAGTAAAGAAACCTGAGGCTTGCTGGTGGGAGAGGATGAATCTTAGCGGCCTCTTGGTGACTGATACAAGCCCTGAATCTCAGCACTGTGAGTGAGACCAAGACCATGCAGCTTCTGAAGTAAACTATAGGTGAGCACCACGGGCTGAGAACTGGTGCTTTTGGCAGAATTTCAATTTTTTTTCCCCCCTTAGTCTGAAGAGTCAGACTAAAGCTTTTGTTCTCCATTAAGAGATCTAGTCTTGATTTGGAAACACCAAGCAAAGATGAAAAAACTTTCCCTGGGTACCTTGCTGCTTTGGTTAATGACCTTGTAGATTACACCTTTGTCTGATTTCACAAATTAGTTTTCTTGGCTTGAACTACAGAGTTTTTCTGGTGTGTGTATCTTTACTGTGTTAAAGATCTCTCTAATTTAATTTTCTCCTTTTGAAGCATTTATATACTGTAACTGATTCATAGTCTTCCTTTTGATAGCCCGAAGAGCTGGAGCTCCATAGGCATCTCCTGCAAAGTATTTTCTTGAGCTCTCACCTTTTCTTTGTGGTGCTTTATACCTCCTCCCAAGTTCTCAATCAAAGATCTGAGAAAAGCTCTTCTTCCACTGCTGCCTTCCCCTGCAGCACAGTGCAAAAACAGGGACTGTGCTGCACACTCATTTTGCTTCTTCAGATGTGTCTGTAGTGTCTTAATTTTGTCTTAAAAAATAATTTCAAGTTATTTGCTTTCTAGGTTATGCTGTTGTCCTGCAGGGTTTGTGCTTGATATTCTAACATTTATTGTATTGCATTTGCTTGAGTGCTATGTATTACTGAACTGAATTCACTTCTTATCAAGTTACTCTTTGTCAGTCTTGAGATGTTAAACATACATGTATATGCATCAGGTGTACAAACATATGTGCTAGGTATGGTTTTATTTCATAGAAGAGGGAGGAAAAAGACCTTTTTTTTCATGAGCTGTGTACCGAGAAGGAAACCCTGCAGAACCCTACTAGAAACCTGCTCAGCTGATGTTTCCCTAGTATCTTAGTGAGTTTGCCAGGTTAGCCATTTTTCAGTGCACGTGTTGTGCTTTCATTGTTGCAGGGTGAGAGCTACCTTTTAAAGTGCAGTACCCTGCAGCTGTGTGTCAAGTGCTCTATGGAAGTTGTTGCACTTCCATGATAATCACTGGTAATCAATGCCTCAGTCTCAGAGCATGCAATCAGGCTTGTGAGCCGGTGTCTGTTTTCCGTATAATCGGACAGGCCAGCCCTACTTATGTTCTCATCCTTTCATTCTTTATTGATTGCATTGCATGGGTTTTGCCATTATCTTGCCATGCACTGAGAGTTATAATTACTGATGTCAACCCAATCTCCTCTTCAGTGAGTATCAGTACAATGCTTCAGTTGCCTGGCATGTTCCCAGTTGTTTGAAGGAGAATCTCTTCTCAGTGTAATCGAAAGAGGTATGAAATTAGATACTGCTGCAGCCCCTAAGTCTCATGAGCAGCTTGATGCCAAAGGCCTGGATAAATGAAAAGTAATCATGACACTGATACTGCTCTGATTTGTTGATCCACAAGAACATCTTGTGTCTTTAAAACTCTGTTTGACCTTCATGTTCCTGTAAATTTTATACTCTTTAAAACTGTGGTCTGGAAGGGGAAATACTGTACTCTTTCTATGGCAATGTGTTTTGCATAATCCCTAGCAGGTATTGAAATTCCATTTTCATTCTTAACAGTGTATTTAATTTTCTTCATATGGACAGTGAAGAGTAACTGAGGGACTGTCTGTATCTTTTTACCAGACTCTAAGCTTTAACTGGGTTGTAACCAATTAATCTGACTAGGAACAGACACAGTTATCTGAGCAAACAGCCATCTGTTCAAATCCTCCCTTTTAGCCACTGCACAAAGTAGCCTGAAAGATGTAGGGCAGGAAGGAGAATGGGCAGATAAACTGGACTCCAGAATGATCCTCCAAAGAATCTTATCTTTCTTTCCAGGAGAAAGGGATATTAATTGAATCCTCAAATCGCATTTCATAACTAATTTCCTTCTGCTTTGCCTGATTCTCTGCAGTTGGAGCTATACCTTTTGCTAACTGGGAAACTTCTGCTTCATTGGTGAGCACTGTCTGCCATTACCAAGCCCTACAGATCGGTGCAGGCAGCCATCTTAGATTTCACAGTATGGCTTAGCCCTATCTTTTAATAGCTATAAAAATAATTTGAGAGTTTTGGAAGATCAAAGATTCACACATGCAAAAGAGAGAGTTAGTTAGAGAGGGGGGTTTTTTGGGTTGTTTGTTTTTTACTTAAAATTTTTTAAAAATATAAATTATCAAAAATACTTTTTTTGAAATTTATTTTTAAAATTTTGGAATTATATTGCTAAACTTAGGAGATTACATCTGTGCTTAGTCTCCTGAGGTGTGCACCAGGGTGGTTTGTAGTGGTGACTGTACTTGTGGGTATACCTAGAATTTTGGAACAGGAGCTAAAACCTTACTGACTATAGACAGCAATTTCATTATTGATTGAAATGGAAGGTCACTTAGCCATTGGTTTTCATAATGTGGTTGTTGAACAAGAGAGGGGAAAGTCTGATCTCAGTCATATTGGCAAGTTTTGGGTTTTTCATGTAATTCTGTGATACGTGTGACTTTTGTGCCAATGAAAAATAGAAGCGTTTCATATGACAGGTGCTTTGTGAACTTAAAAGGATAAGCTTGTTCTGTATCCTCCCCTGATTTTCCTGTTATTCCAGTCCTAGCTTTAAGTCCTTCCCTGAAGCACAGACTCAGCAGCATGTTGGATGCAGCGCTGTGTGGTGATGTCAGTCAATTGCATGTGCGTCAGAGCTCTGAAATGCAATATGAGCTATTAAGTGAAGCTCCTGCCTAAATTTGTAGCTGCTCCCAGTCTGTAGAACTGCAGCTGTTTCCTCTGGTGGCAATGTCCCTTTGGTCTTGCATCCATACTCCAGGCCCGCTGCTGTCACTACTCTGCATGGTGATGGCTCTATGGTGATGGCTCTACTCTGTCACAGGGTACAAAGCTGGTGTGCCCAGCTGTGAGCAATGAAGGGATAATGGGCAATTGAACTGTTGCCACAAGGAAAGTTCCATTATGACATGGGAAAAAGTCGTTCCCATGGGGGTAGCAGAGCACTGGAAACAGAGCCAGAGATGTGATCACTCAATCCACATTGAACCTCAGTGGGCAAGGCCCTGGATCTCGATATCTACCATGGACTTACCCCTCTGTGAAAAATGTTTTGACTAGGTGACCTCCACATATCATTTTCAGACAATTTTTTTTTTTTTTGATGATCCATCTGCGGTCATCAGTTCCCGTTCCTCATATCAAAGTTCATTCTGGCACTCTGGATGATAGAAGTCATGTTTTCACCACAAGATAATTAAGAAGTGTCCTTATGTTTCTCTCTGAAAATTAGCCTTTTTGTCAGGCTTCTTTTCTTGGTGGCTACATCTGGGAAGTCACTCCAATTCCCAGAATAGCTGGATTCTTGTCTACTTTCCCAGCTGTGGGTTAAAGCCTTAGGCTGGAATAGGAGCTCTAGAGCATAAGGTATTAACAACTGTCATTAAAAGAGGTGATTTTGAACTAACGGGTGTGTTCTTCACTAATGTGAATCTCCCATTTACTTCTAATTACAGTAGTTATGATCCAAATAGTAAATATTACTTTAAGGTACTGAAGCAATAGCTGCATTTCTGGCTTCCTTGCTGGGAGTTAGTGGCTTAGGTAATTGGGTTCATTGCTATTTGGAGCATAATCAGCAAGCATTCATTCTCCATACAGCCAGCATATAAAATTTGCAAGAGCTGCATACCATGCGTGCTCAATCAGTGTAAATCATTTAGCAGCCCGCATAATGGATGTCTGGCTTTTGGACTAAAAAATCCACTTGGTAATACAGGCACATGAGTCATGAACAAGTCTTCCAGTTATATATAAAATTATTATATCCACAAGAGACTCTGAAAGCTGAAGAGATTTTAGCTTTCCAGACAGCAAAGCGGAAGATGAAATGCTGTTGCAGTATTTTCATTTATTCTGAGTATTTTTATTCAGTACCAGGATGGCACTTCGTTCACTTAATAATTGTTACTGGCATAGCCCAGCTCATGTCTCGTGAGGGACTGAAGAATATTCTTCTGTTCAGTGAGGGTTCATGGTAGTGATGAACAAATGTAAGCAGATCTGTCTTGGAAGTGTTTGCAGCAGTATTTTATAGCTGCAGATTCTTCCCTGCCTGAACCGGAAGCTGATGAACCTCCTCTGTGCTTGAGGAGCAGCGTGCAGTTGCTGTGGGAGTCAGAGCCTCGCTAATAATTCAGCAGAGATTTCCTGAGATTAAACTATCAGTTAAGAGTATGGCCCTCATTTAGACCACTGACATCAGAGCAAGAGCTTGTTGGCTGAGTATCAGCAGCTGCAAGGGAGGCAGATGATGAGCTTCCTCCTTGCCGGTGGATGTCATACCCCTAAACCTTTTCACTCAGTATCTCTGCCAGTCAGCAAATGCTATGAGCAGTGAAGCATAGATTTGAGCTCACTTGGTCTCCTTCCTTGAGTAGCTCCTGTGTAATAGGAGAGGAAACATTGCCCCCTTCCATTGTATACCCTTCCTCCTGCTTTCAAAGTCACAACGTTAAGAAATCAGCAGGAAAATCAATTATCTTGCAACTTCTTATTTGAAATAAGACCTTGTTTAGCCCCTCTTCAGACAAAATCTCTCTTCACAATAAATTATTTTTCCTGAATTTTGTCTTGACACTCAGAAAATTTTCTTCTCCTGACATTTTTCCATTCTCTCTCCCATGTTTGTTTGTGCACCCATATCACAGATGAAATAGGCACATCTTTGTAAGCGTGGCCTTTAGCTGGTTTGTTGCAGAGAATAAAATGCCAAATGTTAAACTCACTGTTCTTAGGGTTTGCCTGGGTTGCCTCGTTAAGCAGGATTTGGCTCTGTAAGTCCTAGAGAAAAAGGGGTTAATTTTTGTACAACATTTCAGTTGCAGGTGTGAAGAAGTTTTTTTTTGTTGGTTGATTGGATAAGGTTTTGTTGTTGTTGTGGGGTTGTTTTGTTTTGTGGACTTTAAAGCAAAAGGCACTGATCAGGGATTTTGAATAATCCTTGAAGAGCCTGGGAAACTCCATCAGTTACATTAAAATAAGAGAAAAAGGAAGAGGCTCTCTAGGGTTTTAAAGTGTATGTACTGATACTCTGTACTTGTTTCCAGTCCAGAGTCTCCAAGTGCTCCATAATGATAGAGAGCTAGCACTACCTGCTGCATCAGGAAAGAAATCCTGCTTCCACAGAAAAATGCAGTTATGGAAATCTGTCTTTTTAATGCTACCACAAAAGGATAAAGCACTTTGCAAAGATCTGGTCTCCCCAGACTCACAGTTCTAGCTCTAAGTAAGATAAGAGAGACCAATTGCTCATAGATGTAAAAAGAGGAGGAGGAATAAGAGAACATGGATTAGAGATCAAAGCTCTAACATTTTGTATATGGTAAGGTGAGAACCTCCTCTGGGTCATGCATCCTTTTTTTTTTTTTTAAATTTGTCTTTCCTTCCTGACTAGCACATAAGGTTCTCTGTGCATAATTCTGTTTCTCTTTTCTTCTCTCACCTCTTTTCTTATACCTAGAAACCCCTGCTGCATGTCAGGGTGATGTGAGCTAGCTGCTTACCTGCTGTACAGAATCAGGATAAAAAGGGCCTGAAAAGGTGATGAGTGATTTGTGTGAATCTCATTAAACCTAGCCTCCAATTCAGTTGTTCTTCAGTGCTAATGGAAATAATTTCTCATTTACATGGACAGTCTTGAGGTGACAATCAGACTCAAAGCTGCCCTTTGGAAAAAAAGTAAGGTTTGTCCCTAGGATGTAACGTATACACAGCTGTTTCAAAAAGCCATCCTGGGATGGCTGGTTGCGGAATCAGTTCATGCTGTGGTGTCATCAGTATCTCTGCCCTGTCTTGCGTTGTGCTATATTCTCAAAGCACTGAGCAACAACAAATGTGAAAGACTTCAGGGAGCTAGTGAAAGTCAGCAAAGTGTGTTAAAAATGGAAGAAGAAAAGTTTCTGGTAAGACAATTAATTAGATTAACAACTAGCCATGTTTCTTTCATTCTCTTTCTAGATGGGGAACAAAGAGATGACATAGACCTTAATTCCAGAGAAAGTCACTCTCCAGTGAGAGAAACAAGGTCTTCCCAAGCTTTGCTGTGACAGAAGCCAAGGAAGGGTAATTGATGAACCATCATTCAGATGCTTACAGACCTGTTAAGGTTTATGTGTGAAGACTGTTCAACCCTGAAAATGCACTGTTTTCTGTAGGGAGGAAACTGACGGGTCTGTGAGAGACAACCTTTTCAATTTCTCTTCCTGTCAGTGTAACCAGTCAGACTTGAGAGTGAACTGCAAATTACCCACCTGCAGCTCTTGGGTGATACAGTGCTCAATGCAATGGACTAGGGTCCTTCTTCCTGTGCGATTTTTTTGTTGTTGTTGTTTGGGGTTTTTTGTTGTTGTTGTTTTGTTTTTTGTTAGAAGTAACATGTCCAAGTCTATGACTGGACTGATACATAAAGATAAAATCACCATTTACATGATATACCATGTATACGTATACCATGTACATGTATAACAGAGTCATGGAATAGAACTTTTAAATACTTTGGTGTTGAGATATTACCATGTTTGTGTTGGTTAATTTCATGTTTTGTGCCTATGTGTTTGAGATTGGTGGCACTGCCAGGGACTCTGGTACTGACCTAGAAGGATAGTCAGCATGAGCTGTCGAATATCAGGCACTACAACTAAGGGATATTTATGACTTTTCTCCTCTGAAGGCATTAAAGGCCTTAAAGAACACTTTGTGTGGAGACTTCAAGTGAAAGGTAATATAATGAAAGGCTATTTTACTTTCTATAAGCATGGGGGGAAAAAGGGAAGAAGAGTGTAGTATTTTTAGGATATTGGAGAGAGACATAGTTGATAAAGTCTCAGTGTTTTAAATTAGTCTGGTGCTGAATATGTACCAGCTAAGTAAGGAAAAAGATATTATCTGTACTGGAGAAGAAAAGTAAGCAAGTCTTTATTTAAAATTTAATCAAATTTAGACTTTAGTCAATTTCTACAAAGTAGTTACATACCTACTAAATCACTTTAATTCTTGACAGATAATGTTGTACTAAAGAAAATATAATGGGATTGTAATTGGATTTGGGGGTAATATACTTTGGGGGAAACCAGATTATTAGGATAATTTTCAACTTGACTTAACATGTGAGGTTCCATCATTAGACTGTGACAGACCAGACTGCCTCACTGACTTGAAATCTTTGTTCCACTTGAAATGTGCCCTGCTCTTATACCTCCCTTTGCTAAGATATCCTATGGCTCTTTATTTGCAGTCCTTTCCCTTTCCTTAGACAAAATCAGACTTGTGAAGTGCAGGGAAAACTTCCTGATGTTATGCCCTTATCCCAGTTTTTAATGACACGTGGCCATCTTGAGGCAATTTGTTATTTCTATACTGCTGCATAAGGTCACTACTTAACCAAGCAAATACATGAATTGAGTAGATGTTCTGACACCCAGATCAGCTTTCAGGACTCATAAATTATCAGAGGACAGGTCCAAATTTGCCTGAAAAAATCATTGAGATTAATTGTGAAGATGAAGCACGATATGATATTACACAGTACAAGCCAAAGCAAGGCGAGGTGCAGAGTTAGGCAGGGCTCTTACGTCAGCAGTGAAACTGCCCACAGTGCAAGTGAGAGCACTTGCTGAGAAAGCATCAGTATGCAAATATTTTTCTTCTTGCACACAGTTTGCAGCTTCTTACTCAAGTCTTCCCTAGGACATTCATTTAAAAGAAAAAGTGTGACCCAGTTCTGGGGGGATCTTAATCTTTAGCTTTTTTAGATTGCTTGCAGGCAATGCTTCTGTTCAGATCTCATATAATGTCACACTGGCTGAACACCTCCTGCAGCTGTTAGCCTGAGGCCAACTACTCTACTACTTTCAAGCCAACTTTAGTTGTTCACATTATCCAAGAAATGGACTGCTGCATGGAGAGGGTTTTGCTCTCTGAAGAGCAGTGAGTTTCATTTGGTTGTTAATAATGTATTCTATTAAATTTGAAGACAGGAGTTGAAGAGCTAAAAATGTGGTAGAAGGCTCAGCAATGTGTTTTAGCCACTGCAGAATTCATACAGGCAAAGATCTCGGGCTTTATGGATCTGGGTAAGGGCCCAGAGAAATTTTGACTTTTCTTATAGGCTGTGTTCTACCCCTCACTCTTTTTGTTTTAGTCTCTTTTATTTATTTTGTTTATTGAAAGTTAACAAGTCTCACTTATTTTGTAATAGTGAATGCAGATTGTTTGAACTAAAACCTGCATATTGACTACTTTTATGAGATATCTGGTACATAAAGTAATTAACAATTAAACTGACAACTCAAATAGAGAATTTCTCCTGGCATGAAGACATAATGCAAATGTTAATAGCTTTTCTTTCAAAAGCAGTGATCTCTCAAAGCCATAACAGGGAATAAATGTAATTGGGGATAAGTGAGTAGGGAAGAATTCTGAAAGGGAGACCTGAATTCAGCTTAAAAGGCTCAGTGCTCTTTGTGGTAAAGGACCTGGGTATGTGACAGCTGAGCATTGCACACATGACCCTTCAGGGTGAAAATTTCTGCCTCTAATGCTTGTACTTGGGCCACTGTATAAATCAGCAAGTCTTTTCCCTGCATGTGTTATTGCAACATGCAAATAGGTGCCTATGGGATGGGAATTTACGGAATGCTGTGAATAAATGATTTTTGTCTGAGCTGCTAATGCAGCTCTTTCAGTGGGGTGACTGGTTGGATTGCAAGCCTTTTGAAACAAATAATGTTCTCTTGTGTAAGAGGCTCCAGTGTCCTTCAAGGCCCCATAGTCCTGTTGAAGAGTAACCTACAGTATGTAACCTACAACATGCAGTTTGGCTGTGTTTGTGGCAATGTCACACATGGAATTAGGATTTGGTGCTGGAGGGGATGAAGTAGGTGAAACAGCAATGGCTAACTTTGTACATGTGATCTACTGTAGCTACTGATGGTGTGATAAGAGAAAAAATACACCAAGAAGTATTTCTCACTCTTTGTCTATAAACATATATAACACACTAGATACATTTCTGCATTCTTTTAAAAAATTCTCTGCAGCACTCTCTCCTTTGTGAGCATATAGGATTATGCATTAAGATTAAATTAATCTCTCATTTTGGAATGCACAGGCTCAGCATTTGCCACAGCTTTGCTCTAAGGAAGGGATTCAGACATTGTGGTTTCCACCAAAGAATGGCAGATTGTTGGCAGGATCTTCTTCCATTTGTTTCTTCAAGTGAAACAGTTAATAAATCAATCATGCATTATTACTGGATTAGCAATCACACTCCCAAATGCTACTAGCTGTTCTCACTCTTTCTCCTGAAGATTACCTTTAAATCCTATCAAGAGACAAGATTCGTTTTGCCTTGCCTAGCATTGGCACCCTAGTGACCTATAGGCAAAGTCAATAGTCACTAAACTCTCTGTCATGGTGGAAGAACAGACTGCCTTAACCAGATCCACTGTTTCTTAAGAAGAATTTAGTTTCTCCTTTTGGTGCCTCCACTTCTTATTCTTTCCTTTGTTTAATTTTTTTCCACTTCAGCCAGCCTGAAGCTGAACAGAAAGAAGTTTGCCACAATGAATCACTCAAGAGTCTGTTGTGGGGTCACACAGAATGGGAGAGTTTTGCAAGGCTGAAGACTGCAGAGGAGCTGGAACCAAGAAAATGAGAAGAAGGTAGGTACTTAAATTCTTTCTGGTTAATGAAGCTAATTTACCTTTTGTCTGCAGCTGTCATCTGCCGCCTGTCAAACCTGCCTGTTCCTCTTGGTTTGAAAGCAGAGAAACAGCAGTGGAGACAGGTCATAAATTGATGAGAGAATTCATGGTCTGTGAGCTCTTCTTGTCTGTAGTTTCATAGACTTACTTAAAATTGCATGTTAGACATATAAAATAGTACAACACTTATTTTGTGTGTTTTGAAATGCTCACCAATGAAATGGCTTAACTCAGCAGTGACTCCTTATTTTGCCTCATAAGCTACTTTGTGTTTGTTTTCATGGCATTTGTTTCATTATCACTGGGATTCATTTACAAAAACACTGGGGTATTGTGTATGCTAAAAAATTTCAAAAAGTAAGATTGCATTTAAGTTATCATGTGCTTCGTTTTTAAGGAGCAGTTATTTTTAAAATGTTAGGGTTAGAAACCTGAAACATATAGATACTAAAATATTTTGAATAGTAATGAATATTCTTACAGTTCATTATGTTTTACTGCATGGAGGATTCATGTTAATATATGTGTAAAATATTTTTCTTATAGCCTTGTAGGCTTTTTTGCTAACCTGTTACTAGATATGAAGTTTGGAGATTTCAAATCTTCTTAGTAGGCAGACAAAGATAACAGGATATAAACTGAAAGGTATAAGCAGTGCTTAAACTTTGCCTTGAACTTTGAGTGATGCATGATTGTGCAAGTAACTTCTTCAAGTGCATCCCAGTGAATATGTAGCCACACTACGCTTGCAGCACTGTACTTTCTGATATGATCAGCTTAGTTATCTTCTGGGGTGAATGGTTAGATAAAGGAATGGGCTAGCATTCAGATCAGGGCTCACTGTGTCTGACTCTTAAGGTGTTAAACTGTTTCATTCAGAACTGTTGTTTCCTCGATTCACCAAAATTTTAGTTTATAGAGTTTCTTTTCTAGAAACTGCAAACAAAAATGGTAGACAAGGAAGTGGGGGTGGGGATTATTGTGAGAAAGCAAAGACCAGTGCAACTGGACAAGAAAGAGCAGTTAAATGTTTGAGCATTGGATCAAAAAGTAAGAGAAAGCTTTTCCAGTCAGCTCAAATAATTTTTTCTATGCATAGGGAGAGCAATAATGTGAAAAACAAAATCTGGGAGGCACCCAGACTGTCAGCAAACTTTGGTTCCTACCAAGAACTTCTTTTAAATTAAGACCTAAATGGGCCAGCTCATTACCATTTAGTCCTCCACCCTCACCTAATACTTATTCCTCTGTGGACAGTCTCAACTCTCAAGGCTGCATTGAAAATTCAGGTTATGGATTCATCATTGTGCATGGAGTATTTTGCTGGCTTTCAAACCACCTCTTCCCATTCTTCTTTTCAAACAATGTTTTTCTGGCTGCTTAAAGCTCTGCTTCATGATGTGTTCACTGACAGACTTGCTGCCTTCTATGACTGTTGGAGTTCCAGCCCAGCAAACCGTGCATGTGGTCCCCACTGCTGTCATGCCAAGCACAAAACATGATGCAAGAGCCAGAGGGCTCACATGACATTTCTCTAATACTGTGTTGCTTTTCTTGCAGACTCAGAACACTTACTCACTTACCATGTGAAATTTTATTTGTTCTCTTTGGGTTTCAGCTTCTCCTCAAATAGGGTAATAAAATGTTACTTGCTGTATAAAAAAAGTGGACAAAATGCAGTGCAAGTCAAATATGATGATACAGCAGCTAATTGTGACTGTTTTAGGTGAAACATGATTAAAAAAATAGAGAGATTTTAAGATAATTTTCAGTCCTTTAAAGCTATGAAACCCTGTAGTGTTCAGGGCCTTTTGGTAGCATATCACTACCTTACACTTTTCTTTTTAAAAAGAAAGAAATTAGATGTGCTGTGTAAGCATTTGCATCTAAACTTAATCTGGTATGCAAATCTGGTATGTAAGGAAATATGGTATGTAAGGATAGGTGATTCGGAGAATAGTATACTCTAAGTTCTGTGGCCACCAGGAGAATTTAAATTCAGTTCCTGCTTTGTTTTTTGTTGGTTTTTTGGGGGTTTTTTTTGGTTTTTTTGTTTTTTTTTTTAATCATGTTGGGCAAGTTGCTTTGTCAAGAACGTCTCTCTTTAGAGAGGAGGCATTGTAACGATGAGTACATGAGGGGCAGTGAGCTGCCTCAGTGCTGCTCTGATGGAATCATGTGAGTACCCACAGTAGTCACCTGCTCTCCCTGAAGCAGACTCTACCATGAGGAAGGTGGCTTCATGTTTGGATAGATGATGAGTAATATTTTTAGCAGTGTGGGTTGCTTCCCAGGCTAGTATTCAGTGGGCAACAGGAAATCATGTGTCCACAAAGGGACAAATTTGAAATGCTGGAAAGTGGTGGATATTGCCATGCTGGAGAAAGACACAGTGCTTCCATCTTGTGGTGTGTACTCTATTATTTTTCTTCATTGTCAGTACCACCTCAGGACATTGGAATCATGAGCCATGACTAGGTTTTAGAGGTGCTGTTGTAATATAAACAGTACCGCTACCACTAAGCAGCTTGCTTTTTAATAGCGGTCTTCACAGCAAAACCCCAAACCCAAGTTAATTACAGAAGGCTGAGGGATGTGGAATTATTTCAATTAGACCAGGACAGCAGCCCTCTGTCCAGAAAAACAGCTTTAAGCGCAACTCTGCTGGAGCAAGTTCAATCCAGCTCATTAAAACGAAGTGTTAAGACCACAGCCAGATCCTGAACTGCCTTTTAAAGACTGCGTCTCCTACTGGCTACTGTTGTCTGAAGAGCTGCTCTGCCTTTGCTTGATGGCATCTCTTTTTCCTCTCCTGCCCAGCCAGGCTGAGACTGGTAGCTCTCACCTAATCGTGACTCTGCCCTCTGCAGCTGTTCTGGTCTAGGAAGTCAGAGTTTGTAAACCTTCTTTCATGTTCTTGAGATAATTTCCCATCTAATGTGTGCTTTTGTGCTGGTTTGATTGGATAAACATAAGTAGAGGAAAATGTATGTATTCCTGTCATTAGGGTTAATAGTTACAATTTATTTATGGTGCCTTCTAATTCTTGAAATTTTGTGGAACTAATGGATATCTTATGTTTCATGAATCTTTAAGCAAGCTCTGTCTGAAGATGATGATTTTGCAGTTTTTCTCCTTATGAGTACTGACCTTTCGATTTTGTTCTGCCAAGTGACTCCCATTGGATTTTACACCTGTTGCTCCCTCACCTGTTTAGAAATTACTGCTATCATATTGCCTTAGCCAATGACTCCTCACAGGACTGAGGTTAAGCTTCTGAAACAAATGCAATTTGACATCACTCAAGTTATGTCAATCAGAATGGAAAATTTTAACTGCAGGTGTTCTAAAGATCAGTACAGGTGAAATGATGATGAAATATTGATGAAATGTTGTAATCACTGATTTCTTAAGTCTCCTTAGAGCACGTTGTATCCATAGTGGCATCTTCTTGGTCTTGAATAGCTGTGAAACAGCAATTCTTGGCTTTAATTTGAGTTACAACCACCCCATTTCCTGAATGGATGCTAACTTTGAAGAAATTAGTACTGCCCAACTGCCCACAGCCTGTGGACACAGGAAATAATTTATGAATTTGATGGGATTAGGAACACTGGAAGATGATATAAAGCTGAGGAGGAAAAAGACTGAAAGAAAAAAGAGATGGAACAAGTTGATGACTGCATGGAGAAGAGAAGTAAGCAATATGAGTGTATTCCTTATGAAATGGGATAGATGGAATTAAAGAAACCCTAGGAAAATAATAGTGAGGAGATATAAAATATGCTTGTATCTAGTAAATAAGAGCACAGAAGCAAGAAGGTTTGGGAGGAAAAAGAAAGCAAAAAAGGAGAATTTATAATGAAACAGGTCTTGCTGGGCTGACAGAAGAATGTCTCTGGAGGAGAAGAATGCAAAACTATAAAGAGTTGGGTATTTTGACTAGCTTGAGGCAAAGCACAAGTTCTGGCAACAAGGGAAATTAAATTCTTTGGAAGAAGGAAAAGGGAGATTTTCAAATAGAATAGAGCTGACATAGATTTAGAGTTAATTTCAAGTGTTATTCTATTGAAAGTTGGTTGACCAGATACTATACTAAAATACTTATATTGATTTTCCTGGGAACCAAAATCCCTGAGAAGTTTGCTGTAATTTTTTAAATAGCTTTTTCTATTACCACTTCTGGATGATATGGTGAATGATCCAGAGAGCCTGACACCCAAGGATTTGTATTTTCCTTGATATGGATATGCCTACAGCGTAGAGGAAAGATACCCCAGACAACTTTAGGCAGGCTGAATGTAGGTATTGTTGTGCGATGGTTGAAATGGCACAAGACTCTTTTCTGCATGTGCTTGAATAATGTTAGAGCTGAAACCTTTGCTGTTGTCATTGCTCTTCTTTCATGTGTACATCATGGCAGTCAGGTGCATGACTGTAGTGCAAATGTGTCAGGATTGGACCTCATAGATGTGAGAACAATGTCAGCACTTACAGAAGTGTGTTAATTAATAATGAAGAATATTTAATATTCTATGTACTGGCTTCTGCTTTTCTGCCTGCTGACACAGCTTTGTGTCTCACTAGTCCTGCTTACTGCTAGGAAACTACATGCCAGAAGCAAACATGCCATTTTAGCAGGGCTGGCTACTGCGGGAAATGTAAGTTCCTGAAAGCCTTCATTCACTTTAAATGGAACTCATAATCTGAGCAGTCTAATTTTTGTTGGCAGGAACAAGGTTATTCTCCAGCACAGTGAAGGCCATAAAAAGAATGGTTTTGAAAATTGCTTCCTCTATTTCTAGCTGAAGAATGACATTTCTTTAGAAGAGGAGTTGCTTTTTCTGCTAAGTTTTTGTTGAGATCAAAAGCTTTATTTTCAGGTACCTCAAACGTCTTAGTATAAATGGTTTTAAAAAGATCTTTTCAGAACAAGACTTGAAATATAACAATACTGTTTTAAGTAAAAAGGGTAAAACTTCACTTTAGTCCTTCATGAGTATGGTAAGTGGTGTTTTTTTAAAGTAACTTTCTTAGAGTATTTATCCTAATGCAGGAAAATAAACCCCATGAATTCAAAGTGGTACTGACCCCCACCTCATTACAGCCTCCTTTCAGGCAGTTGTAGTGAGCTGTAAGGTTATCCTTGAGCCTCCTTTTCTTCACACTAAACACCCCCAGCTCCCTCAGCTGCTCCTTATAGGACTTATTCTCTAGACCCTTCCCCAGTGCCATTGCCCTTCTCTGGACATGAAAAGTGATAAAAGTAAGATGTTTTATGTTTGTTTGCTCTATTCCTGATAATACAACTGCTGACAAATTAAAGGCCAGGTAGAGTATTGGAAAAAAATGTGTACAGGGAGACAGTGTAGGATGGAATGTCCAATAGAGCATGCTGGAGCTCTCCAGACATGTGAAGCCGTAGGGCTGAGATAACGTGTAAGAAATTACATAGACCCTCTATAGTGGGATGGTTCTCTGCCTAATTATGGACAACTTTATCCATAGGCACTCATAGGCATCACTTTGGGTATTGAAACCCCAATGCCAATATTCATTACCAAATAGAACTTTCTGTGATGTTATGGGTTTTGTAATTCACTCAGGGTTGGGTTTCTTTGGTTGGTTTTTTTTTGTTTGTTTGTTTGTTTGTTTGTTTTTAATAGAGACTATGGAGGTGACATGTTAATAGGATATAACAAATACACAAATATTGGAAGCTATGATGCTTTTACCATACTGGATGTTCAGCACTGTGTAAGCACAGGACAAAAATTTGCATATCCCAGACAAGACTGCTCTGTTTCTTCTTTGAATGTTTCGTTGCTTGGCTAAGTTAATTGTACACAAGCACAGCATGATTTTCCTTAGCTGCTGTCTTTTGAGCTGAGGGAAAACACTTGATAAAGGACAAAAAGACTAGTTTGCAGCAGATCAGTCAACGTAAATCCCATTTTAATTGGAAAATGTGGAGCCATTTATTCTTATTTAGGCATGTTGCCTGCCAAATATGTGCCTTCTATCTCCAGCCACTTCAGCACAAGTCTCTTTAATGTTCTTTGTGTGTATGTTTAGAAAATAAGAAGTTTGTGTTGATTTTTCTTACTGCAGAGTTACTGAACTGCTTTTGCTTAGATTTGATACTTATCTTTTTAAAGACTAGCTGGAAATCACCAGCTTGAAATGTGAGTTTCAAAGCTCCTCACAACTGAGAGTGTAGAATTATCAGGAGATAAGGAGAGATGAAAGGAACTTGCAATAGAATGTTTATTCATTTTGCTTCTTACCTTTGATTATTACTTACCTACACGGAGGTGTGGTTCTTTCCATAAGAACACTATGCTAGCATTTTCAACATCCAGTCTAATACTATCCTGGATAGTATTGTCAGTAGTTTCTGGTGGCTTACTTGTCTTTTTTTACTGGAAACTACCTTGCCTCCACTTGTATTAGTGTGGCTGACTTCAAACCTTCCGTGAAATGCTCAATTTGAAAATGAAATAAAATATGTTCACACTTCACTAGGGCCAACCCTTTTTGCAAATCTGTTTTGGAGTGCAGTCCCATGAGTTGCTGGATTGTGCAAGGCATAAACCTGTGGCTGTGAGAAGCACAGCTAGGAACCTGTGACAGTGGATATACTCTTGAAGGAACAATGACAAGGAACAACAGCCTGAAAATACAGATTCTCTTTAGAATTAAAAGGATAGTACTGTCATTTCTGCCGAGAGTGTTCTGGGTATTTTCTGCTCTTACAATGAAGGAGATAGTCCCTTTCTTAGGTAATTCCAAGTTCCAGTTTTACTAGAAGTGTGTTCTATGTGCCCTGCATGTCATGAAGGAGTTGAACAGGTTGTACCTAAATTTGGGAGAAGATGCATAAATAGTTGGTGTTTATTCTTTTAGCATTTGATTAAAATACCTTTTCAATGTAGTAGAAGGTCACGACTGACTTCAGTAAATATTCAGGCAGTAACTCCTGTTCAACGACAGAGTCACTGCAAGAATGTAATCTAAGTGGGTAGAGGTGCTTTTGCAAAGGATACCAATCATCATATAGCTCAGCCTGATTTCTTATCCCACGTCCCTCATCAGCATGACAGCTTTCATCTTTTTGCCTAGCTTTGCAATAGCCTGAAGCATCATAAAATCCCTCAACCCTATGCCCTTTGTTGCATATGAGTATATTCTTTGACAGACTGCCTGGAACAGACATACTTCAGCTAGCACTGAAGTCTATATAAATAGGAATGTTTTGAGGTTCTTTTGTTGCTGTTGTTTTTGTTTTGTGTAGGAGGATGGTATGTTTTGTTGATTTAAGATGTTTCAGGAATTTTAGAGTCTTTTTAGTGGTGCATTTGGTGTTTGAAAGCCGCTGGATTATTTTCTCTCTAAACTTGCCAAATGGAATTTATTCCACAAACCCTTTGGCATTTTCCAGAATATGCTGCCAACCCTGACTTTTTCAAATAACTGTAGCTTTCTTTCCTTATGCTGTTGTCTTTTTTTCCAGGTATTTTTGGTATAGAATAAAAGCTTGAAAACATATGCATAATGTGGGCACATTTCAAAAAGACGTTTGAGTTTGTAAAGAAAAATGGGATGAGAGACAAAGGCATATCAGAACATAGACCTGCTGGGCATTTAAGATCAAATGTAGATCATCTGTTTCATGCTGTGGCATGTAGAGAAATCTCAGAATTCACTTGTAGCCAGTAATTGAGCATGTGAAAATTGTTTCAGTGAAAATGAAAAATCATTAAATATTGCTGTCTATGCAGTGAACACTGCAATTTTATCGATCAGTTTTCTATGCAGATGATTTTTATTTTGCTTGTATTGGTCTTTTCAACAGGGGTCTAATGCAGAGTTCCTAGCGAAATAGGAAGGAATCCTCATTTTGAGCACTTTTGAATGTCATCACAAATATTTCTGCTGAGTACTGTAAATGGAAAGTCCAAAATTGCTAGAAAAGACCTCCCTAATCAAACATTTTACAGAGTATACAGCTGCAACTCATGAATCCTACAATACAACCTTACAAAACTTCGTTTTTCCATTTGTCTGGATGCTTGTATTGTATTGAAAAATCTTAGGATAGAACAGTTTTAATAAACAAGCTAATAATGCCCTTAAAGAGGTGATGCATGGGAAATTGTTGTCTGCTTTGCTGTCTTGTCATACCTTGGAGTTGGGATTGGTAACTACTCTTTCAGAGGGAGAAGTATCTCTAGTCATTGCTGAGCAAGGAACAGGAACATTCAGTCTCGAGGGATGTGCCAAACATTTCTGATGCAGTTTAGAAATATACATGTACACATCAGTGCTGCCTGGCCCAGATGGAGTCATGTGTCATGAATCATTGAGGACGTTTGATTCATGGTCCTGGCGTTTTCCCTACAGGTCTCTTGCATGCTGGGATATCTCCAACCAGCGCTAATCAGTGGGGATGACATTTTCTCCCCACTAACACGGGATTGACAGCTTTCCAGCAGGCAGAAGAGCTCAGAAAAAGGAAGTCCTCTTAACTTTTTCTTGGCTCTGTATGATTAATAATGGTGGGAATTAGGCACCTTTAAAATGGCTCCAATACTCATGTCTTAATGATCATCCACACTCATGAGAGCAGAACATTCTATTTACTGCCAGTTAACCTAAATCCCTCGTAAGATAAATTAAAGGATAATATATTTATATAAGCCAAATATAGACAGCAAAGTCAGAAGATGTATAAGCAAGCCAAAAGAACTAACAGCTAATCTTCATATCTATCCACCTTTACTTAAGCTCATCTTCAGCTAGCAAGCAATCGGAATACTTTGGTGCTTTATAGCTGGAATCTAGTTCTTGGATGAAGCCCACTACTTTGGATTTAAATGTCATTGAAAAAAACCCCTATATTTATGGGTTACATGCATGTGGTAAGTGGCCAAACTTGTCATGGAATTCTGTTCAGATTCAAGCAATCTGTCTCTTTTCCTTGATGTTTTCCTGTAATTCATCACTTTCTTAGGAATCAGTTTAAATATTCTCATACAGGACACATAATAGTTCACTTTACTGTAGAAATCCTGATGTATTTCAGATGATAGCTAGACAGTATTTTTCTTTCCAGATGACATACAGGCTGGTTCCTTCACTGGACTATAAACGAATCGTTATCCCATTGTGAGATAAGCATTCTTTCATCTGACTGATGATGCACAAACCTCAGTACGTAGCTTTTCACAAAGCCATACCCTTATACCAAAAGTACTACCAGGTACAGGCATGTAAGAGAGATCAAAAGTTGGGTACATTTCCAATTCTTGAGGCTCATCATGTCAATAACCAACACCTCTGGTGAGCCAGTGGATTTGAGATCAAGGGTTCTCAGGCCTTGAGAGGTCCAGTGATAAGTTATTTTCTGAACTGGCAGATGGAAAGGATTTACTAGACTGACCAACTTTTTAGGTGCTGTGTGCAACTAAAGAAACATTGTTACTAGTTACAGAAAAACTATGTTTCATGCTCTATTTATGAACACCCAGGATAAAAGTAGATTCTACACAATTTAAGGGAGTCATGGGGGAGGGAAGGAGTGCTTTTGTTGCTGCTGAGGAGTAGGGAATATACAAGGTGGTTTTGGATAAAAGGTGATTTTGTTGAATTATTTAGCAGTGATGCATGCTCTCCATCCAGCAGGAATAAACACTGAGTCTGTGCCCTGGTTTTCCAGTGTGTGGGAGCTAAGTACTGTAGTACTGTGGTATATGATCTGTTACAGAGGGTCTAGATCAAAGATCAGAATGAAATGTCACAGTGAAGACCCCTCACCACTATTTCGTAACACTCAATAATGTCACATGTGAGAATAAAAAGTGGTCTTTGAATTAGTACCTCTACTCTGTTCTTTATTACTCTGTGTAATTCCAGCTACACACAAGGGACTGAGTGTTAGTGGAACTATGCTAGTGAGAGAACAAAATGAAAAACAACACCTATGTACATGTATGTACTGTTTTCCATTTTCTTTGCATATGTACATAGGTAAATTGATTGGGAGTTACTTAAAAATTATGTACAGCATGGCATAATTTATAGAGGGGGAAAAATCTTACCAAAAATGTGGATTTTACTCATTAGTACTTATGACCTTTTCCTTTGCAATGGGAAAAACCCCAACATTTTTTACTTTCTCCTTTGCTCTTCTTCAGATCATAGCCTCTCTTAAATATTATGTATGAAAGCCCAACTCCACTGAGGTCTTTAGCAAATATCCCATTGACCTCACTGAAACCAAGATTTTCCCTGAATTTATAAAATGGTTAAGCACTACTAAACCACACATGCCATAATACACACCCAAAATGCCAGTGGTTTCTTTTCAGGGACTGGCAAAAATTCTGTTGCTAGATCACAGGGTATTAAACCAGTGTTTCTGTTGTCAGATATCCAGAACCATTGTTGCTATGCAGAGGAATGTTATTAAACAATCCACTCCCCAAACTGTTCTTAACGTCAAAAGGAGAATGTACCTTTTAACATGTTGCTTTGGATTTTAAATATGTTGGCTTATTTGCAGTGCTTTGGAATTTACCTTTTATAAATACATGAAATGCATCTGCACTTGCCCAAAAATGTCAGTATTGTCTTTTAACTTTGTTTCAAAATATTCCAATTTTGTGTACGAGCACTGAGTAGGATAATCAACCTCTGAAGATCTGTTATGAGCATCTCCAAAGTGTTTCTGATTTGTTTCAGAAGAACTTTGTCTAGGCATAGTAATGTAAGAATTCTTGGTTCTAAGGCTTTCAATATGAATAGTTAACTGATTCCGTATGAAACCTCCCTAGGAACTATAAGAATTTTGTATATATCACTGTATATTTGCATAAATGGTACTGTCTGTCACTTCTGAATTGGTGTAGATATAAAATGCTCAATGATAATCAAAGAGTCTGTATTTAATACCAACTTCAGTCTGTACTGATCTGCCCAAGAACTGAGCACCCTTGTAGTCATAGGCTGGAAGTGCCAAAGGAAACATGGAGCTGTCATAATGGGGCTGTTTCCAAACAGTTTGCTAGGACATGTGAAATAGACAGATGCACCAGAGCCGACACATTTAAGACTGTTAATGTGTTTCTTCTTGGGTATACATGGATTGCCCCAAATTACAGGCCTTCTTAAGAATATGTTCAAACCGGGTTGCTTTTCGTAAAGGGCTTTGCCAATACACTACACTGTTCATCTTGTGTCTCCACATTTAAATGGATCTGTATGTTCCATTCACTGAATTAAAGATTACTTCCTGCAGGGACTTAATATAGAAGGGAAGCTTCTTAAAGGTGTAGTTCTCCTTACAGTCAAAAGGTGGTAGCACAATTTCTATTCCAAGCAGTCCAGCAACACAGAGTAATAGCTATGAATCTATTGTTTGCACTTGTAGGAAGGGATAGGGCAAGAAGAGAAAGGTGGGGCTCCGTAGATGAGATCCCAGCAGCCAGTTGTTTGTCAGGCATTGGGTATAACCATGACCTTTCCTGGTAGTCAGTAATCCTGAATGTGACAAAGATGGCCAGGTTTAATTGACTCTAGTACAGCTATCAAGCCACCTGGTGCCAGAATGGACATATGTACTGAAGGGATTATTGAAAGGCTTAAGGGGTTGAGAGAGCATGAAATGAAAGTGGCCTTCTCATCATCTCTGATATTTTCATAAAGTCTCTAAAAGCAACAACTTCTGCAATTAAAGTAGCAAGTTTAATTAGAGCCAGCTATTGATTAGTTCAATGTTAATCTCAAAGTATTTTATACTGAGGAGCAGATAGTTCATAGCAACGAGATGGTGCTTATGTGGAAAATAGTACTAGAGTTTCCTTAATTTAAAAAGGAGAGAAGTTGCCACTAACTGCTTAAAATGGAGATTTAAGACAGGCTGTTCCATGACAAATGTGTGCTCTTACCAGTACATTTTATTTTCTAGGAATACAAAGCAAATAAGATGCTCATGCTGATTAAAGTGAACTTTTTTTTTTTTTTTTTTTCACTAATCAGCAATGGGATTTCAATCTCTTTTTGTCCATAATGAATCCTGTTAGAGCAGTTGTTTGCTTGGGCATACTGCTGATTGTAGCAGAATCTGGGAAACTAATTTTACAGGGAGGATACATGATGTTCTTCAGCAAAGTATGATCAGTAAGGATCTAAACTAGCACACAGATATTTAGATGCATATGGTGCTACATCTGAGCTGAGAAAACAGAAACATGTCTGCATGCAGCGTGTGCAAAGATTGTAATGGAAAATTGATATCCTTGAGTAATAGAGCGAGTGTACACTGTATACCCTGAATCTGCTTAGAAGTAAGACTAATACTTTGACACAAATGCTCAAATATACATACAAGTACTCTGCTTTTAGGTGTGTAGTATCTGTTTCAGGAATTCCAGTTCTGCCAATGCCTGTAAAAATTGTGCTTGGTGGTAACAGGTTAAGTTCAAGCATCAGTATTAGGCACTGTATGGGGTCAGTGAAGAGCCTTCAGGCTCAACTTAGAAGTAGCCAAAAGAAAACAGTGAGTACGGGAGTTTGTCAAAATTTTCTTGCTTTCAGGAATGAAGGTATGGTTGAAAGTCACACATTATCACATACCTTATGGATGTCATCCACTGCAGCAGGAGAAGGCAAAACAGGTAGTGGTATTTTTCAATTCTCTGGCTCCAGATTGATGGATACAATGCCAGAAAAAAGCTTGGCAGATCAAGGCAGAATCCCATCTCTGGAGTGGATTTGAGAGCATTATGCTGCAAAACAAAGTGTTTGTTTTCTGTTCCCTGAGTTCAAGCTCAGTCTGGGAACAAGAGGAAGTTTGTGACTTTTAAGAGTTGAAATTTTAATTTCAGGCTAGTTGGGGTTATCTGAGATGTGTCTAAATAATTCTCTCAATTCTCTGTATTATCTCTAGAAAATTATTTTAGAAGCAGACTGACATTTTTGGTTCCCTACCACCATTTCTAGAGCCCCTTCACCTCTAGAAATCAAGGAACTATCTTTGCATGGAGAATGACTTCTGCAAAACCTGAAAGATAAAAGATACTGCTAACGTACATCATTGCAGCTCTTTCCTCCCTCTTGCAATGATCTTCGTCTTAATTCACAGTGGTTTGTGAAGCATTCTAGTTATGTCTAGGAATTTATTTTTTAGGCATGGCATAGTGTGTGGTTCCTAAATTATAAGTAATCTGCTGAAATAGCTGATTTGGACTGGACTGCTAGAAAAGATTGCTGATGAGTGTTTTGAATGAGTGCTTTTATAATTTCCATTACCCTTGGAACCCCAACATACCCAGAAAGTTGCTCAATTCTTTCTAAATTGGAGGTAAAGCCATTAAAAAGTGACTAGCTGAATGCGTCAGTTGCATTGGAATACAATTGTCTTGGTAGATAATTTTGGTTTGTGTGTTTTGTTTCCTTGTATTTAACAATTATAAAGACATTCAGAATAAACAGTGCTACAGGAAGTTCCCTCTGGATGTCCCTGGAGCCTGGAGACATCCATTTCAGTTCAGAACTTCCCAGGCACAAATGGGGGCAGAGCAAGTGACAAGCTGTCTCCATGCTGAGTTGATGAAGCAGGAGACCTAAAGGTAATTATTTCTTGTTCTTTTTTGGGCTCCTTGATCTGAAAGGGATAAGTGGAGAAGTTGTGAATGCTGGTTGTGGTGATGGTGTCAAAGTAGTAAAATGCAGGGAGGATGGAGACAGTGGACAAGGCAAGGGCTAAAATGTGCTACTAGCTGTTTGTTTGTTTTCCTAACAAACCATGTCTGACTTCTCTTTTACAGGTCCACCTTCCCCTGTGTATAGCAGCACCTCAGTTTCACCTGCTGTCTCTTACTATGTCCTGCAGTAACTGTAAGCAAGCCAATTTCATTTAATAATAAAAGCAGGATAGACCACTTCAAACAGGACAGTGCATGTGCTGTGTTCAAGAGGTTTTTGCTAGATATAATAACATTAAAACTTGTCCAGATGTGGTTGAAATCACTAATGGCTGTTAAAGGCAGAACCTGCAGCACTGAAAAACAGGTTCCATGTGCTAAACCCCTGAGACAGCTAAGAAACCATGCTATGCCTCTTGGTTGTATGGCTCTCTGGCCATGAGATACATTCAACAGCACTTTTTGTCTCTTTCAAAGTTATGTCAGTAGATACAATCCAGATCATAGCAGAGAAACATGGAAATTCATATAATTTTCTGCCTGAATTAGAAACCCTCTGTTCTGTGGGAGCTTGCAGAATTGCTTTGGCTTTTTGATTGTAGTGCTAGTGATTAGGTATCTGAATTTCCTGCATTTTTGGATAAAGTAGTGAGGCACAATTGAGGTTATTATCTTTCATTTCAATAGGAGAGGCCAACTGTATGAGTTTCAGTAAGGCAAACTGCTGAGTCTGCACTTCAATCACAGCAACCTGAGGCAGTGCTACAGATTATGGGCAGAGTGGCTGGAAACTGCCTGATGGTGAATGACCTGGAGATGCTGGTCTGCAGTCAGATGTGTTCCCAAGTGGCTAATAAGTTCAGTGACTTCCTGGCCTGTATCAGCAATAGTGTGGCCGGCAGGACCCTGGCAGTGATTGTACCCCTGTGCTCGGCACCGGTGAGGCCACACCTAGAATGCTGTGTTGAGTTCTGGGCCTCTCACTACAAGAAAGACATTGTGGTGCTGGAGTGTGTCCAGAGAAGGGCAATGAGGTTGATGAAGGGTCTGGAGCACAAGTCCTGTGAGGAGCAGCTGAGGGTGTTTAGCCTGGAGAATAGGAGACTTCGGGGGGAACCTTAGGGGGGAACCTTATCACCCTCTACAACTNTCAGCAATAGTGTGGCCGGCAGGACCCTGGCAGTGATTGTACCCCTGTGCTCGGCACCGGTGAGGCCACACCTAGAATGCTGTGTTGAGTTCTGGGCCTCTCACTACAAGAAAGACATTGTGGTGCTGGAGTGTGTCCAGAGAAGGGCAATGAGGTTGATGAAGGGTCTGGAGCACAAGTCCTGTGAGGAGCAGCTGAGGGTGTTTAGCCTGGAGAATAGGAGACTTCGGGGGGAACCTTAGGGGGGAACCTTATCACCCTCTACAACTGCCTGAAAGGAGATTGTAGTGAGGGGATGTTGGTCTTTTCTCTCAGGCAACCAGGGACAGGAAAAGAGGGAACAGCCTCAAGATTTGCCATAAGAGGTTAGGTTGGGTATTGGAAAATATTTCTTCACTGAAAGTGTTTAAGCATTGGAACAGGCTCCCCAGTGAAGTGGTGGAGTCACTGTGTCTAGAAATACATAGAAACCAGATAGACTTAGTACTATGGTTTAGTGGGCATGGTGGTATATAGTCAAAGGTTGAACTTAAGATTTGGAGACTTTTTCCAGCCTTTATGAATCTATGATTTCTATACTGCTAGAATTCTTTAATTTCAGATGCGCAGTGACAAATTTCACTCTTCTGTGTATCATTATCTTAATGCAGCTTCCTGTGGTATAGCTGTATAGAACCAGTGAAGCTTCTTTCTACTCTATGTACTCTGGACCTACAAAGAAAGATTGAAGTATAACATCCTCATTTTGATGTCAGTGGTAACTTTTCAAGTAGGACCAATTTATTTGATCTGGTGATGTAAAAGAAAATCTGAAAATGTTTGGAGTATTATGGATTGAAAAGGGAAATGCAGTCATGCAATCTTCAACATTAGAAACTTCCAAACCCACCATCCTGGTATAGCAAGAAAAATCATCAAGTTACTAGAGGATAGTAGAACTAGGAAACCATTTTAGATTCAAGGCAACCTTGCCATAACCACAGATAACTCAGAGACATCTTGACAGTCTGATATATTAATGTTTGATCCAGTAAATGAGGGACCATTCTCAAGTATTTCTTAAAAAAAATAAAAATCTTAGATTTTGAGAGCTATGGACTTTGCATAGGAAAAAAGGCAAGATATCCTGACTAGGACAGGCTGTTAAATTCCTCTGTTGGCCTTTTGCAGGCCTTTTGGTTCTTTTTCTACGTTGCTCAGCTGACTTTGCAGTAGACAGGCTTTTATTTAGCTAGTCACAAGGTTTATTTGAGGTGAAACACCTTGTTCAGAGGTGGTGCTTTATATCTTACACTGTCATAATATGTAATTTCACAGAATAGTCTGTGTTCCACTCTCCAGGCAGTTGAACATTGTCTCTGCTTCTCACCCTAGGGAGTGACTAGTTCACTGGCCATGTCATGCAATCATATCACAAAAACCTTGGGGACTGTCAATGTTTAATCTGCACTTAATGAAGTCTGCCAGATCAGCTTACACTATTTGTCACTATTTTCTGGCCTGGCTGCCAGAGCCTTGGCAATGATTTGTGCTTCTAAAACAAGGAAAAAAATAGGCAGGCCTGCAGTTGTAAGTGTTAACTAAAATTGAAGTCCATGAGAAACCCAGGCAGAAATCCACCTTTGATCTGTTTCCTGTGTGTTCTAGGCTAGATGAAATCAGTTTAGTTTTAATCCCCATAATGACTATTCCTTGGCTGAACTCAGGCAAGATCCATGCAGGGACTGAAGCCAGATGTAGGGGCCTGCCTACTCTCTGGGGTAGACTAGAGTTCAGGAACCCTCACTCTGGAAAAGTCACAATGGAGTGCAGGCTTGTACACAGCACAAAGGCTTGTTAGTGGCTATGCACAGAGCCAGATAGTGTGTTTGTGTGCTGAACTCCCTGGCATTTCTGTTTGATGAGTCACTATGCAGATCCCTGCCAGCTCAGGTGGCCCTGCACCCACATTTATAGACATGGCCTTAAGTACCTAATGGCCGCCTTAAATACTTCAGGCAGTAATGTGAGCCTTCAAAACCTGCCAGGTAACCCAAGTGTCTGGAGGTGCTAAGCAGCAGCAAAGGCTGAGCAGCTGGGCATCTCCCTCATGCTCAGGCACAGAAGACACTGTGCCTGTCCTCTCTGAAGCAGTTAGTCTGGCAGAGCTCAGAAAGCACCTGTTGAACCCCAGCAAAACAGCTCCTGCCATCGTGGGCACAGAAACCCCATTCTACGCCTAATGAACAGCCAATTACTGAGGCAGAGATTGGACTTTCAAGGTTAGCGCCTTAAACAACAACCTAACTACAGACTATGAAGTGGTCTTTGTTCCCTCTTGCATTCCCGTTGTTATTTGCTAATAGCAAGACAGGGCTTCAGGAGGATTCCAAAGTTACAATAACCTAAAAAGATACAATTAAATAAGGGAATGCTGATTAAGCTTTTATCTGGCTGCTAGGAGATTTGAGCCCAAATCTGTCATCTCTTGAGTACTGTAATTGGATCTCATCTCTTCCCTAGTCAGCTTTTTTAAAGAAAAGGAACTTAAGAGAATGAAAATGTATGAATCCCAGTTGGAGATGAGCATTTTCTTGCAGTCCAGATGAGGATACCAAGTTCATGGAGAGAATTTAAGATCTTACCATTCACAGTAGCTAAGTTAGACAGCTCTGTGCTATTGTGCTGGCTTTTGTGGGTGTCATTCCTGTGGGTTGCTTAAGCACAAAAATCTTGGCAGGAGGATCTGCAGACTGCAAGGCACCTTGTGGTTAGGAGCTGACACCCTGCCTGTCCCTCTTTGTGAATCTGTCTCTTCCTTTATTTACTGCTAAGATTTCTTTTCGTCATCCAAAGCATGTCAATTCAAGTAGATGGGAAGTAGGACTTTTTCACTATAATAGGACCATGAGAGAAAAGAGACTGCAGTATCAAAAGCAATGCAAATCTGATGAGCAGTCAGTGGCCTAGAAATATAAGTAACCTGTCTGTGTGAAAGTCTGGCATGGAGTTAACTGAGGTGGTGTGACAACAAGAGATTTCCTTTGGATTAAGTGACATAATATTGTACAAAAAGTTTCCATTGACACTACTATCTCTGACCAAAGTTGTACGTAATATTATGTTGTTAATATATTTTTTTCATAGACCTGCTGTAATGGCGTGGGAAAAGATGTGGAAAGCATAAATAATGATGGAATGGGTGAAAGACGTATTAAATAACCACTGAAAGTCTGCCTTTCTCAGCTGTATGGTAGACTGTAGGGTTGCTATCATTTTCCATGAGGTGTGCCAAACAATGTGCAGATCATAACAGCTCAATTACATTTTTTTCTGAATCTATTAGCTGAGAGGCCATTTTTGCAGATCTTGGGCTGTCAAGAGAAGCTTGGACTCCTAGAGTGAACAAACTCCCTGCTGGACAGAAACTGACAGCAAGTTCACAGGTTACAGCTGCATTTTTGTTTGCCTGAGTCCTGCTATGAATGCAGATCTTTCTTTTGTTAGACTAACTGCCTTCTCAGCAGTATCTCAGCCAGGTCCCTTACAGCATGATGGCAGTTTGAGGTAAGAGGTGCAAGTGCTGTGTGTTAACTTACTGGAAGCACACTGGCACTAGTGAAATGTCCACTCCTGAGCTGTGTGCTCAAACACCCTGTCCTTTACCTGAGGAAGCCACAAGAGTCCAGAGTTGGATACGCATGGACTATCTACGTAGATAAAGGAGAGGGATCCAAGTTCATGCTGCTTCCACACCGAGCTGACTAGATGTTACTTAGCTCAGTCCAGAAGTCATGTAACCGTGTTGGCTTTCACTATGCTATGCTTTTCTGTGTTGGGAGACTTGGCACAGATACGAATAGTTGAGCTTTCTCATTCTGTCAGATATTTGCTACTTTAAAAAAAAATAAGCTATTAGGTTCATTGCTTTACCTTGTTGTAATATTCATTTCTCAATTTGTCCCTGTTGCTGTCTTTGTGCAATGTACTCTTTGAAGTTCAAGGTTTTACATAGCAAAATGTCAGAACTACATGAGTTTAAGTGACAGCTTAGCTCTTTCTAATCTGCTTAAGGAATCTTTTAATATTATTGCTTTTCTTTTTGAATATATTGACTTTCCTTGGGACAGTTAATATATGTTCCACTAGGCATTGTCTAATTATTCTTTTATTTTGTATATAAGATTAATTCAGAAATGGATGTAGATGTTTTGTTGAAAATGTTTTCCATTAAAAAGAAATTAAAAAGGAAAAGATTGATTATAATGGTTTGTGGTTGTATGTCCTGTGGATAGAACAGGAGAGCCCTGGGGTTTAAAAGTCAAATGCCAGAGAGGTCTGACTGCTGTGTAATGTTTGTCTAGGAATGTGGTACTTGATAAATCATAGAATTTTCAGTCATGTAAGTTTTAGACTGTATCCTGCTGATGCTGGCCTTCCTCAAACCCAGCTGAAGTTAACACCATGTATCAATTCTCCTTCATTTTTCTGTGTAAAAGAGAGAGAATGTTTGATGCTTTCACATCTTCATACAACCCTTGAGTTTCACAGACAAAAAGCAATGTTTGTGTGCACAGCCTCTGATCTCTGATTAAATGCTGCTCTGGGTGATTGTCAGAGTAAATCTCCTGTATAGGTCAGTTTGGATATTCAATGCAATTTATCTCCATAAATGTTCTTTAATTTAGAAGTCCAGGGACTTTTGCCCATTGCAGTGAAACCTCTTTGGGGGATTTTGTATTAGAATATGTCCGATTACTTGTGGCACCAGCAAGTTTTTTTTGTGAAACCCTGGTCTTGAACACCTGTTTGGAGAAACCACATCCCAGACAATACTTTGCCTTCAGGCAGCATGAATCTCTTTTGTTAAAGTGTGTCCACCACTCAAGAAAGATAGAAAAATGCTTTAGTCTTTGAAGCAATGCTTCATGCCTGCTTTGTCCCACCTGGAGAGCCCCCTTTGCATTGCAGGATGTAGGAGGACCTTGCTTACGTTTTGGGGAAATGTTCTGTAGGCCGAGTACTCTTTCTTGTTCATGTTCTGAATAGGAAGAGAGAAGAAAATCAGTTTTCTGTGTATATTAATGTGGTTCATGCTAAGAACAGTTGCTAGGTTGGCAGGTCAGGAGAGAGATCAATCCACTGAGTCACAGTACAGATATTTCAGAGGTAGGATTTTAGCGAAGATTCCACGACAGTACTGTTCAAACTGAAATCACCAATTTTGTGTTGAGTTAAACAGGTAGCTTTGCCTTTTTAACTATTTTACTTTTGATTTGTATAACCAGGATAAGGGTTATCTGCAAGGGTGGCTGCAGATAGGGGAGGAATGGGAGACATCTACTTACCTGTTTTGCTGGGGTCACAAAACATTTGTAATGTGACTACTCCTGCATGTCATTCCCAACCAGGTAGGTCTTCAGCTGCTGACTTAGAAGGCTCATCCTGCCCAGCCCCATTGCTGGGGCCCTAACATCCGCCTGTCCCTGATGCCATCTGACAGACCTGCCCTGCTCTCCCCACCAGGGATGTGTATCTCTGAGCTGAGAGGGAAGTCATATAAACAGCAGTGTGTCTTCTCTATTTCTGCTCTACTGCATGCCATGCTCACTGACTCACACAGCTCCTTTCAGGCACTTCCTGGAGTTTTGACGTAGCATGATTTCATAGTGTAGGGTAAGTGACTTTGAAGCTGATATTTCAGTTTTGAATGGGGTGGATGTCAGCAGTATTTGGGCTTACATTATTAAATGAGGTCCTGGTTGTTGGAAGAATAAACATATGGAGAAAATTTCGACTCTGCAAGATGCAATATTGATTGCTGCAGTGAGCCATGATGTGAAGTATATGCTTCCCACAAGTGCTAAATAATAGACCTCGTTTACTGGCATTTACAAATTATTTTGTCTTTGTGACTCATGCAATGACATGCCCCCTATACTCTCATTTAATTTGTAACACCGCTTGGATTTTTTATCCTACATTTCTCATGCAATTTTTAAATAACTATATTTCCTGCCCCCCAGACAAATCAGCTCTAATTTTATAATGAGAATTTCAGGGTTAGATTATTTTTAAAAAGAATCTAGGCCATATACATTATGTAAGGTTACCATAGTAACAGTTTCTCCTAGGGGAAAGCCGACTGTCCGTAGTTTCCACAGAAACCACTCCCTGCTGAGAAGGTGCCTCCAAGGGAAGTGAAAGGAATATAAATGAGAGAGAGAAAGAGACGCGCACAGATGTCATATGACCTCTGCGGCATCCCTGCACTGTTGCAGATTCAACCGAGCATTTCTGGGTTTGTTTTCAGTTTGTTGTTTTCGACTGCATGAGTGGCACCTTCTCTTGTCATGTAAAGTCTGGCTGCCCTTCCCTCGCGTGGAACTAGTTTTACAGCTGGAGGTACGGCGATGCTCCACCTTGGCAGTGAACTGACCACAGCAGATACTAAAGTCCAGTGCTCTAGGAACCACTGTGCGTGGGAGAATTTAAATGGTAAAAGAGAATTTCCCCTCTTTTTTATTAACTTTTTTTTTACCTGAAAGAAGTCAGCAAAGACAAACAGGTATGGAAATGCTTCCTTCCAGAGAGAACCAGGAGAGAAGGGAAGCTCAACTAATTTATCAGTGAATGGTTTTGTTCTTTTGGGGTACAAGCATACACTGCTAGGAAAAATGTATTCTTAAAGGGAAAAAAACAACTCTCAAGTCCTAGGACTTGTTAACTGAGAGGGAAGAAAAAAAGGCAAAATGTCTTTAATGTACTTTAATATCACTGAGGCAAGTATGGATTAACATTTCTGAAATCCTTTTGCACTTATTTTTTTCATGAACAGCATTGATTTATTTTATTTTTTTTCAAGGGCAATAAAACTGTGATATTCATTCAAGGCTTAGTGCAGCCATAACTACAGATTAACACGCTGGCTACTTCATCCTGTCATCTCTCTGCTGCTTTCTGGGGAAAGCAGGCTGACATGGTTATTAAATCTGGCAGCTGTGTTGTATGCACATGGGAAGCAAGTAGAGCACAGCATATAGAAAACGAGTAGCTTTCAGATAGCAGCCTTCATTTCACTGCTGCAAGACTTGAAAGGCAGCCTAAAAAGCTCTTTCTCTTCTTTGTAATCACCAGTCGCTGGATCAGTGCGCAAATATCACAAATACAGTTGCAAATGTAAGTATTCCTTGCCTGTGTGGTGCTTTCAGATTGCTAATTAAGGTTTCTACCTTAGTCTTCTGCTTGGAAAAGCAGCTGAAAACATCTTGACAGGGAAAGCTTCTCTGCAGTACTGTTCTGGCTTTCAGTGGAAGAGCTGCTGAGGGAAAGGGACGCATGAAAGCTTTCCAAAACAAGTAGTTTGCAGTTGTGTTTGTTGATTTTGGGGATGTCTGCTTGCCATTTTGTCTGTGAGGGGAGAAGTCCAGCAAATGCAAGAGGTACTTATAGTGAGATGTTTCTGCTTAGATTAGATAATATTAGATATACAGCAAGAAAGATACTTCAGCAGTAATAGACAGTTTGTGAGCACATAGAAGAAAATTTTTCCATGGTATTTTTCACCTGGAATCTTTTTTTAAAAAATCCATAAATGCAGACCCGGACTTCTCATTAAGAAACTCAACAGTATCTTATTATCAGAAGCACAAACAAATAGTCATCATAAGGGGCACCAGTAAGTCTGCATCTGACCTGATAAGAACAATGAACATAGCACGGTGAGCAATGCATGTTTTTCACCCATCTCCCTCTGTCTGTACATGAAACGATCTTTATCTGCTACAGTGGCATCAAGACAGGATAGTAAGGTGGCTGGGAAGCAGTGATGCTGAAGGTTTCTCAGTGTTGTGGTGATATTGTAAGGGAGAAAATTGATACTTGTCAGTGTGTTTTTGGTCTCATAGCACTGAAGAAGCAGTATGTTGGTTTTTATTCTCCTTTCTAATTCAAAGCTTCTGTATTGCTCTTGTCCTATCCATTTCATGGCTGATGAATTCTTACTGTGCTGTGAATGAAATCTGCTTCTCGAAAACAGCCTGTGGTCAGTACCAAGTATAAATGTCAGATAATTGCACAAGAAATGCAGGCTGCAGCCAGTTTGTTTCTGTTGCTGTGTCATGTTTCTTGCTTACAGGTTTTGTTATTTCTTTGGGACCACTGGTATTGTCAGCTTTTTGTGAGCCATGTGAAAATATAATTTTCACAGTTAACAGGTGACTGCCATTAAGTGAGGAGGGAGACAATATTTGTGTTTGCTGCAGTAGAGGACTAAACATTTTCATGGTATAAGCCCCTTGATAATGCTGCTGTAACACAGGTATTTGATGACTGTTGTGTTTATAAGCTGCTTTTGAAATACATCAACCTCATCTTACAGATCTATATGTATAAATGCCTGTCTTCACTGTAGCAAGTAAAAGCTGATTTTGAAGCTTCCCTTTCCTTCCTCTTGTCTCCTTTTCCCCCTCATAGACATAAATTCATAGCTTCCCTGAAACTTAGCTGTGAAAATGGTCATTTTTGATGACAGCTGTGAAGCTAAGCTTTCCCAGCCTGAGTGGCAGCCAGCCAGCTGCTGAGACAAGTGGTGACCTTTCAGGACAATGCTTCTCACAAAAATGTCAAAATATTAAAATGGCAGACATCAAATGCCATGTGCGTGGGGAAGGGTAGTCATCTGGCAGGCTTTCAGCTGAAGGCAGTTAATCCACTGCTTGTTTGGATTATACATTGAAAGCCCCTGTCTAAGTCTCTAAAATATAGAGAAATTATTCATGTGTGTCCTGAATAATTTCAGAAGTTCTTCTGGGAAGATTTGGGACATGGATGGAAAATTTCAGATGAGTTTTATTTAAAATCTACTCAGACATCTTCTTGACAAAGTTTTCAAAAAAAAAAAAAAAGCTTGGGCCTTTAATTTTGCTCTTTACATCATATACTAGTTTTCCTCCCAAATCTCTTATCCAGAATGTAAATAGATCCTGATGATACTTAAGCAAAGTTCATTGATGTGCACAGGATGCTGAAATTCTGATTGCATGTGCACTGACTTTTTAGGCATATGCTCACTGTAGTTCTTGGTGCTGCAGCCCTGAGCTGAAGTCTCATTTGCTATTACATGCATCGATGCTTTGTAACTTTCTCTGAAGGCACTGAGGCGTGAGCACTCCCGTGCTTGCTGGTGTGTCAGATTCTCAGATACCTTTACCTCTGGTAACAGATCAGTGACACTGATAGGCTGTCTCGTTGGTTTCAGCCCTCCTGCATAAATATTTCTGGGAGGTGTGAAACTGCCTGATGCTTTACCTTGGCCTGTAGTAAAGCCAGGCAGAGTGCATGGCTGATCAGGCAACAAACCTGTTCACCTTGTGGTTGACCTCTCATGGGGAGTAGGAAGGGGTACATCAGTAATGGCACCAGACCGATCTCGTCTGGCCGGTTTGCAACTGGCCACAGTTCAAGAGAATTTTCAATGTTCTCCTTGCAAAGCACAGGGTGAGCTGCCAACATGGATAACCCCTGCAAAGCATTAAATATTTAGATTTAATAGTGCCAAATCCATTGTTACTTACCAAGATGCCTTACCAAGTTGCTGAAAAGGAAAATAGGGATTTCCCACTATTTCTTTCCTTTTTTCCTTTCTTTTCAAGGAAGGACGACTTCTGTGTCAGTCCACGTTTTTTCTCTTACTCCAAACAAACAGCTTTTTCTAATTGTGTTTTAGTGTTCTTCCCAGATCCATGTTGGTCTTTTCTTTCCAAGTAGTATTCTGTGATCACTCCTTCTTTCTCCTAATTCCCTACAATAAGAATTCTGAGGCAAATGAACTAGGTGAGGACAAATTCCCATAAACATCTTGCACTAATTAATCCCTCCTCCTTACCCTTATTATATTAATAAGTTTAATACAATTTAAATATAATAAATTTAAATTATAAATTAATCCCTTTCTCCTTTCCCTTGTTTTCAAATTTTAATCTGCTTTCACAAAAACATTTCTGCTATTTGAGAATTACCAAGATTTAAAAATCTGTTTGGAAGAATAACATTATGCGTATCCAGTTGAGGAATAGAAAGGTAACAGAGGCATCAATTAATGTAAATTAACATAGCTCAGATACCTAGGCTGAGTTTTGGATTTTGATTTTCAAATTACATACCGCATGCAGGCCCAATCTATTTAATAATCTGATAATGTTAAAGAAAAAAATAAATAGGGATGCTGCTGTTTTCTGTGAGCTTTGCTTGAAGAAAAAATCGGAGAAAAATAACTGCAGCAGCAGTAATTTCTTTTAAATCAAATTATACAGGACTTGCTTCCTAAGAACTATGCAGTGTCAGATTGATTCAGTTCATTAAACATCCATCAGTATACCTCATATGAAATTCTGACTTCCACCAATGGCATTATCATTTATTCTGCATTTATATTATTATTAGTCTTTGCTATTTCTGTAGCATCTAGGAATACCTTTTTTTTTGTTACTGAGCTAGTTATTATACAGAAACAGAAGGTAATCCTTGTCCCCAGACTGCTTACAAGCTCTCTTGCAAATAAATCAAAACCTTCTTTGCACTCACTTATTACCTTTCCTGTTTGGCTCTTTATCTGAATTCGCAACACAGATGTCAGTACTGTGTTATCCGAATCGGTCTTTGAGATACCAGATTTTGCTTAGACGTGGGCTTGAAATTGCATGTAATTAAAATTAGGGCATGGCATACACTCACTGTGACCTTATTTTAAAGCTGTCTTACTGGTTCACTTGAAGTATCTCCCTTAGGCTGTTAGTGTTAAGTTAATGAAGTATATTAATTGAAATTAACTCAACTGACCAAAACATGACTATAGTTACAAAATATTTCTGGACCACCAACAGAGATTTCCCTTAAAATCATTAAGACACTATTGCCAATTACTAAGTTAGTAAGAATCATGATAAACTTAATTACTAAGGTAATAATATTCATTATTAAGTTTAATGAAGTATGTCTACTTTTTTTTTATTATTTACAGAATCTAAATTTCAATGTTGATTATTGACATGAAATAGCAGCAGTATGACACATGACCATCACACACTAACTGACTCATGGATGATGTACTGTGATTTGGGGTGGACAGAAATGAAGTATGTCTACTTGAGATGAGAGTCTCACAGATGAGAATCTTCGTCTGCATTTTCTATAAGGCAAATTTTTCCCATCACTCTGCTCCTTATCCATCTTAGTAGATTTCAGGAGCAGTCACATATCTGTTAACATTACTTTTTCTGCTACCTTCTGTATGAAAGGTATGGTGTTAGGTACACAGTAGTTTTTATACTCATAAACTAGGACTAAACTGCCATCTGAAATCAGTCAGGACAACTCTCTAGTTCACAAAGCCCCATTATAATACACTATTCCATGCTGAAGGTATTTCATGTGTTCAGTTTGTACACTCTTCAGATCATTTTTCACAAAGCAAGGCTGTAGCATGTGAATACACGCTATAACTTAATGAGCAATGTAAGTTAATACATTAATGTTAGTTAATATATCTGAGCCAAAAGGCATATTTAGTCTTTCTGGAAATGTATACCTCACAAACCACTGTGATTTCTAAGAGCCATTTTTATTTTGAGGTGATAAGCCTAGTTGTATATGCAGGAATAAAAAATCTGAAGGATTCCAGAGGGCCAAATCGCAGTTGAAAAGATACTGTACCTTGAATTTCCTAGGACTTTTAAATTTCACTTTGAAACTATGATTTGTGCTATCTCTTTTTGCATTGACACTGCAATTTGTATCACTTTCGTGATATATTAAAAACAAAATTTAAATTTATGCTAGCAGTGTGATTATTGCCCCTTCCATAAAGCAGTTGAAAGGATCTACAGAAATGCAAGCTAACAAACATGAAGGGATCTTGTACTCAACTGACTTTTTTTTTTTTTTTTCCATATGGGGAACGATGAATAAAAGTCTGAAAGATTATTTGCAAGCATGCAATTAATCATAAATCCAGCTTGATCTGGATGGATAAAACAGTAATATATCAATCTGGTTAGCTAGTACTTTGAAAGGATTTTGCAAAACTCTTTAGGTCAGGAATATTAAGATGGGTACCTCTTTTCTTATGAGAGAATAATGTGATTCCCAAAGGGATAAGCTAGAAGGTCAAAGTCAAAACAGTTTATCTCCAGGAATGGTATGGATTACTGTTAAGAACATTCTGAAATCCTGTCCCATCTTTCATTTATTTCAAAGCATTGCTAAAAGTAATGACCTAATTTTAAAGACAGTAAATCAGAAATAATCAAATCACTAAAGCTTGTTTGTCTTTTAGAAACATGGATTGTCTTAATTTAAAGGCTTTAGTACTTTTGAGTCTCCGTTGTCTCTCTAGGGGAGCAAGTGAAAAAAAGTTAAATACTTTTCTATTCTGTTTCCCCCCCGCCCTACCACTCTTCAATTCAGTGGGAATTCACTCACACAAGGGCCGTTTTTAAGAAATTAGAGAGTTTGCAGACTGATATTGAGCTTCCTCTGTTGAATACCTTGTAATGAACCAGCTTCTGTTCTTATTCAAAAATAGGTTTACTGAAATAAGTGATTTTGGCAGAATGCAGAGGAATAGATTCTGCTGGATGTCATGGCTAGGTTTTTGAAAGAGGAAGATGACATCAACTCCATTGTCAGTAGGGCAACACTCAGAATGCCATACCTGAAACCCATAGGTTCCCATAGCTTTGTTACAGTATGTCTGGCCCTCAGATTTTAAATTAGTCAGTAGTAATTGCTATGTAAAAATCAAGGTAATTGCTATGTAAAAGTAAAGCAACGAGGCTGAAAATTGGTTAAAGAATTAGATAACTAACACCGAAATTATTTTAGTATGTTTGGAGTTCCCAGGACAATATACTTACTAACCTTGGACCAAGACATAGCCATCCTAAAAGTGAGTGCAACTCATACTGCATATTCTCATGGCAAAATTTTACCCCAAATGGGCTTCCAACCATCAGTGTCTCCCTTCTAGGTGGAATGGCCAAAGTACTCTTTTTCTCTATAAAATTAATAGTGTATGCTTTAAAATGAGAAATAGAGAATTTGTTCAGCTTTTCTTTTGTTTTTAAGAACATGTTGAGAGTTAACATAGTGAAGCATGTAACATAGATGCCGTTGTATAATGCTTATAAAGAATAACATACTATGACATCAGAGGTCTTCTAGGAATCAATAATTATTGATGAGAAAAGAAGTCATTATTTTCACTGTAATTATTAGGAGACATGTGATGTTCTGACCTTGATTGTTCATGCACTGAAATAATAATTGCAGTTAATCCCTTCCTTTACATAAATGTTCATAGGTTGTTCAGCATCAGAGAGTATGTGTAGGGGAAGACCACCATGTAAAACACTTCTGTTTCTTGGGAAGTATGAGTTTGTCCTTTTGTGGCAAAAAAAGCCCTCACCACTGGCTTACAGTAATGATTTTTAAAATGGTTCTGTCCTTAAAATGTTTTCTGAAAGGTTTTTCTTTGCTTTATTCTTGAAGATGCGAGTGCAGATAGACACATCTGAGTGCAAGTGCTATGGAGAGCAGAAAGAAAAAAGGTCTTTTTAATGTTCCTTGCTCCTCAGCCAGCTAACCCTAGGAGAAATCAGAGCTGATGTTGGGAAAACATAACTGAGATCCTTGAGCAGCAGAAACCCCACACTACTCTGACCCTATTGTCTGGAGAGCATTTTTCTGTAAATATTCTCACCCTCTGTTTGTCACTGAGGAAAGTTTGAGTGTTGTCTGAGCAACAAGTGGTATAACATTACTATGTCATCTGTGCTTCTGGTGAACTATCTAAATAAAGGTGTTAGTAAAGTGTCTTTATAAAGAGATCTCTTTAGCTGATTGCTTTTATCCAGTATAAAAGTAGATATAGGGGTGCCTATCACACTGACTGTGCAATTGTCTAGGTCAGTGGATGGCTGTCTCTTCACAGGACTATTTGTCAGTGGGTATGTATATATACCATAGTCCATAGCACTTTGTTTATATACTGATTCAGAACAGATGCTCAAATTGCACAGATTCCATGGAGGAGGAGTTGACAAAGAGTGCAGCTGGGGTGAGGATGGTACAAGAAACTCCATCCATCATTCTCCAAAAGGCACAATGAATGGCTTAATTGTTGCTGCTAACAATTGTTGGCCATTTTATTTGCTATAATCAAAGTATGATCCCACTAAGAGCCAGCTTGGAGGAATACAGTGACAGGGCAATCTCTTTGTTCTGTTCACTTGGCATCATTCACTGAATAGATTCCACTGGCTTTATCTGGACCAAGACCTTCCACTATTGCTCACCTGCAAAGCACATTTCTTGACCACAGTGAGGTCTTGATCTGGCTAACATAGCTGTAATGAGGAAGGAACAGTGAGGAAACTGTACAGTATGCAATAAAACCAGCAGTATTTCATACTGAGGAGTTTTTGTAAGAGAGTATGTCTTCTGAGAGAGCTGCCCATGGGAATACTTATCCTCATACCAGAATTTCCTTCAATGCCTTGTGAATTTAATCTATTGTCTTTCATTGAACTGGATTGGATGTGTGTGGTTTAATATCTTCCTCTGTTGCAATGTTTGTATTTAAGGGATGCTACACAAACAAGGAAAGGACAGAAAGCAGGCTGCCTATATCACAAAAAAATTCATCTCCTAAGTGTGTATGCATTGGGTCACAGTGAGATTAATGTACATATTCGTGTGATGTTTAAAAAGTCATTGTCTGGATTAAAGCCTCTCCCTATTGTTTAGTATCCAGGCTCCTACTGAAAGGCTGAGGATTTTCAGAGTTCTCAAATAAAGACACCTGAATTTTTGTCATGCAAAGCAATCTGATTTTTCTTAATCTTGTTCTCAGAAATAACTCAAGTACTTTGGCTGATTTTTTTTTTAATCAGGCAGATATCTAGCATGAAAAATTTCATGCTAGCCTGTAAAGGCTGTCAATCTCTTAAGAGCTGAAATAGAGTCACTTAATGGAGAAATATAAAATTACCATGCTTATACATTAATGTATTAACATGCACAATTGACGACAAAATCCTGCTTTGGGCAAACTTCATGACATTCTACCTCTGTGTAGCAAGGAAGTTCCTAAGTATAGCTGTAACAAGATTTCTTAGAAAAACACCCTGAATGGTAATTTATTCTGTTGAGGGTGGTATTAAATATCTCTGTGGGTCTTCCCCTTCTAAAAAGTGGTATTGGAACTTGCTGTAGATTCTGAAATTACTATGGATGAGGAAGGAAGCGAAAGGAAAAAAGACTGGGCCATCTACAGTTTCATTTTTGAAATGCTACAGAGAAAGTTTAACTTTTTCCCTCATTCAAAAGTTAAACAGATTTTTGACTCTGCAGAATATTTGCTTTTCAGAACACGTCACCTTTTATTCTGTATTGTGGACACCAATGTTCTTGAATCCTCTGGAATATCAAGGGGTTCTCATGTGTTTGGTTTTAGGTGTCATCTTATCTATGGATGCCAGTGGGATGAATTCAAGATAAGTTTCCTTTCTGGCTCACTTGTAGTTTTTGCTGCCTTTCACTTGACCTTAAAATGACCAGGAAATATAACTTTAAAATAAGTGCATTAATCTGAGCAATTGCTGAATTTTAGCAATGACATTGCAATAATCATTGCCTCCTTCTGTGAGGTCTCTCTCAGCTTGATCTTGAGTTGGAAAGCAACCAAGAGCAAACAACAATCCCTTCAATGCAAGATGCCTCCTTTAAATGTGCCACATTGCTGACCTTGACAAGCATGCAGAAAAGCACAAGTGAATGCACACAAAGTTTCAAGGCCTGCTGTTCATCCAGACCCTGGGTACTACACAGTATTACCTCACACAGATTTTGTTCCTTGCATGCAAAATAGAATCACAGTGTGTGAGCTGTAATTTAATCCCTGTTGTTGCCTTGGTCAATACAAAGGGCCTGGTGGAGCACTGTGTTGCAGTGGGGCAGCTCTGGCTGTTTTAACAGAATCACGGGATCCTTGTACAAGGAATGAGGCAGAATAGAGCAATAAGGAGAATGAACGCTGGAAGAAACGGCGGGATTTTTTTCATAAGAGGCTCTATTAAATAGGAAAAAAACTCCAGACTGACGTGGAACTGATTTCATATTACTATAAAAATACCATAGTGACACGGGATGCCAATTATAGAGATTATAATTCTACTTCATGCTGCATATCTTCAGGAAACCCTTGCTAATTTGAGTAGCATTGGCATTGCTTTTGCATATACATTTTTATTTATTTGCTTGAGCTAAAATATACAATATCTCTAACCTTCTTTGCTGGCTAGGTAATATTTCAAAAGACTTTAAGTTTCTTCTCCCCAGTTATCATTTGCAAGAAATGTATCTAGAATTTTTTGTTTTCAATTAAAAAAATATTTTGGTTGATTTTATACTCACATTGAATAAATAATTAAATTATATGTCCTTTATACTTTCATATTAATTACAAGTATGTTCTTATATAGAATTCTTCCTGTAATTTACAGTTGCTCATATAAATACTTTCTTATGGAGATTTTGTTTTAAATATGTATAGAACTCATAAGAAATTATGTATTTCTGAAGAGCTTTAGCATTCAATGAATTCCATTTCTTTTCAAATCAGTAAGCAGATATTGGCCAGAACTCCATCCTTTCAGTATGCATTAGTTTTGTAGGTTTGCTTGAATTTTGTAGACCATACAGAAATTTTATTGTAGTTGCTATCACTCTGAAGTGAGCCATTTGTCTGTGGACTTCTTTGCTGTTGTTCTTGCCTTTAATTAGAACTGTTGTATGCTCAGTCTGCTGATGTTATCTGTTAGCTATTCTTATCCAGGTTCTTATATGTGTGATTGATAGAAGAATTATTCTAGGAGTATTTTGACCCCCAGTTCCATTTTCTTAGGCTGCTGTGAAATGACATGGCATAATTAAATCCAGATATGAATGTGGTTTTGTTCTGATTACATGACAGGTTTAGGCATTTTGCTACTTGGATCAAGGGAACTTGTATATTTTGAGTTTTCCTGCATGGCTGAGGTTTGTAGTATCTTTAATGGTAAGGTCTTCTTTTCCTCTCCTGCTTAAAGGTTATAAATACCTTTATAACAGAGCTTTGCTTGAGAACTAGTATGTCCCTGTGTTTTGGAGGGGATAGGTAATAGTGAGGAACTTGAATTGAGAGCACCTGGAATTCATTAAAATTCCTTACTAGCCTGTTATATGAGGATACCAAAAACACGGACTGTTGTGTTTGCTTAAAGGCTTATACAGGACACACCACCATCTCTTTGGATTTCTTTATCCAAATGAATGATTCTGACCTTTGTTGTGCCTCTGCAGTTTCAAGCAGTTAAATTATTTAGGTGTTTCTGCATGCTCGGTAACTGGCACACTTTGGCTTGCTGAGTAGAAGGGGGGTGTAGAAGTAAGTTGGGTATAGCAGGGGTTTTTTGTCTCCTGCTTACTCCAATTCAGCAAGAAGGCATAAAATGCATCAGTAGTCTCATTCAAGGAGAGGTAAATTCCCGATCTACACTGAGAGAGGGGAGGGACAAGTCACATCTGCACCATTGGGCACAGACCACTCTGGCCATTATTCAGGGGGTGTGTATGTGTGAAGGGAGTTAATTCCTTTTAGCTCCTGGATAAATCCGTGGCTGACCTCATTGATGTGACAGTGAAATCAGCAGGAGTTCTCATATGCTTGACAGAAAGGCATGTATTAAAGTGCTTTCTTTGAACCAAGGTCACTGCATCGCTAATCTGAGCATTTTTCCTGTGATGGGCAAATCCCTCTTGGTCTCTGAGCATCCTTTGCTCTAGTTGATGCAGGAATTTGGTTCTGTGCCAAGGAAACAAGTGGAATATTTACTGCCGAGTTCACTATGAATAGGGTTTCTTATGGAAGCAGGAACCACAGCTATCTTGAAGGCAGTCTTCTAATTAATGCTGTCTATTTGTTGTGTAACAACAAGGTCTGCACAAAAGAGTTCTTTTGGATATTTCCCTTGAGTTCTTCTGTGTGAGCAAGAACACAGGCCACAGAGAAGTGTGAGAAACTTTGTGACAAAGCCCACATTGCAAAGGCCATACCTAATAAGGAATTTGTCAGTTCCAAAGATATCACTGGAAATGTTTGTACTGTTATATAGGAAAGCATTCCTTGGAGTCATCTTGTAATTTGAAATTAGGGTGTATGTGTGTGCTGCTGGGTCTGTGGCTCTTTTTTGGCTCTCTTTGTCAGCATACCTGACACTCTGAATGTAGGTCTGCTCCAAAGCCAAAGCATTTATCCCTCTGAAATATATTTTTGGACTCTAAACCTAATTGGAGATAAGCAGTGTTTCAGCACTGTTTGCAAAATCCTTCTAGAAGTGCATGAATCACCCCATAACAACAGTGGAATTTAAATGTGTCTAGACTAATTCACAGAATTTCACTGAGAAATGCCTGTAGTGTAGTATAGCAAGGCTTAAGGTAGCTTATGGCCAGCTTGGATATAGAAGCCAGTTATGGCAGCATGGTGCCCAAGACAGGCTAATTTGCTTTTCTACTGGATTGGGTTTTCTCCTGCTTTAACAGCACATACATTAGACAGATATTTTGGAGGTAGCTTTTCTACTTCTTGCTACCTTGCTGTCACGGTTCTGTCTAGAAAAACCTTAAGGCTCAAAAACTCTGACTACCAAATTCCAGGTGAGATGAGAACGGAGGCCATTGGTCTGCAAATAAGGTAGAGCACAACTGAATGGGGAATGAAGGGCATGTGAAAAGAGTGGTTTGTACTTGAAAGGCCTTCTCTGAACTCTGTGACAATTGAGGACTGTGAAACATCTCTCACCAGGAAATGGGACACAAAGAGGCAAGGGAGAAAACTTGCTTAGACAGAGTTTAAACTTGTAGGTTTACTGTGCTTTACAGTGCCAAAGTTAATCTTTACCCACAGTGCATGTATTTTTGGAGGTGCATCTCCTTTTATTAATGCATTTATGTTGTGTTTGGAATGAGTGACCTTTGAGATGGTAGGAAATTAAAAAAACCCTTACCTAGCCAAAGTAGCTATCCTGTTTATTTGCTTTCAAAGAATATACTTCTTAAGTCAATAGTGAAAATAAAACCAGTTTGTATGTCTGAAATGTTTTCAGTGAGAGCTTCAAAGAACTGTAAATGTATCCACACAGAACTTCTTTGAAATAGGCAAGACATAATATTAGCACTTTACAAAGGGATGTAAAAAATGAAATCACTAACATTGATTTCATAGTGCATATCTAACTAGAACACCAGTGATAGTCATGACAGCTGTTGATGTATAACATCAGCTGTATAACCTTTGTTTCTTTCCACACAGCTCCTAATGCTGTAATTGTTACAATTTGATAATACTCTGCCGCTTTTCCACTCCTGTGAAGCAGAGAAGCAGCTCTCTTTGTTCAGTGTGGTGTTATTTACACTATTAAGTTGCAGCAGGTATCTCTGTTTGATCTGATCCTTGGCGTAGCATTACTGATGAGGTGTAAGGAACTATTCTGTCTTGAAGACAGGCAGATTCTGGATGGAAAGCTGGCACATTGTGGGGAGATTCAGCAGCACAGGAAGGAGTAGTTGTAAGCCTGACCTTTCTGTATAGGGAGCCATGAAAAGAGGTGCTGACAGCAGTTGTTTCACTTAGGCCATTTGGAGCATAGGAATAGGTCCTATAGTCTATGTGGCCTCCAGGAGTTAGACACATCCTCTCAGAGAGTCTTCTGGCGTTTGCTACACCTCAGGAGGCACCAAAGGGTTAAATAGTTCCACAGTGTGTCACTTGCTCTCTAATTAGGAAGTGGTCCAAGAGCTCAAAGTTCAAAATGCACATGGTCTGAGCTGGGACTAAGCCCAAGTTCCCACTGACTGCAGTCTCATATGTTAGTGTGGTGCATCTGCATATGATCTCTTCCCCTTCCCATTTCTGCCATTTGTTTTCCTTTTTAACAGGAAGATGAGACATTTCAGTTTCACTTCTTTTGTCATTATCTGAAGTCTTCCGTTGCTTGAACTTGTGTGTTTTCTGGGAATAACTTGTAACCTCTTTTATAACTGAAAGCAGGCCAGTAAAACACAACAAAAATCTCACTCCACCCCATTCTGCAGCATCTGTGGCTTCTGCTGGAGAACCAGGGTAGGTCTCCTCCTAGCAGCAATGTAGAGACAAACTGGTCAGCCTGAGCCTCAGGGGGGCTGAGGTTCCTTGTTGAACCCAAAGGGAGATACACAGAACAGGCAAAATAGCATCCAACTGAGCTTGTTTTGAGACAAAAGGGCAGAGTGAGGGTGGGCTGAGGCCACAAAATGGTAAAAAAAAAAACAAACAGTTTTGGAAAGCAAACAATAAATAGTAGAAGCCAGATGCATGGATGGTAATATGAAAGGGACAGAGTCAAAATGTCCCCCATGGAGCCTGCAGCTGACGGAGTGGGCAAAGTTCTGCTGAATCATATCATAGAATCACAGAATATGCTGAGCTGCAAGGGACTCATCAGCTTTTGGGATCTTGTGTTTAAGAATGATGTGGGTTTGGGGGTCATGGTTTTATGTTTCACCCCAGAATACACGGTAGCTTCTTGAGGATGAGAGCCATATTTTGCATATATATATAT